>JAFMSR010000012.1:43233151-43578151 GCA_022818135.1 Saxidomus purpurata | reverse complement strand
ATCAAGTTAATCAAAATAGTAACAAATTCATAGGATCCAAGATACAGGCCAGACAAAAAAGCTGGAGGAGGAAACTGAATCCTTCAATCTTAAAGGTTTGGAAGCTCACCAAACAGAAGAAAGCAATAACGACGCAACAGAGAGTGACAAACTGCGGGTAGGAAATTAGGAATGGACAGGAATTTTTTCAAGCCGTCAAGTACCAGTTGAGCTGTTCTTGCCAGACCAACACAGAAAGACAAATTATGTACGCTGACAAGGAATCTTCTGAAAAGAGTTTTAAGCGAGAGCAAATGCTTGACAAAATGGAACAAGTCTTTCTACTGGACTTCACATGGAGCACACACGGTTCTATGCTTATATTAATAAAATCAAAAGCTGTCATAATCACTAAGACGATCACCATTTAGACCGAACAATTTAGGACTTACATCAGTAGGTCCCTTGTTCGAAAACTCAAGAAAATGTATATGGCCAGACTCTACCATCTTAGGAAAACAGCTTCTACGTTGGATACTGCTTTGGTTAATGGTGTATACCGTGTACGCGAAGACGATATGAAGTTAGTATGTAACCTGCATTGGAAACATAATTTATGTAATTAATTACATGCCGGAATGCTTTATACATGTATCTGGTTCGTACAGATTTGTACATGTGTACAGGTGATCAGACGTTCACCATCATCTTTCATAAAATCATCATCTTCGGTTTCGACTGTTTCATCGCACTGATTAGTAAAACTGCTTATCTCCAAAGGGTTAGTGATCCGAGCCAAGCAAAAAACCTCGTGGAGGTACGAATAATCGGGTAATTTATATACTACATAACAGTTAGGTAAACTCCGACATTGATTCATCCTATATGGTGCATGCTGAAAAAAGTATATAAGATCTTAATAAACTATCAACTCTCATACAGGGCACGAGTTTAACGTTACACTAAAGCATTCGGATTACCTTACAAACATCGATGACGGACGAGAGATGGAGATACAGGCATATGCTTTTGTCAAAGAAAAGAGGTCCCGACCTGCCGAGAACTGTGTCAAGTCTCATGTAGTCGAGTTTGGTGGTCCGACACTTGAAATTGAGGTTTGTAGCTGCGCGTTCTGAAAAAGTAAACTTTCATTATTTAAGCTTAGATCAACTTCTGGGGTCACAATTGACTGCGCCCTGGGGTCACTTGTTTTCAAGAGTTATATATGGAAATCTTTAAAACAAAATTTCTTTTCTTAAACCATAAATCCCAGAGCTTAGATATTTGGTGTGTAACATTGTCTAGCAGATCTCTACCAATTTTATTCAAATTATGCCACTGGGGTCTAAATTGGACTTGCCACAAGTGGCTTCATATACTAGTATGTAAGATATTGGAAACTTTATAAATAACAAGTTTTTTGGTTATTATGGTTTTTGGATTATATATTTCTTAATATACATTTGAACAGTTTTGTACATTTACACCTCAGATGCCAACTGTTGCGAAGAAAGGAGACGAATTTGAGGCTGTCGTGTTTTTCAACAACCCTTTTCAATACGAACTTACAGAGTGCATGGCCGGTTACGAGGGCCGCGGGTTTAAACACGTTACTAATGAACCCCAGTCCAAGTAAGTGATATATTTGAGTGACAGCTTAATACAACTCGTAATATCATAGATATTTTAGGAGTCCAGTGAAAGAAATTGAAACTCTTTAAACGTTATGTTACTTATTTATAATGTAGTCGAATTAATACTTTAACTGCTTTGAGAATTTAACTCTTCAGATATGTAGGTTCAGTGTATATATCAGTTCTTATTTATTTTTATCCCAGTGTTGCAGCGATGGGGAAGTTTGAAGGAAAATTCGTGCTGAAGGCGAGAAACAAAGGAATTTTCACCTTAACCTTCAAATTCACCTCCAAGCAACTTCGCTTCATATCTGGTTCTGCTAAACTTAAAGTGGAATAAACAATTGCTTATATGATTAAGACAATCTTTGTAACATGGCCTTGGGTTAGATTTAGTTTCAAGTCAGGTACGACTCTAACAAACATTTCTTGAAGTTTTTTGCTTCAGAATAAAACTATTTTGCTGTGCTTTATACAAGCTCTACTTTATTGTGTAACCATGGTCACAAGAGCATCGTATCACGCGTTTGCTCTTTACTTTAAAGCTGTTGTGTTGTGATATATGTATTTCACCATTTCAACTAACTGACTACTAGTATCACTATGAACTCATATTTTAGCACTTTTACGTATCGTCACTGTGTTTCGTAATAGAAATTAAAACTTAAATACATTGCTGTGTCTTGGTGCTCCAGTTTAAACGAATATCTGCACGTTAACCTCGGATAAACCCCGAGATATGATACAAGTCAAAGAAAGACTCACTTCTACATCAGAAAGGACGAATTTTGTTATTGACATATGTTATCTTTTAATGAATATACATTTACATAACTCTAAATTAATGATTAACAGTTATAAATTACTAAAAATATTTATGTTTTTGATTGTTTCATCTTTCATGCTCAAAAATGCTAGATCCATGTTGTCCATTTCTTTGCGACATTGTAGGCGTGTTTTGAATATGCTGAATCTGATTTGACATTTGAATATTAAAAACTGTACATCTAATCAGTTATACCAATATTTTGACGATCATATACGATCATATCGCCACATATCAATTAAAAAACATTTTAGCACGTTTTTAACATAATAACATCGACGGGCTCGATTAATTTTTTTTAATTAAAGAGAGAGAGAGACAATGTGGAGTTATTTGTGTCTTGCCTAAGGACACTACCGACATGGCTATGGTAGGGATCGAACCCGGGACCCTACGAACGCACTACCACTGCGCCACGACGGCTCCACACGGGCACGATTACTATCAACTAAATCTGTTGTATGTTCAAAAAATTGTTTCAGCTGGAGGATAATACAACTAATCTATTTATATCTTAGCGATCAAGCTCAAACGTTATCTTCCCTGCATAACATAATTATGTACGTAGAGAAAGGCAAATTCTCGGAAGACAACTACAGGCAAAAACTATCGACTAGTACACGTAGTTGGGTTAACGGTGAGCGCAAGATACTGTGGAAGTACGGATTGGGGTCACTTGAAGAAACTGTCACAAGTCTTCCATCTAAATTGGCGTAGAAATGGGTAGTAGTGATGAAAACTCGGTGCCCCTTTCCACTCTCGCGAGTGCGATGACATCTTGAATGAGTGTTCGACAGCGATTCAATAAGCTAGCTTTCTTCGTAATCAAACTAAAATAAATGTGTATTTACACACTAAATTGGCGTGGAAATCACGTGTATGCAATGTTAAGGGAATAGTTACTGGTCAGACAATATTGGTGTACTCATCCCTGACGTTTTTGAACAGAGTACTGCCTGTACTGTCGCCGGAATTCACAACCAGAGAATCCGACCATATTCAGAAAGTGAAATTATGGTTAGTGAGTGGTACATAATTATATTCTTTGGTCAACACGCAGGAATTTTAACCAATATGACATCTACCAAACGTGTCAAATGTGTAAAATTACATAAAACTACTCGAATGCTCGTCAGAAGATCTGTGATAGGCTGACGGTCAGTGGTGTTGTAGTTACAAACTGTGGTTTACACCTGTTAAGACCTCAAGTTATCATCGACTGTTGCCCACTTCTGAGAGATGGTCTTATATTGCTCACCTGCGACTTATGACAATATGTGACCAAACTTCAACTGTAAACTATGTATCCATAAACACAAAAATTCTGTTTGACCATGACAAGGCAAACCTTTTGACCAATTTACATTGTGATTAGGTTGTAAATGTCACCTGCATGGAATACACAAGGTTTTAACGGTGTGACCTTGTTTTGACCTCAGATTATCCATATTCATACTTGACCTAAATTTCATAAAAAAAATCATACTCACAAATTTTTATGAAGATAGAATGAAAAATGCAACCTCTATTTTTTAATTTTAACCAGTGACCTAGTTTTTGACCCTAGATGACCAAAGTTTGAACTCGACCTAGTTTTTATCAAGGCAACCATACTGACCAAGTTACATGAATATACAATGAAAAATACAACCTCTATAGCATACACAAGGTTTTTCTATCATTTGACCCCCATGACCTACTTTTTGATCCTAGTTGGCCCATGTTCGAACTCGACCTAGATATCATCAAGACAATCATACTGACCAAGTTTCATGAAGATCCAATGAAAAATGCAACCTTATAGCATACACAAGGTTTTTCTATGATTTGACCCCGTGACCTAGTTATTTTGCCTCTCCGAAGAGATAAAAATATCTTCAATGTTCTAGTAATTATCCTGTATACAGAGTATGGTTGATGAGAAGTTTTAGATGATACACACATTCTGACCAAGCATAGATCATACAGTACTTAAAAATAATAAACATGGTTTTCAGTTTTATGCATAGATTTATTCTTTTTTTTTCAGATACAAGATTGAAAACGGTTTGAATAAATCCAAAATAAATAACAGTATGCATGAAAATGGCTAAAAATCACAGTAAATAGTCTCACCTTTCACTTCAACAAATAATATCCTTAAAAGCAAAATTTCGGGCACATGTATGAAAACTGTTGATAATTCAATGCAATGCAATGATCTTCTCCCAGGATATTTAAGGTAACTTGTTCCTTATCTACCAAATATATTGTGTACAAAAGTCCGAGCATATAAAACATTTGCACCAAAAATGACTCTACAGACTGTCGGCATAAATTAAGAACTTGTATGCATACCTTACATAACCTAATCCTTACACATTTCTCTTCTCGTCTGAAAGGTATGGATGCATGGAGATTTGTTCTGTTGTACCGGCAAAGGTTTAGCAAAGACTGGGACGAATATATATTATTGATCCAGGCCAAGCAGTGGGCAAAGGAAAATGTTCCACCAAGTGGAGGGAAGTATTCAACCCTAGCCACTGAGGAAAATGTTCCACCAACTTGAGGGAAATGTTCCAGCTTGCTGAGGGATTGTTCTGTCATGTGGGGGGGAAATGATCAAACCTACACAGGAGTGGATGGAACAGTTTTATATAGAGAAAAATTCCACCCAGCGGATGAAAATGTTCTACTCAGCTGGAGGTACAGCTCTGGAGTAGGAAAACTTTCCCACTGTGAAGGCCAAGGTCCTACTGAATACACTTTACTTCAAAGGACATAACAGCAGCTTTTACAAAATATAAACATCACAACAAAGTGATTTCAAATTTAAAATTTCTTCAACAAACAGTATCACTCTCTCAGGCTCTCTGTATACACAAACAAACAATATCACTCTCTCAGGCTCTCTGTATACACAAACATACACATTCAAATTTCATATCTACATATTTCATTTATATGTTTTTACATTAAAACCAGTTTTGTAGCTATAAAACATACTTGATCAGTTAAAATACTAATACAACTGAAAGACTGCAAATCTAGGATAAAACAAAACGCATTAAAATTACAAAATATGAGGTAATACAACACTTTTACCATATATGATACACTAGTAAAGTATGGCAAGATCAAACAAGCTACAAAGGTAAAAACTTTAAACATGCCAAGCTGCATGGATATTAAAAATTTCGAATTACTCTAAGTAATGTCAAAGTACATTAAGTAACTATCAGGTAGCCAACATTTGACATAAACTGCACATACATTTTGTTATGTATGTTTATGTGTCCCATTTTTCTCCTTGATGTTTCAACGTCAGGCGTATTAAATCTAAAGTTTTCATTATTATGAAAAATTCGCTTTTAACTGTTATTTGTAACTCATGAAGGTATTTACATACTGAAGCCCATACCAAGTCTACTTAATCTCTGTATCACAGGATCAAAGTTTGCTTAATTTTTGTAATGTTATTTAATATCAACTTAATTAAGCATTGTTCCCTGGCCAAAATGACTCATGGAATTCTTATTACTAAAACATTCCTTACAATAGCTTTGTAAGTAACTAAAACAATTGCTTCAACAAAATTGCCTTCTGGATAATATATAGCATTCCTTACCTGAAATAAATATATGAAGCTAGCTTTGTTTAATTGAAATAATATTTAGCACTTTTATTTAAACCTCACACTGCCATAAAACCGGCTTACCTCGTATATCATGGATAAGCAATCCCCAACCCCATAAACTAACCAACAACTTCTCACTGAAAAGCATCAACTTGTCAAAATGTAGAGCATGTATAAGATTTATTATTCATCGATAAGACTTTGATCTAAAATTTTGCATGACTTCGATCAAATTTCTACAATACAATCCTATAGCCTTCTCCTCTCATGTAATATACATACATATATTTATGATTGTTTTATTTAGATACAAACTCATGTTCTGTATTTTCTGAAACAACCTAGCGAGTTTGATGAAAATAACCTCAATCCTGTATTTTCCGAGAAATGCATCTTTGTTGTAAAACAAATTGTAAATATTGATAGACCCTTAACATTGTATATATTCTTAATGCCCAATCTGACCTTAAAAAAATCTTAACTAAATGTGTACAAAACCATGAACTACTCTAGCATGCCACTATATTCAATCAATGTCTTTCCAAACCCAATCTTGCTGTTACAGCAAAAACACAGGATTTCTGCTTTTACCAAATTTTGATTGCACAAAGCAGTGGATGAGATCAGATGTTTGCATGTAATAGGTTAGACAACCTTCCAATTTACAAAGTACAAATGTACAGTATAGTGTATTATCTTTCTTATTTCACAGTAAAATACAATCATTTATATTGGTTAATTAGTAATTGATTATACAATTACAGTAGTTTATGTCTATTCAGGGACGTCTAGATTGTACAGTTGAAAAGAGGCAGGGAGTCTCAACCTTTCCTAGATACAAGTCTGACAAACTTTTATATGTTACAAAACTAATTAGATTTTTTTAGATGAGTAACCCATTTACTAATGAACAATGAAGTCCTTGCAAACAGTACTTAATACAAACAAGAGGGTCATGATGACCCTACATTGCTCACCCGAGTTAAAGTGGTCATGAGGTCAGAACACGGTTTTCTGAAGATTTGACCAGATGACCTAGTTTTATACCCATAATGGCCCATATTCAAGCTCCATTCAGCAGGGCAATCATTCTGACAATGTTTCATGAAGATGCAATAAACTGCAATCTCTACTGAATACACAAGAATTTTCTGAGATTTGACCTCGTGACCTAGATGATGTTGATCAAACTTGACCTTGACTACATCAAGATAATCAGTCTGACCAAGAGCTTCAGATGACCTATGAAATCAATTTAGATTTTATCATGATAAGCATTCAGACCAAATTCATAAATGCAGCCTCTGTGACATATATATTGCTTTTCTAGCAATTGACCTGGTGACCTAGATTTTGACCTGATATGACCCATATTCAAACAAGGGTTTTCTTATTTAACTCGGTGACCTAGTTTTTGACTTGAAATAACCCATATTGGTACTTGGCCTAGAATTAATCAACACATTCATTCTGAGATAGTTTCACAAATGTCCAATTAAAAATGCAACCTGAATCATAAAAGGTTTTCCTATGATTTGACCTGGTGGCCTAGTTTTTGACCCAAGATGACCTTTATTCGAACTGGACCTAGATTTCATCAAAACATTCATTCTTAAATAGGATCCAGTGTAAATTGTAGCCTCTATTGCGTACACAAAGGTAAGTGTTAGCAGACAAAAGATGGACATAAAGTGGTCAAGATAGCTCACCTAGAGCACTGCAACACTAAATTAACAGTACTGTCAAACCAATGAAAACATACCACTGAGTTGATAGACAGTCTTCATTTAGAGGTGTGTTTTTACTTGTTATCAACGGTACACTGTCTTCAGTGCTGGCCTTTATTCTCAATGCGGTCTTTACCAGGAGGTGGTCTGTAACATGTGTTTGACTGTACTGTGAACCAGTAAGAAACTGTCGGACAATATGCTTAAAATTTACATGGCACTGCAGAACATCATGGAAAAACATCTGTAATAGTAAATATAACATCATTTTGATAAAATTCTACTTTTTTTGCTATATTCTAACCAACACATTTTATCATGTATATAATAGTAATGGGCACTGGTAGGATAAAGAAGTTCTTAGACATACCTAGTATATCCACGGGACAAATTCAGATCAATTTCAATAAACAAATTTCATTCCTGAAACTCTTACAAGAAATTAAAGATTTTTTTCCCAAACAATGTACACTTATTAGTATTTACATATTTCTTGATTGATGCTTCCGCCATCCCTCCTCTCCCGATGGACTGAAACCACTGTAACAAGGGGTAATAACTAAAGAATTGAAGCAAAATGTACAACTAAATCTGTGATGTATGATCCAATGAAACACTTACATAAAATAATTGTCTTATGAAGCATAGAATGCATGGGTTTTTCATGTTTAGAAATGAAAATTACTGAAATAATGATCATCATTGAGCAAAGTATTTACATACATAAAAAAACACCTAATTTAGTAAATGTTACTATGTTTCGGAAATAATCATAATTATATATAAGTCATTTTCCTCAATATGTAATTCCATGCACATACTAAAAACCAATTTTCGCTGTCAAGAAATTCTCTTCTATGCAACACTGGAATAAAAGTATTCAATTCATACATGTTAGAAGCAAGCATAAAAATGTTAATATCAGTTTAAGACATTATGAAAAGAAACACATTTTTATACACATATAGCTAAATATGTACATATTTTCAATACACTTTATACAAATTACATATTATAATCAACTACATCATGTTTTTTTAATCTAAAATGCCAATCCTCTGAATTTGTATGTACATTAAATCACCAACCATAAGTCAGGGTTTCATGTTGTAAAAACTTCATAAAAAAGGGCCACTGGACGACTAATGGCTGTAAAACAGATGACAGTAAGCGGAAACTAATTTATGTCTTGGGTAGACTATGGCTGCGATCAACTTAAGGCTGATTAAATATGGTATAAGATGGAATGAACATCATAAATTATCTATACATTATCTAATTAAATACAACCTAACATTAACACGCATTACTTAAAATGTAGCCTATTTAATTGAGTGACAAAGAATTTGTATGTTAAGTAGATGAACATCACTATGAGATCTGTATTTTGAGTAGAGCTAACATGGCCTTCAGACAGGAAATTGCACATGTTAAAAAGGAGTGTACTTCAAAATCCCCTTGGTTGAAATCCCCTTGGTCCAAAAATGGCATAGTAGTCATAATCCTCTCAATGGATTTTACAAGTGGAAAAGCATGTACTGAATGAAAAATTTTTACTTAGTGTTTTATTTGCCTCTAGTTTTACTTTACTACAGCGAATGATTGAAAAAAATAAAATTATTGAAATTACAATGTAAAATCCATTGAGGAGATCATGACTGGCATGCCATTTTTGGACCAAGGGGATTTCGACCAAGGAGATTTTGAGTGTCTCCCGTTAAAAAGAGATTGTCTTCTCCTTAACAAAGAGAGATAAAACAGCATTTAATCAAAAACAGTTGCATCTCTTAAAGTCAAAGAACGTGGAACCATTCAAAAATATTTTGTTACTTACAAGTAAATTAATTTAAGTCTAAATTTATTTGAAAATACATTGTCAGGACTTGAAAATAACTAAGCGTAATTTCACTTAATTCAGCTTGAAAGAACAAGATTTCAGTGTGTTTCCATCTCTGGAGAAAACGTTATTCTGGCCTTGTTGTTATAAAACTTTTTTCATCCTCACCTTTTTAAATGCATGAAGAAAACTTGTTCGACTTACGCACTTCTTTAATAAAGTATTTGTAAAATGTCATAATATGCAAAAATCCAAATTCTGTGTACAAAACTGAGTTGAGCATGAAAATAGTTTTATAAGCACAGGGCCTGGGCCCACAGCAGCGCAAGCGTATGTTAATTTAACTCTAAACCAGTCTTTTTACCTAGAAAGATCTTGTCCAACTCTCAATTTGGACTGTGCTTAAGTGTTTACTATAAAGTGAGTGATAACAGTTTTCCAAATGAATGGGAAAGGTGACAAAGACTGCACTGACATGCAGGATGATCATAGTCTACAGCAGTTACAAGGTGAATTATTTTGTCTTCCACAAAGTAAGAATTAAACTATGTGTTGTCTATGCCCTTATAACCCTTTAACTTTCAGGCCTATCTGACTTAAACAGTATAAATGCCATTAATATATCAATACATTATAAAATTAACATAATTGTGCTAATGCTATTAAAAGGCTGTCACGTTTAATTGAAGCTGTTTCAATTACTAGTACATGTTTATATATGTAATGTTTCATGTAAACCATCTAAACACTTGACAGTTCATTGATTATTTAACAGCATTACATTTCAAATTATTTCTAATTTAAGACTGATCTAAAATAGAAATGACTTGTTGTAAATGGATCCTAGCTGTTAATTAGTGTTCATGTACACATGTACAGAATTCAGCAAACATGACAGCCCCAGCTTGCACAAAAAGCCCTTGTGTTTAGCAGACTAACTTTATACATTGAAAATTCTGAACACTTTCTAACGATGAGACACTAATAGAATTTAAATTCATTTCAGCAGGCAGTAGTTTCATAGAAGTTGTCATGTGACTAGCAGGCTGTGATTTCATTGGTCAGGGCAGTAGGAGTAAACTAGGCAGTACTGTTTGTCAAGAGACAGCTACAGGGGTGACTTGTTTCTGTTGATATATGGCCACTGATGCTATATGCTGGTTCTGCATTACCTGAAACAATGTACATAAGGTTACAATACATAAAACATAATCAGAAACACAAAATATCCTAGTAGCAAGAAATTAATACACACATAATATCTTAAAGAATGAACACTGTTCTTAGACATTCTTTTTAGTGGAGACAATTAGAAGACAAAAATAAAGGAAACATGCAAATTATAAAGTTATGAATACATGGCCCAAAAGACAGGAGTGTTGCGCATGTTTCATCTTTAAATGATAGTAAAAATTTGCATATAATTACTCGAAATTAAACTAAATAGCTACAGACGGAATGGACTGACGGACACATAGACACCATAAATATTTTATCCTCCATCTTTGATCTTTGAAGGGGGGATAATGATACACATTTAACAAGCATTTACAGTGTTACAATTAACAAGGTAGATATCAAATGCTTAATGATAAGACGTGGCCTCAAGTGATATATATATTTATGCAATTTAATAATGTTCCATGAATTACTAGAAGATAAACCAAGATTCAAATATTTATATTTTAAGTTAAACCACTATTTTAGAGCACTGATTCAGGCCTGTTATTAGCAAAGTCTTAACAGGTCTGAAATTCCCATTGTGTCCCAGTTATTGAACTTAATAGATCTGACCTTGACCTTCATCCATGAAGTCTAAGGATCCTATACCTAATGGTTAAGTTATAAGCCATTGTAAAATCTAGTGACCCCCAGATGGGGTAAATCTTGACCCGGGAGTCGTGATTTGAACAATCTTGGTACAGGTACTCTGACAATGCTACATGCCAAATACCTAAGCTCTGAGCCTTCCTGTTATTGAGAGAAGATTTTTAAAGCTTTTCCTTTCTATTGCTATGGCAACCAGACTTCTGCATGAAATGAAATTATTCGAACAATTATGATAGAGTAATGTAAGCATTGCTGAAACAATAGTCCTGAATATACTAAACTGATCACACTCTTATTCTTGGGTGTCACTAATGATGTCACACCACCTCAAATGACATCAAAACATTTGTGCCCTTTATCATTTCTTGTTTGTCGAAAAATAGACAACAAATGCGTTAAAATGATTCCTGCAAGCAACTTGAGACTTACTTCAAATACCATATCTTGTACACCAAAGCAGAATGTAGAGCCAAATGGATTGCTAGTGTTAGTTGATGAGGCTCTATTCAGTATTACAGGACGATTATCCGGCCTCACTAATGACCTTTGCACTGTGTCCCACTGAAAGTACAAGTTAATTACATATTAAACCTTGATACATTAGAGCCCTGATATACAAAATGGACTGGTCTAAACGTGTCCTTTTTGCAAAATGCATTGCTATGATTTTTGCATAGTGGGGCTCCTCTATGATTTCATATACTATGTAAAAATCAAGTCTACAAACTCAAATACCCCAAGCAATTATGATTGCATGAACTCCTGTTTTATCTGCCCTAAAATCTATAATTAACAATACAGGACCTTTTATAACTCTATTACTATTTCAACAGTTCTCATGTACTTTGACTACGACTAATGAACACGGCTACATTTTAAACAATGCCTGGGAACGCTTATTTGGTAGTGAGTAGAGAAAGGTCTTTTTCTTCTTCACAAAATAAAGATTAAAACAGTCCGCTGCATTGAAGACAAAAAATTTAAAGAATTCTGCCCCTGTTATCTTCAAATTTACTGCAAAGTTCAGGTATATATTATGTTTCACAACTGTACATGTACAACCTTTGAGTATGCTGTTATAATGACTTCCTCTTCCTCCATTTCTCCCGTCTGAGCAAGTGGCTGTGGCTTCTCTCTCTCCACTATCACTGGAATCTTAAACTCACATCTACAATACCTGTAATAAATATATGTACATGCAAATGACAGATCTGCACAACCTGAAAGCAACCTGTTATCCTATATAAGCTTATGTAAAAATCAAGTGACCCCCTGGGTGGGGTCAATTTTGACATGGGGTCATAATTTGAAAAATCTTAGTACAGGTCTACTAGACAATGCTACATGCTAAATATCTAAGCTCTAGGCCTTGTGGTTTCAGATAAGATTTTAAAAGTTGTTCCTATGTAAGCATATGTTAAGTCAAGTGCCCCCCCTCCCCCCGGGCGGGGCCAATTTTGACCTGCTGATTAGATGATCTTTTAAGTTTTTCCTTTCCACTGCCATGGCAACCAGAGTTCAGCATGGAATGGAATTATTTGAACACCTTTGATAGAGCTTCATGTCAGGAACATCCCTGCCAAGTTTTATCAACACTGGCCCAGTGGTTTGAGAGAAGATAAGAGTGAACAGAAGGACGTAGGACGTTGAGCGATCCTAATAACACACCCAGGTGAGCTAAAATCAGGTCTTAAGTTATCTATGGTAATTTAATTGTTTTATACCTCTAAATACTATTGCTAGGTTTTAAATATCTCCAATAAGTAGTGACTGAATTATGTACATGGTAATAGCTTGCACACAAAACTTTAACCATAGTTTCTAATTTCAACGAGGGCCATATTTGAATTAAATTCATACAACTGCTACAAGAGTTACCTTACTTGAATGTTAGACACCCTGATGACTTTAATGAACTTTCAAACAAGTCTCATAAGTGACCACTTAAATATGTGTATTATAGTATCTTGCATGCAAACTTTAACCAAAATTTCTAAGTTCAACATGGGCCATAATTTGTAATTAATTCAGTCAAGAGTAATTTTACTTGATTGTTGGAGAATCCTGAACATTGTGAAGATGTTTCAAATCAAGGTCAGCAATGGTAACTTACATATATGCCTGATAGTAGCTTGCTCATTAAACTTTAACCAAATTCAGCTCGCATGCAAAACTTTAACCAAACTTTCTCTGTTCAACAAGCGCCATAATTTGTAATAAATTCTATCTAACCTGATTTTTTGATACTCCTACAGACTATCTTTTAGTTTTAAATCAATCCCATGAGTCATTACTGAGATATATGCATGATAGTACCTTGCATACAGAACTTTAACCAAATTTTCTAAGTCCAACAAGTGCCATAATTTTAATTTCTAATTTGACAAGTCTGCTACACCTGAAGACTATAATGAAGTTTCAAATCAATCCTATAAGTGGTTATGGAGATATGTCCATGATAGAACCTTGCATGCAAAACTTTAACCAAAGCTTCAATGCCGACGCAAAAATGACTGTAACAACCCTCCTTATTCCTCAAATAGTCAAGCTAAAAAACAAATTAATTTCTAGAGACAGACTTTTAAAAGTACAAAAATAATTACTCCATGAATCCAAAAAATCCCATTAACCGATTTTCTTTGATTTGTTTTCACATTTCAAATAATGGTGACCCCCGCATTTGAAATAATCCATGTTTTTCACACATGTTAAGACAATCTGCTGAGTTTGTTTGCTTAATGATCAGTATTTATTGTTTCATATGACGACCCCACCATGACAGGTAAACTTATAAACAACTACGAAGGAGCAGCAACAAAATGACATTTGTAAATTTATATCATACTTACATGTTGAAATTATAATGCCCTGGATAATTAGTATGGAGAACAAATTTCTTCACTTGGTGGGTATTTGCGTCAAATAAAATATCCTGAAAAACGAAACAACAGCTAAAACTGCTACTTATCTTTTATCAAAGATTGCATTATTTTGGGATTCTCCTATGACAACACCTTATTCAAACATGATAATTTGACCAGACAGTTTTGGTCCTGTTAATCTCTGCTTCTTTGGGAATGATGCTGGTTAAAAGATATCTACAGCTGTTAAAAAGATCACCCAAATGCAAAATGACAAACATAAATTATGCACACTTAGATCTTCTTCGAAGTATTTTGTATGAACTGATAAGCTTTTATAATATTTCTCAATTACCATTACGCTACTATCATTATTTACAGTTGTTAGTATGGAACATAAGATCCATGGCCCTATATCCCTCACCCAAGATTTCCTCAGGCATAAGTATATTGCTCACAAATTCTTTACAGATGTTAATATACATAAGTTCTATATATTGATGTCCTCCTCAAATGAAACTACTGTTAATAATTTAGCAATGTATATCTGGTATGCAAGCAAACTGAGAAAAGAATTATGAATTGACGTGTACATGTATGTACATTTGTGTACTATGCACCACATTGTGAATATGTGTAATATATATTTTGCTATATTATGTTGTCATTGGCCGGTGGCCTTCAGCAAATAAAATGTTTGAGTTTGATTTGACCACATAATCTAGTTTTTGACCCCAGGTGACCCAGATTTGGATTTGACCAAGAAATCATTGAGACAATTATTCTGAGCTGTTTTCATGTAGATCAGGTAGAAAATGTAGCCTCTAGAGTGCTTACAAGGTTTCTCTAAAATTAGACCTTGTGACAAAGTTTTGACCCAAGGTGACCTAGTTTAAAGTCTGACGTAGATTTTAAATAGATAAACATTCTGCTCAAGTTCCATGTAGATCAGGTAGAAAATGTGGCCTCAAGAGAGCTTACAGTTTTTATATAGCTTGACCTAGTGACCCGATTCTTTACCCTAGATGAACTCATTGAAATTTTATCAATGTGATACTGGGGGTGGGTGGCGGGGGGGGGTCTTACATTTAGAATCCTCAGAATCTGGAATTAGTTTAAAGGTTCACATTTCAAAAAGAAATCAATGAAAAAATGAAAGTGGTGAAATAAAAACTGAATCATTGATCATGCCCTTAACTTCTTTAACAAAAATGTGAAACAGTGATACTTACAACTCCCATCGTAAAATAGTTATAGAAGTAATCAGAAGATTTAGCCCGCACCCGCCTGTGAGCGTCTGGCGTATGAATTTTCATCTTGTCGTCAGATTTGTAAAACACCTTCTCTGGGCATCCTAAGGCACTTATCACATCCTTTAAAACATATAGCTCCTACATACTGTATGTCAACAATGAATAAGCCTATTATTTCAAGTTGTTTAGCTCTTTACCAAAGCCTCCCCCTTGGTTTTACAAAGCTCTCACCATATTTTGTTTAAAACAGTAGTAGCTTTAAGGCAAATTCTTGAAATTTGGGCTGAAATTGTTAAAACCTCTCATAAAGTTCGCATTTCATTTGCTGCACTGCATAATTTGGCACATTTAGCAACATCATAGGAAAATGTCTGGGGAAGTCCTGATTTACAGTCTCCCTAGTTTCTTCAGCTTTCAATTCAAACGATCCCACTTACTGTTCAAATGGGTGCTCAGTGAACACATTAACAACTGCTTGGGAAACAGTGCAGATCATGATCATTCTGTGTGCCAGTAATAGCCTACACTAGTGATATGACAGAATAAGTAAAGAACTGGCATGGAAAATCCTATAAGTCTACATTTCTGATTAAAAACTAAACACACTTTCTGAAATGGAAAGCTCCTAAACATTGTTAATCAAACTTAATTTCAGTGTTCTCTTTCTAAAAGTACTTTCACTTAATGGTTGACCCTGTGTTAATGACTACCTGTAACCAATTGCTTTCACTGACCGCCACAACTACAGATCAAACCTGCCGGTAAAAGTTAACCAGGATCATGCTTTGAGCAGTTACTATTATCTCCCTTAGCTGGTTTGACTGTACAAACTGATCAGAGATGTAAAATTTAATACTCACGTTTGGACTATCCCCAAAGTTGACAATTCTTTCAACAATCTTTTTCCGTGGATCTAACAACTTTCCTGGTTCATTACCTGGTATTGAAAAACACAAATTGTGAAGTCTTCAAGAAGCAAACTTTTCTTCTCCTAGACAATTCACTGCACTAAATTGTAAAGCAGTCTTTAACTTTTTTTTTTAACAAAAGGGCCATTCATTGCTCACCCGAGTCATATTGCTCCCAAGTTGAAATTTGCATGCAATGCCATGTATTTCAAATTTCATTGCTGTTACTTCAAAAACAAGATGGCCAAGATGACCCTATACCCTCACCTGGCTACCATTGGTTATAACACAAATTCAACAGTATTCATAGAAAACCAATACATAAATAAATTGTCATTGTCATTCCAAATATTTCAGCTCTGGGCCTTATGGTTATAGACAAGAACAGTGTTGGAGTTCTGCCTACATACGTGAGAAATTAAGTGACCCCCTGAGCAGTGTCAATTTTGACCCTGGGGTCATGACTTTAACAATCTTGATAGAGGACCACTAGGCAATGCTACATGCTAAATATCTGAGCTCTAGGCCTTGTGGTTTCAGAGAAGATTTTAAACAAGAGCTGTCCATAAGACTGTCCAGCTCGACTATTGTGGGTGTTTGCTAATAAAACAAAACTTTTATCAGTATAATAGCAAAACAAAATTCTGCTAACTATTAAGTATAAACTAGGAAAGTTGAATCATAAAAAAAGTCAAAATCTATCACTATATATTGAATTTTTGGTAAATTATTTGTTTGATACAAAATGTACCCCTGAACACTATTGCTAAGATTGATATAACTACCATAAGTGGTTACTAAGATATGTGTATGATAGTACCTGGCATGCAAAACTTTAACCAAATTTTCAAAGTCAAACATGGGCCATAATTTGTACTAAATTTAAACAAGAGTTACCTGTCTTGACTGTATGACACCCCTTAAGACATTAACGAAGTTTCAAGTCAATATCATAAGTAGTTACTGAGATATGTGCATGATAGTACCTAGCAGGCAAAACTTTAACCAAATTTTCAAAGTCAAACAAGGGCCATAATTTGTATCAAATTTATACAAGAGTTATCTGACTTGACTGTGTGACACCCCTTAAGACATTAACAAAGTTCAAGTCAATATCATAAGTGGTTACTGAGATATGTGCATGATAGTACCTAGCAGGCAAAACTTTAACCAAATTTTCAAAGTCAAACAAGGGCCATAATTTGCAATAAATTTATACAAGAGTTATCTGACTTGATTGTATGACACCCCTAAAGACATAAACAAAGTTTCAAGTCAATATCATAAGTGGTTACTGAGATATGTGCATGATAGTACTTAGCAGGCAAAACTTTAACCAAAGAAGCAACGCCGACGCCGACGCACAAGTGACTGTAATAGCTCTCCATATTCTCCGAATAGTCAAGCTAAAAATGTTCCTATATAAGTCCGGGCGAGGTCAATTTTAACCAAGTGGTCATGATTTGGTAAAGGTCCACTAAGCAATGATACATGCAAAGTATCTTAGCTTTCAGAGAAAAAGATTTTTAAAGTCTTCCCTATACAGTGGTGCTTACGTGTAACTTTGCAAAATTTTCATGTATTGTGTGTGTATCATGCATTCCGTTTGCATTCATCGTGCATTTATCGTTTGTGCATTCATCTTGCATCATTCAAATCGTGTATCGTGTAATGCATCATTCATTCGGTGTGATGAACGTTGCACGATAGGAATTATATAAAAGTGGTCCAAGATAGTGCGGACGGCTAATCATGTAGAACGTTAGCCTAGACCTAAACGCATATTATTTGACATATTATTGTTCAAAGATCGGATTAAATTGATGAAATAGAAAAAAATAATTCTTTCAATTATCTAAACTATCTTTCTGTTACATTTTCTTCTTTTTCTCACGAGACATTTGTGGGAAGAAGAGATGTTGACTTCGTTGAAACCAAACGTAGACGTTCTGCATATCGTGCAAGATTTACACCAGGTGTTATTCTGCCGACGCAAAGGATATGGGAATTCACTAATTTGTAAATTGCTTCTGTGTAGCCATTCGGTAAAGTGCTCACTGTAACTGTTAAAATTATGGCAGCTGCAAGGTAGCGGTTATACCTCGAATCGGACTTTCTGTCTGAAATTTGTTTACATTTAATTATAGATGTAATTAGTTTGTGTGCCGCTATTCATCTACAAATTATTCTTATGATCGGTTTTACTGTAAATTATCGATAATTTAGGACTTTAAGGGGGTTCCATTCACCTCTTACATTGTAATTAGACATATATCAATAATATTGTTGTTAATCAAACGAAAATGTCTGAGTAAATCGAATAATCATTTTATCATTTCGTTCATCGTGAATCGTGTATCGTTCTTATCCCTCATCATTCATGATTCATTCATCAGTTATCATGCGTTCCATTTGCGTGTATCGTGCATGTATCGTTTGTTCCGTGCGCAAAATTATACGTAAGCACCACTGTATTAAGCATATCTAAATAAAGTGAAGATAGAGATCCAATGAAATGCTACATGCTTAATATCTAAGCTCTAGGCCTTGTGGTTTCAGAGAAGATTTTAGAGATGTTCCTATATAAACCTATGTAAAATCAAGTGAACCCCGGCAGGGTTGATTTTGACCAGAGGGTGATAATTTGAACAATCTACATAAAGATTCACTAGGCAATGCTACATGCTAAATATCTAAGCTCTATAACTTGTGGTTTCAGAGAAAATTTTGAAAGTATTTCCTTTCCATTGCCATGGCAACCAGAGTTCTGCATGGAATATAATTCTTTGAACAACGTTGATAGAGCTTCATGCAATGGAACATCCCTGCAAAGTTTCATTAACATTGACCAATTGGTTTCAGAGGAGATGTAGTTTGAAGGAAAAAGTAGAGGCATACGACGGACACTGAGTGATCCAAATAGCTCAACCATGTGAGCGTAAATATCCAATATTTCATCAAGATATTCATTCTGACCAAGTTTCATGATGATTCCATGAAAACTGCAGCCTCTACTGCTACTGCTTGCACAAGCTAATAGCAAAACGGACAACAGCTGATTACAATAACTAAGGTGAGGTAAAAAAAGTTGCACTTCAAATATTGCCTATAGTTTACAGAGAGTAAGGTTTACAGTGAAGATTAGGACATTGGTGTACTAACTACTGACAAATACTTACCTTCTGTAAACAGTATGAACTTGAGGGCTTTGGTCACTTTACTATCCCTGATTACCTCTAAACAATCTACATAACAGTTACCATGGTAACATGTAATAGGTAAGGGAGGAGCTCTGAAAAAAAGAAAGAAAACTGTTGCGCTATTTGCTGATATTCATTTTTTTTCTATTTTTCAGCAGGTATGGCATTTCTGTTACCAGGTGATTGTAGCAGATGAGTCTGTCTATGTCGATTTGTCCGTTGGGTATTCTACGACTTCTTAAATTTTGAGCAAAATCAGGTTGGTAAGTTATCTGACAATACCTAGAAAATTGTAATCACAATTTTTCGGCATATGATGGTTAGATACTGCCAAAAGTAATGAAGGCTTTACAGTAGACAAGAAAACTGCATTGTCAGCTAATTAAGGACTTGGTAGCTATTGTTTATCTACATAAAAACGTCTGTAGCAGCAACTTAAATATATAACTTGAAAATGAGGAAATTAAGCATACCTAGTTTCTAGGAGACTGTTTCCAGAGTATATACACATTCGTGAGACCACAGGTGAGGCTCCATTAGGAAACTGCAAAGATCCTAGGCCATGAGCGTAACGGGGCTGCAAATAAATGTTATACAACGTAGTTTTAAACACAATGCTATGAAAGCCTGTAAAATTGAGGGTATTAAATTTTTCGGATTTTCAATAAAAAGCAATTCTGTGGATAGTAGATTCATGGATTTGATTTTCTTGATGGAATATGGTAATGCTGAACTATTTTTTGTTGGGTTCTTAAATTTGCTCGCCCTGAACATTTAGAAACTAGAGCTATCACTAAATGTGATTAATACCCCCAAAAGGATTGCTTTATAAACTGAAGAAGTTCGTAGTAACATAATACCTTGCAAACAAACTAAAAAGAGATATTGTTCTTAGAAGTTCCTCTCATTGTGCTTGACCACTGTATGAAGTTGTATTGAATTCCAACTTGTAGTTTTCGAAAAATGCTCCAGACAGGGAAAAGTAACAAAGGGCATAACCTGTAATTAGTCAAGATGGAGTTATGGTTCCTGTGCCTGCCTCCCTCTCACTGTGCTTGACCTTGTATGAACCCCCCCCCCCCCCGTTGCATTCAATTCCAATGAGAAGTTTTCATATTATGCTCGGGACAAGGAAAAGTAACAAAGGGTATACTCTGTAATGAGTCAAGATTGAGTTATGGTTCCTGTGCACTGCACTTCCTCTAAATGTACTTGACCTTGTATGAGGTTGTACTGAATTCCAACTAGTAGTTTTCAAGTTATGCTTCGGAAAGGAAAAGTAACAAAGGGCAATAACTCAGTAAATATTCAGATAGAGTTATAGTTTTGTACACTGCCTTCCTCTGAGTGTGCTTGATCTTGTATGAAGTTGTATTGAATTCCAACTAGTAGTTTTCAAGTTATGCTCCGACAAGGAAAAGTAACAAAGGGCAATAACTCTGTAATTGTCAAGATGGAGTTATAGTTCTTGTGCCTGCCTTCCTCTCAATGTGCTTGACCATTGTATGAAGTTGTATTGATTCCAACTAGTAGTTTTCAAGTTATGCTCCGGACAAGGAAAAGTAACGAAGGGCAATAACTCTGTAATTAGTCAAGATGGAGTTATGGTTCTTGTGCCTGCACTTCCTCTCAATGTGCTTGACCTTGTATGAAGTTGTATTGAATTCCAACTAGTAGTTTTCAAGTTATGCTCCGGACAAGGAAAAGTAACAAAGGGCAATACTCTGTATTAGTGAAGATGGAGTTTAGTTCTTGTGCACTGCCTTCCTCTCAATGTGCTTGACCTTGTATGAAGTTGTAATGAATTCCAACTAGTAGTTTTCAAGTTATGCTCGGACAAGGAAAATGCAACAGACCGCCCGCCCGACCGACCGACCGACCGACCGACCGACCAACCACCGGGTGACTCCTATATACCCCCCTAAACTTCGTTTTGGGGGTATAAAAAAGTACCCATCAAAATTAATGGCACCACAGTATATCGATATCCACATGATACTTAAGGATAAAAATCTCAAGGGAAAATAACTGAAGCTAGCAGTAGTTCACTGCTTTCTACGACACAACAAATTATTTTTCTTAAACCCCATGTACACAAAAGTGGTGACAGAATCTACCTTCAGAAATCCAAATGAATTTGGACATTAACCTATTGACCCAAAAATAATTTCTGGAAAAATACTGTCTCATCCTTTGATTTGATAACCATTCAATCACTAACCACTTACATGAGGAGAAGCAGAAATATCTCTTATTACATTTTTGTAGAACCTACAATCTGTCTATCTCTCTTTCTACTACTTCTTTAACAGGTCATACATACAATATATTGGTAAAATATCTTACCTCAAACTTTGACTCAATAGGAAAATCAAAGGACAACCCTCTAAAATTCAACACAAACAATTGCTTCTCAGAATTGTAAACTGTAAAAAAAGAAAATGTTTCCATTGTAAGGTTTCTCTGCTTGATGTCACTTGTCACAGTTAAAGCTCAATACTACACAATACAAACTAATTGTATGCAAATTAGTGAAACAACGTAACTATATTTTATAGTAAGCTTGTTACATATCTATGAAGTATAATGTATTGATTTGCCTCAATGTGGCCTCAAGAGTCTCAACAAAGTTTTTCTTTGATTTGGCCATGTGACCTAGTTTTTTACCCAAGCTGACACAGATTTGAACTTGGCCTAGAAAGTATTGTGTTGAACATTCTGACCAATTTTCATGAAGACTTGATGTCTGATGTGACCTCTAGAGTATTTACATGGCAAATGAGAGCAGACAGACCATTGAGAAAAGATGACAGACAACGGGAGATCACAATAGCTCACCTTTGAGCACTTAAAATTTTTCTTTAAGCTTTCCTATTTGTTGCTATAGCAACCATAGTTCTGCATGGAATGGAATTCTTTTAACAAGTTTGGTATAACTTACTGCAAGGAACATCCCTGCTTCCTTTCATCAACATTGGCCTAGTGGTTTCTGAGGAGAGGTGGTTAGCAGAAAATAGTGGACAGATGTACAATTTACAACAGATGCCAGCAGGCGAGTGGTCACATTTGCTCACCTTGGCACTTTGTGCAAGAGGAGCTAAAAAGTGATTCAAAATTGGTATAAATCTCCCATCTTACTCCACATCTTCCTCCACAAAAATTCTTTGTCAGGTATTCAATAAATTAATTTGTTACAATAATTTGTTGATAAATACCTCCTGGATGAGTTGCTCCAAAAGACTGGTCTATTTGTTCTATAGTTGGATGTATCTGACTTGTGTTGAAATGTACACCACTGAAATCATATGAACTTTACAATGTATTATACATGTTATACAATGTATTTCATTACAAGCTAAGCTACAAGTACTTGAACTTTGCCAGCAATACTACTTTGCAACCAACACTACACTCTGTCTCAACCAGTATGAGCTTCTTTACACTGACTCTGTTTCATTTCCTACATGGAGTTGACCATCTTTCAATTTGAGAAATTGACTTCAACTCGCCATCCATAATGTACTCTTGTCTCAATCATTCACAAGGGAATGTCATAATAATCTCACATGTCCTTTTGTGTAAATCTTGCCAACCACTGAGCAGAAATGTATACATAAACAAGCTTCAATAAACCATTTCTGCATTTCATGTTGATTAAAATACTTCAAAGGAGAAGGAAATGTCCAAATCCGGTTTCATTTACAATTGTTGATCTATCGCTATTGCATAATCTAGTGAATTAATTTTAAAATCAATTTACATCACATTAACTTTCCTGTGTGGCCTTTACCAACTACATACATCACAAAAACCTTCCCATGTGGCCTTTTCTAGCTACAAACATAACCCTAACATTCCAATGTAGCCCTTTCTAACAATCCAATGTGGCCCTTTCGAACGTTTCCACATGGCTCATTCCAAAATTCCTATGTGGCCCGAAGTTCTCTTCCTCTTTCAAACCTTCCTATTTTCCAACAACAGTACACTTCCCATGTGGCCCTTTCTAACTACTATGATAAATCACCCTAACATTCCCATGTGGCCGTTTCAAACGTTCCTGTGTGGCCCGTTCTAACATTCCCATGTGGCCCATTCCAACGCTCCCATGTGACCCTTAGGCCTTACCACTTTCCAACCTTCCTGTGTGACCCTATCCAACTCACAATAACCTTCCCATGTGACCTATTTCACTTTCCAACCTTCCTGTGTGGCCCTATGTTCCCAAGTGACCCTTTCCACTTTCTAACCTTCCTGTGTTGCCCTATGTTCCCAAGTGACCCTTTCCACTTTCCAACCTTCCTGTGTGACCCTATCCAACAATATACATCACAATAACCTTCCCATGTGACCCTTTCCACTTTCCAACCTTCCCATGTGGCCCTTTCCATTTTCCAACCTTCCTGTGTCACCCTATCCAACTACATTTTACAGTTATTACACTTTATATTCTTGCTAAAGAACAAGTTTGGTTAAAATCTTCGAACTTAAAACAAAATTTGCAGTTTACACTTACCAGTATTTTAACTTGACTTTACTCATACAGTTGACTTCTATGACCTGCAAGTATAAAAAGCACACTCGTCTTACTGTCATTTTACCCTAAATTTCTCATTTTTCATGATTAAAAATACATACAGGAACCTGGGTTAGTTTGAACAAAAGACTAAGGATAGCTTTTAACTAGAACTATCACTGAAGGTTATGAGTACTCCCCGAACACCCCACTGACACAGTATATAAAATTTATGTAATATTTGTTACTTTGATTATTGGACCTGCACAACTTGAGGCTTCTGTGAAGTATAATTAAACTCTGACCAGGGGTTTTAGAGATTAAAAGCGCACAAGATTTTACTATCTCAAGCCCCTGTGATCTTTGACCTAGAGACACGAAACATGGACCATGCACAACTAGGCATGGTGCTTATCACTTCTGTGAAGTATCATTAAATTCTGACAATGGGTTTTTGAGATTTATTGTCCACAAGATTTTACTATTTCAAGCCCATGCGACCTTGACCTTTGACCTGGTGACCCGAAACATTGACCATGCACAACTAGACATTGTACTTATCACTTCTGTAAAGTATCATTAAATTCTGACCAGGGATTTTGGAGACTTAGCATCCACAAGATTTTACTATCTCAAGCCCCTGTGACATTGACCTTTGACCTAGAGACCCGAAACATGGACCATGCACAACTGGACATTGTACTTATCACTTGTGTGAAGTATCATTAAATTCTGACCTGGGGTTTTGGAGATTTAGGGTCCACAAGATTTTACTATCTAAAGCCCCTGTGACCTTGACCTTTGACCTAGAGACCTGAAACATGGACCATGCACAACCAGGCATTGTATCATTAAATTCTGACCAGTGGTTTAGGAGATTTAGTGTCCTCAAGATTCCGTCTACAGACGGACAGATGGACAGGCAAGCCGAATCAAGTATACACCCTCCTTTCACTTTGTGTTCAGGTGGTATAATAACAAAGAACATTCTTCAGTATTTGAAGACAGTAATTCATTAAGTGCTTACATGTTCTTCAAAAACATGATAATGGAAAGCAAACTATATGCACCCTACCACACACCTTTCAGCTCTTACAGAATATAATGATCTAATTAAAATTTTGTAATAACAATACAGCATGATGATGAGAACTCACACAGAAGCAATGATCTCTGTCATATACAACTGTTTCAGGGTGACTTTGTGAATTAATTGTCAGCTTGAAACTATAACTGTTGTGACATAAGGGCAGACAACTCACAAATTTAGTGACAACAGTAGATAATTAAGTTCTCTCCCTTGTCCTTAAAATGAGAACTCTTAAGACTGTCTCAATCAAACCAGCTTGAGACTTACTAACTTACTTTAATACCTAACCTTACCAAGTTACCCAAACTGATGAAAAGTGTTTAGATTAAAGATAGATAAAATACATTCCAATTAGATATGATTGAATCTGGTTCCTTCTAAAACCTTTCAAATCAATTTGTGCCCGTGACCAAAATTTTTTTTCCTACTACACCCAGAAACAAAATGCTGTAACTTCTTTGAACAATTCTTTCTGCAAAGTTTGATGTTGCTATCTGTACTATGCCTACAAAGCTTTCTGTCCGTTGTATGACAGAGGAAGTGTGTCAAGAATAAAAAAAACTTCTGATTAAATAAACTAATTAGGAAGAAAAAGGGAAATGACAAAGTCCTAAAACATATAAATATGAATCACTCTAACTGTGCAAAAATCCATATTTGCTTTAATAAAGACCTGACTTTCCTTCTTTTTGTTTATTTCTTAGTTGAAAGTATCTTGGCTTAAAAAAATCGGTCAAAAGAAAGTAACTTATCATGGTTTTTTTATTAACAAGATGGCCCTATATCAACCAGTGCTCACCTGGCTACCATTAATACATAATACATGTCAACAACGGCATTTCAAAACACAAAGTAAAAGTACAGTACATTATAGCACTAAAAAACTCAAAGGTCATCAAAAGATCAGGGCCAATTTTGACCATGAAGAACAGTTTACCTGAGAGAGGACCACTACACAAGGCTACATACACAATTTAAAGCTCTAGAACCTCTAGGCCTTGTGGTTTGAAAGAAGATTTTTAAGTTTTTTCCTATATAAGCCTATCTAAAACTAAGTGACCTCCCGTGCAGGGGTCATGATTTTAACAATATTAATAGAGGTAAACTAGGCAATGCTACATGCTTAATATCTGAGCTCTAGGCCTTGTGGTTTCAGAAAAGAAGATTTTAAACAAGAACTGTCCCTCACAAGTGACGTATGCCCCAAAAAGAGGTGTCTCACAGTCTGTGTCCTCAACAATTGTGCCATGTAATTTTAAAATCCTTCCATGCATGACAGAATAACCATGCATGCAGTATTCCATTACCTTTAAACTTTAAGTGTGACCTTGACCTTTGAGGTAGAAGCGTGAGCCCTTGTGGTTTCAGAGAAGATTTTCAAAGTTTTTCCTACTTTAGGATCGATTGGATTTAATCAATCGTATCCAAAGTTAACAGAGTATTTCAGACCCTTACGGCCGAACTCTTAACACAATTTTTTGTCGAATACGACCCAAAAGTAGTTCTATATATTCAATGAATAAAAAGAATTGTAATGCATTACATTGTATTCTGTTTTCATTATGATATATTGATGAATAAATGTAAAACATTAAAAATTACTAAAAATCAACGAGGTATCTGTTCTGTATATAGAACTAGTTTCCTACGCGGTTTTGATCAGAACAGTTTTCTAAGTCAGAACGGTGACACTAAAAGACAACTAGACAGGCCAAATAATGTGTCTTATATCCGATGTTGTGTTTGTGATCATAAACTATCGGAACATCATAATACGTTATCGAACCACTAGGTACTCTTGAATTTTAAATTACAAAACTCGGAATTCAACATAAACTAGAGCTATCACTAAATTTTAATACCTTGCCAAAAGGATTCTTTATAAACTGAAGAAGTGCTCGTAGAACTATTGCCTTGCAAACAATCTAAAAAGAGATATTTTCGAAAAGCTAGTTCCTAAAATTGTGCTTCCATTGTATGAAGTGTATTAAAACTGAAACTTATCAGCAAATTAATGCTCCAGACAGAGAACACTTGTAAATGGCTAATTTTGAAATATGACAACATGGAGTTTTTATGCTTTAAACATGTCCTGTAATTGTCTTGACCTTTGTATGTAGTTGCATTGAGTTCCAAAGAAGTTTCAAAAATGTCCGGATTTCGGTGAAGTCAATTGTACCGCATGGGTACGAATAACTCTGTAATGAAGTCAAGATGGATCTATAGTTCCTGTTAACTACAATTTTTAAATATAGACAAATGCTTGATCATTCTATGAAGTGTATTGAATTCCAAATTGTATTTCTCTGGATTATGCTCCGGACAAGTACAAAGTAACAAAGGGTATTAACTCTGTAATTAGTAAGATTGTAAAAAATCTTGTTCACTGAACTTCCTCCCAAAGTGAAATTGAATTGAATAGAAGTTGTATTGATTTCAACCAGCTTAGTTTTCAAGTTATGCTCGACAAGTTATAGTTACAAACCTTGTACTACTATGTATATATACTATGTATTTTAGAGTAATAGTTCTTGATTAAACTGAACTTCTTCCACGATTCTGTTTGCTACATTGTATGAATGTTGGTATTTACATTCATACTAGTACTTTTCAAGTTATACCCGGAAAGGAACAGTAACAAAGGTAATCACTCTATAATCAGTCAACATGTAGTTACTAGTTATGAAATACTGCTACTTACTCTATATATGCTTAACCATATGAAAGAAATAGCCTGTTATTAAAACATTCCAACTTGTTGTTTTCAAGTTATGCTCGGACAAATTATGAAAAAGGGTTTAAAACAGTAAATGGTCAAGATAGGTAGTTATAGTTCTTGTGCACTGCACTTCCTCTCAATATGCTTGACCATTGTATGAAGTTGTTTTGAATTCCAACTAGTAGTTTTAAGTTATGATCGACAAGGCTGCAAAGTACTTGTTCTACCAATAGGTATAGACTGACCGACCAATTTATAACAACCGATTGACTTTATACCCCCAATTTTTAGCTTTGGTGTTTAAAAAACGAATTGTAACTTGCCATAACGCTTCTATCATCAAAAGTGCCTCGGCCTGACTAGTTGTCATTTAGTTTCTCTAAAATTCACTTTCTCGTAAAAATTAAAGCCTTAAAAACCCTTCAAACATTGCTATGGCATCAAACACTGACACTTATCTGCAAATTAACTTAGAGGCACTTGTACGATGTCTTTTTGAAATCCATAACAACATAGTTTTATGCTTTAAACACGTTATAATTGTCTGGTATTTTAGTTGTACCCAGTGCCTGGTTCGTAAATGTAAATAATGTCCAAATTTCGGTGCAGCCAATTTTTACCTGGCTCCATGAATAGCTGTAATAAATCAATAGACCTTACTGTTAACTACGACTTTTAAATATGACAAATGCAATGAATCTAAAGGGACAATACAAATTCATTCCCTGGATTATGCGTCATTTACAAAGAACTTTAACTTAATATAAATTGTAAAAAAGTTTTCAAACTTTACCAATAGGAAAATGATTTAAGTTAAGTTTTTTTGAAAATCCATTTTCAGACTCAGTTACATTGTTACACCTTAATACTATTATAGGTAGTTGGAACTTGTCATTGAATCTGGTTAAGCTTTCTTAAAATGTAACACTGGGTTCCTATCTCAAAAGCCTTGAAACTTCAAACAATTGCATGGCTCAAACAAGGCATTTGTTGCGAGTGGTGTCTGACCAGTTTTTACTTGTCCCTAGGTGCAAGGCGTGTCCTCTTGGGATATTTACTTATGTCTGGGAGCTATCTAGTGTTCTCCTCAGGTTTACACATGACTGATATGCCAGACTGTGGCGCCCAGGGTCAATCCATCCTCCAGCACTTTCAGTCCTTTGGTTTGCTTGCAACCAGAGTTCTGCATATAATGGAATTCTTTGAACAATTTTGGTAGAGCTTCATGCAAGGAACATCCCTAAATAGTTTCATAAACATTGGCTCAGTGGTTTCGCAGATGTCGTTTGAATCAAATGTTGACGGACGACGGTCGTCTGGCATAGGAGGGGTGCAACATCAAGCCACAATAAGAAATAACAGTATTGTTTTCACTTTGTTTTCATTTCATTACAATATCAGTAACAGATGCGTTTAAAACAACTCAAATCAATTTATCTGGCTGGTAAGTTGAAAGTATGATAATACAGCTACCAGAGTAAGTGTGGTACCAGAAACTTTAAATAATAGGATCTACTGAAATGTCTTCATAAACTAATATGACTTTAATATTTGAATCTAGTGGGCACAAACTGACTTCAGTCATGTTGCATTAATTTATTAAACTGCAAATAGTGCCAATATGGGCAAGTTAATTAACTACGGTCATTTTTCAACTTGTTCTTGAATTAGCATGGCATCATTAACGTTAAGAACTTCATCAATTATTGTGCTTTTCTTTTGCCTTGCTTAATTAGTGTTTGAAGAGGTTCTTTATTGCCCCGGAAAAATGACCCAAACCATGTCCTGAAAGTCGTGTGCCACATTGCTTCTTGACAATGGACACTTCATAAAGAAAAATTTGAACCGGGTCATTATTTTGAACTCCAATGGATTTACCAGTGTGGGGTCAAAGTTGTTTATAAAAGTAAGAGTTATAACAGAAGTAGAACAGTGTTATTGTCACCAGCTTTTGTTCACTGTGTGTTTTATTAGCTTTAAAAACTGTTTTATAAGATGGTGGGCGTTTACCATGTCCATATGTCCAGAAGTGAGGAGTTCACATTGACCCCTAACTAAATCCCCCCTTAAAATCAAAGTATTATTTCTATAAAGATGTTTCTGAGTTTCAACTATTTCTTCACCAAACAGTAACAGTATAAGAAAATTCAGTGGCTTTGTGTTCAGATTTGATAAAAGTAGAAATCTCATACTTCTATCAATTTCATTAAAACAAAATCTTTTGTTCTGAAATTGTTTCGAAGACAGTAAACTGTTGTTAGATCACAATTAAACCCTTAACTTTGTATATATTCAATGGCAAAGTTTATAAAAACAAGTACAAACATACAATTTTTTCACAAAAACAAAACTAATCTAACCCTTACCAAACAACCATTCTAACTGTCATTAGTTTGTAACATTCATTTATAAAATCGTCTTAACAGTTTTATATCACCATAAATGATTTAAAATGGAAATATGTTGTCTATAAAATGGTTCATATGAAACACTAGCACAAGCATTTTATGATCATTTTCTCTTTAATCATTTTCTTTTAGTATCTTCACACTGACTTTTATTCCTTCACTGAGATGTAAACTGCTCAATCCTGCACCATCTCTGCTTTGTTCCAAATGTAATATAACGCCCATTGATGCATTTTAGCAAAATAGCCATTTCTCAAAAATATAATCAACACAACAAATGACCAGAGTTTTACAACAACATTCTGTCCTAATGTCCACTAAAAGACATTTTAATTAAATAAATTATGCATTTTTCAACGGACTGATAATGGACAATGTCAGGCGTAGCAGTAACTGTAACAGTTATTTGGCATTTAAATTGTGAATCACAACAGTGACATTTTTTTCTAAAACAATCAGATTTTTTCTTCTCTTTTTTTATCTTTAACTTTGAAATTTTTAAAAATGTGATTTGCGTAAAGTCACTGTAAGAAAATTTCAATAAGACATCAGTGATATATAGTGACACCTGTATTATGCCCCGGTCACATATCCATACAGTGTCCGTACGATTTATAAAATCGCACGATTCCATCAACTTTTAAAATCCGTACGGTCTCTGTACAATTGTAGCTACTGGTCACATGCCAACGGGCCCAGTACAATCTTTTGGAGGATACAATCATAGGATATCCATACGGACATTGAGACAAGTCGTGCGGTGCTCGCAAGGAGCTCAGACGTACCTCGTGCAATGCACCTGTGTTCATACGGCGCCCTTACGGTGTCTGCACGGTATCCTGGTTTTATACCACCTTCAATCGTCAAGGATGTCATACGGAGTCTGTACGGTGAACGTAAGGCCCTGCGGGCTGCGTACAGACATCGCAAGTTCCCCGCCCGGTGTCTGTAGTATTGTACTGACATCGTACATTGACCGTGTGGCCACCCTGCGATAGTCGTGCGAGCACCGGCAAGCTCTTACAGGACTAGCGGTGTTCCAAATTCGCACGGACATCGTGCAATGCCCATACGAGATATGCCGGGGCCCTTGCCGTGCCTGTACGGGGCCCTTGCGAGCTGCACAGGACTTTGAAACATTCTCACCGAGTCCTCTACGAGTTATTTAATTTGACTATCTGCACCCTTTGCTATTAAACTGGCAAATTTTCAGTAATATTCTCAATATTAAATACCTAAATTTAAAGTACATTGTATCATTTCAATATTCTGCAGGGAAGTGGTTTTAATAGGATTTCTTTTCTCACCATATCCATAGGCAGTAACCAAAATTTATAAGATTTCAGATGTTGATGGGTGAAACTTGATAAAATCTGGTCTAGTACTAACATGTGTAATGCAATATTTTCTGACAAGTATCAGTTTACGGATCAAAAAACACCTGCAAACAAAGAGATTAAATACAACTGCACTTTTCCTCACTATATGAAAACTACATGTTTTTTGTACTTTAAAAGTACCATCAAACCTGTCTATATCAGCCACCAAAGGGACTTTACTCAAAGTGACCACTATAGACAGGGTTGAACACTGTACTGGAATATATAAATTTGTATATCCTAAATTCAAATACATTCCATTTTATTTTTTAAACTAAGAGAGGAAATCTCTCATTCCTACATGATTATAAATTTTAAAAATTCACTTATTGAGTCATAGACTTTTACTATAAACAGTCATACTCTATATATATCTTAATTTCGATCCCTTGCATTTAAAAAACTGAAAAAGTAATTTGATTCTTGAAACTTCAACAATTCAAGATTCTGTTTCAAATATGGCAACAATCCATTGACAGCAAAAAATTTCTTAATTTAAAATGGCATACTTAAGATTAAATGGTCATGAACCATGACATAATGCCTGCCGTGGGTCGTTTGAGGGCAGGCACAAGCCAGAGTCATTTCTCTTCCCCACATTGAATATCCTACAATAAAGTAATCTGATATTATCTAATTTCTGTCAATGTTAACTTTGAACATCTTTTTTATCAACAAGCACACTCTATTGTCTCACCCTATCTCATTCAATTCAGCCGAATTCCCAGACATGATATGAAAAAAGGAGATATTTTCGGCACGCAATAATGAACAGTCTGTATTGTACCCACAATTCTCATCTTGTCTTAAGGGGAATGACTACATGAGATAAATGTTATATTTTCCGCTCGGAGCGTGTCCTTCTTTTGACACAGACTGTTGAAATTAATCAAGCTTCTCAAATCCTCTTATGGAATCATTGTTCAATATCACGACCCCATCACCTTATTATACAAAATGAACATTTTTTCACCATAATTTATTGATTTTGACCGTTAATATATCACAAGATGGACTCGAAGATCAAACAGTTTAATTTATATCGGCTTTGCTTTCCTGGACAGTTTGCATGATTTTTACATAAAAGCTGTCCTCCGACAATCTCATATTATTCCAATATTAAAACCCTTTTTCTGAAGAACATTCCCCTGGTCAAGTTATTTCTTCAATTTATTCAAGCAGATGGAACTATGAACAGCGGCTTTAAGCCTTCTATTTAAAGAAGTTATTTTGTAAAAGCCTGAAAATACTAATATTTATTAAATACTACAAATTACAAATCTATTTTTAGAGACATAAAATGAAAGACGACTCTTTTTCAAACAGTTTCTCTCTCTCTTAAACTCTCTTAAAACATTTTGTTTCATACGATGTTAAGTCATTTGAATTCCTGCATTTGTGTCTAGTACATGCCACATCTCACTTCAATTAATTGACAGCTTTCTCACTTTACATATTAACTTGTAAGCAATCAATGGTTCAATGAAAAAATAATTTTATATAAATTACGACAATTTTACAGTAAACACCCATGAAAAAGTCACAAGCTATGACTAAAATCTAAAATATGGATGTGACCACATTTTCTAAAGAAATACTAATCATTCAATTCTGTCTCTGTCTGGTCCTTCAGCACAGTCAGTAGTGAAGTCCTTCATGTACATTTCATTAAAGTTTCAAACATCTCACCTTCAACCTTTGAGACACTGGATCAAATATGAGCCGGATCCCATCCTGAGATAAATATATCACCAAATCCATATTCAGTGGTCCCTGAAAGTAAACAGCATAAAAAATCAGAGAAACTGCACAAGAAAATGAACAGAAAGACTAGAAATAGTAAAGATATTAGATCAAAATAAAACAGTACAGTAGAAGTGGTAGAGAAATTAGATTAAAGAATAATACAGTACAGTAGAAATAGTACGGAATAATACAGTACAGTAGAAGTGGTAGAGAAATTAGACTAAAGAATAATACAGTACAGTAGAAATAGTACAGAATAATACAGTATACAGTAGAAGTGGTAGAGAAATTAGCTTAAAGAATAATACAGTACAGTAGAAATAGTACGGAATAATACAGTACAGTAGAAGTGGTAGAGAAATTAGATTAAAGAATAATACAGTACAGTAGAAATAGTACAGAATAATACAGTACAGTAGAAGTGGTAGAGAAATTAGATTAAAGAATACCATACTGTAGAAAAAGTAGAGAAATTAGATTAAAGAATTATACAATACAACAGAAATAGTAGAGAAACAACAAGAAACAGACAAAAAATAAGACAGAAATCAGAAAAGGAATTGTAGTACATGTACTAAAATCACACAAGAAATATAAACAATCTTTACAGATCTAGTTGATTTGTATCACCAACGGTAAATCAAATCTGTAGACCATGCATACCATTCCCTGGAAAGGGCAATCAATAAGTGAAACCTCTTTTTAACCAGTATAAATTTGAAGTGCTCTAACTTCATGATGCAGTGCAAAAAAGTAAATCTGGAACAGCTGCTATTAAGCTTACTGCTTTTAAATGACTGAGGTATTTTGCTCACAACTACAAAACTGAGAAAGAAACAAGAATCTATAAAGGCTTTATCCCATAATTTTCTTTAATTTGACAGGATGAATTGTACCTGCTTTCACACAACTAATCAACCAGTAATAGCTCAAACTTAATAAAGATTTTGCTAAACTCAAATTGAGTTGAAGAAAATGGTATCATGATTTAACCCCAAGGCTGTTGACAGCAAAATCCTTCCTTTATGAACAATACATGTCACGATTAGCCTGCACATTGCGCTGTCTGATCATGATCTACACTGCTCAATATTTAGTTTTTGAATTTTCAGTGGGCTTCCCTTTTAACAATTAATGGTATTGTCCGAAATGAAATATGGACAAGTCCATTTCAGAAATTTAGTGGTGAAACAGTTTGTAAAGAACAATGAACAATTAAAGTACGTAGAAGGCTTGTGCAAACAAAAAATAAACTCCTTTATGCGGGAACTATGACCAGACTAATTAAGCTATAAAAAGTTTATTACCAACACAAACTGTACCAATTAGAGACCAGATGCATTATTCATTTGATCAGGAACGATACTGTTTACAATGTTTACATAGGAGATGCTATTTTCACTGCATGTGCAATACACGGACCATCAAAAAATACTAAATCTGCATCAGTCCGTTTATTTAGCTCTTCACTCCCGTGTTGCCAATTTGCTGAACTTCAACAAAACATAGAGTGGGTTTTTTTAAGAAGAAAGGCTGACATGTGGCTGAAATGGTCAAGCTGTAAATGACCACTTGAGTCAAAAGCTCTACGGATATTTAGTTCTTTAACAGGCAATGGCAACTTGTATGTCTAGTTCACATGATGTGAAAATATGAAGAGAGATGAATGAGATATTTCAGCATGCACATGTCATTGTATTTTGTCTGGTGATTTTTTGTGCTGTTATTTTTTCTATTTTCCCCTATCATCTTCAGTTCTACATGACTGTATAGTATGTATATATAGGCTCCTGAAGTCATGGTCCAATTAGGCATTCCCTGTATACCTAGACCAATTACAATTTTTACTAATAATTCTTAGACAAAAGTATTTTTTTGTTCCTCCAAGCTTACTGGAAATTCATTTATGTCATTTATATCAATTTCTGAAATTTAGAATTTCACTTTACCTGTAAAGATAACAAAAACTTTTATAATTTTGAGAAATATGTATTATGTTATACAGAAAATGGTGGTACTTATAGATTTAGTTCAATATCATGGACCACACTAATACAACATTTTACTACTGAGTTACATGTATTATTTTGTGAAGACAAAAGTTACTGGATATCAAACTTCTATTAAAGTCATCATCCTTACAATCATCCTAAAATGTTTATGTTTAGTGAGACCTCTAAATACACAAAATGTGATTTGTCTTCGTAACTTTGTGGCAAATGATGTGTCTGCTATGTTTTAACAAAATCATTTTCCCATTGGAGAAAAAAAACTTTCTCCTTACTTTTAAAGATAAGTAAAATACTCGCAGCATTTGATTGAAAATACTGCTACTCAAATTTGATGCCTTGCATGTTTTAGGACTAAATCACTTATGACATTGATCAGCGCCAATTAATGGTGACCTATTGTTGATACAACATGTATTATTTCTTAAAAATACATTTATATGAAGTGGTACTTTGTTAGTTTTTTTACAGTCCTTGAAATCATAATCCCCTTCAAAATATGTATACATGTGTATCAGTGTTCACCATTCTGATTTAGATCAGCAAGACTTTCTATTTTCTACAGTACAAGTTTAATATACATTTAAAATACAAATTTTCTTTAAATTGTATTAAAAGTGTTTTACAACACAGGTTAATAGTCTATGTAAAAATCAATTAATACTTCAGCTCAAACTAAACTGTAAAACAGATATGATGCAAGATGCAAACTTAATTTCCTTTCCATTAGTTTTACATTGTGTTACATTGATACAAAAATGTTTTTGTCCTTATCAAAAGTGCAGTATTAGGGATGGATGTAAGGAGGGGTAAACACCCACAGAGTAACTCCTTAGTTCTCCTTAGGTTAGTTGCTTCACTCCCATTTAACATTTAATCGAACATACAGTACAGGCCAATGAAAAGGTTAAATATGCTTCCATAATAAATTTTATTCAGCTGTCATTAGAGTATACCACAGTTTTGATACTAGCATGGCATGCATTAACCCAGAATAAACCACTGACTCAAAATTAACGCAACCAAACATATAATTAATTATTCATTAGACAACATAAAATGGTTTAAAATACGGTCATTGGCTAAACATTTGGTACAAAGGCGTACTGATTTGTGTTTATATGAAAGTACAGTATACATAATAACAACCAGAGGGCATGCCTAGTAATTAAACACGATTATCGTCAATCTGTTGACAACGTGACGTCATTATAGTTAAACACACACTTAAGACTACATCTATCATAATAATGACAGGCTATTAAGCTGGGTGCATTTCCTACGTAAATGCACGCAGCTTAATATATGCAATATATGTAAATTCAAATTTTTCAGTGGTGTCAACAATAAACAATATATTCATTGAAAACATTTATTAGCCTTATTCTATTTTGCGTAATGTTTTGATAATAATTTTTACAGCAGTTGTCCTAATGATAATATTATTGTTTTGTTTAAATTCAAATATTCATATTTGAACAGAACTGTCTTTATGTTTTTCAAACTTAAAAATTTCACACTGAAACAGTGAAAGCCTTTATATGGCCTATCTCAAGAGTTTAAACCCCCTTACAACACATTACTGTGTTGTCTGCTTTTGTCTCATATTAAACAAGATAGCCGAATTAGCAGCAAGTCGCTTAACTGACTATAGAACTGTAGTAGTGTATAGTATAATAGTATTCTATAGAACTCTAGTAGGGTATAGTATAATAGTATTCTATAGAACTGTAGTGGGGTATAGTATAATAGTATTCTATAGAACTGTAGTAGTGTATAGTATAATAGTACTCTATAGAACTGTAGTAGTGTATAGTATAATAGTATTCTATAGAACTGTAGTAGTGTATAGTATAATTTAGTATTCTATAGAACTCTAGTAGGGTATAGTATAATAGTATTCTATAGAACTGTAGTGGGGTATAGTATAATAGTATTCTATAGAACTGTAGTAGTGTATAGTATAATAGTACTCTATAGAACTGTAGTAGTGTATAGTATAATAGTATTCTATAGAACTGTAGTAGTGTATAGTATAATAGTATTCTATAGAACTGTAGTAGTGTATAGTATAATAGTATTCTATAGAACTGTAGTAGTGTACAGTATAATAGTATTCTATAGAACTGTAGTAGTGTATAGTATAATAGTATTCTATAGAACTGTAGTAGTGTATAGTATAATAGTATTCTATAGAACTCTAGTGGGGTATAGTATAATAGTATTCTATAGAACTGTAGTAGTGCATAGTATAACAGTATTCTATAGAACTGTAGTAGTGTATAGTATAACAGTATTCTATAGAACTGTAGTACTCTATCATACTTTAGTAATCTAAACTACAGTAGTTCTGTACAGTATTATGAAACACTAGTACTGAAATAGCCTATAATATAATAGTACTGAATTATACATATCTGAGTGTTTGTCATTAATAAATGGTAGACATCCGTGATAATTCAAGTTTTAAATAAGTTAAACTTTGTTTAGTTAAACTTTGTTTAGTTAAACTTTGTTTGTTTTGCAACTTCTTAGATTTGTATATTACCAAGTGTGTAACCAGACTATATGTAAATGTATGTGATTTAATGTGTGTGAGTGTGTGTGCATCTGTATATGTGCATTTTTTTAACCGTTTGCATATGGTGTTAGTGTATTTATGGAAGGCCACAATGAAAATGTGATATATGTACGATTTCGTATTAATGTCTATTTGTGTTACCTTCTTAAAATAAAGATTTTATTATTATTATTATTATACAGTTCTGTAGTACTCTGAAGAATTTTATTATTTTGTAAGTAATGTATATTACTGTACTGTGCTCTACAAGCGACATCTCATTATTTTAAAGTACATCATAATGTTTTAGAACTAGAATATTTCTAGTGACAGTGGTCCCTGTGTGCTGTGGACTTAAGCCCTTTCCTGTATTTGAAAAGGGATCAATGCAATGAGCTGGTAACGTTGGTAACCATTGTTTCAAAAGAACTGAAGCTGTTAAAATATTCTTCTAATTTTAGTAACAGTGGACTCTGTATGCAACAGAATGGAACCAATTCCTATATTCTTGAGATGAGTCAATGAAAGGATGCTACTGACTAAGTTTGGGGACTTTCCAACCATTGGTTCATGAGCAGATTTTTCAACTTTTAGTAATAGTGGCCTGTGTATGCAGATCCTATTTTTTTGGAAGGGGTCAATGCAAGGATGCTTCAGAGCAAGTATGGAGACTTTCCTACCATTGGTTAATGAGGAGAGGCCAATTTTAGATTTTTCAATTTTAAGTAACAGTAAGCTTCAACCCTGCCAGTGGTATTAGTGATCTTTGCAAACTGATCACCCTCTTCAGTCAAATATCCAGTGATCCATCTGAACAACTAATGGTACTTTCAGACATAAATGATAGACAGGTCAACTATAGACAGTTAGTAGCATAGGGGTTAACAGTTTCATGCATATATATATATATATATTGTATATATTTTCACATCCTAAGAGCATTTAATTTACAGATATTGCATAAGCTAGGAAAATCCTGTCTTACTTCCTCTTGTAAGCAGGTGAAGGGCAAATACCTTTGACAAAATACCCCCTCTACCTCCCTTCACTATTGTTGTTCCACATCTCAATGCATTTACCCTTCTACACAATCTTTTCAATTTGCCTGACAATGTAACAAGAACATATCACAGAGTGCAGGATCTCTTTTCTCCCCACAAATGTTCCTAGAGGAAGTACAATACCTAAATCCATACTTCACCAGCTTTCATATCAAGTAATAAGGCCAGCATATACAATTTCCTCCCACACTTAGCTCTACTGTATTCATTAAACATCTGCAATCACAGACAAGCTAGCAAACATGACAATTTACACAGAGATCTTAATGTAGCAGCACAAAATAGTTGCCTACCACTTGATTTGCCTTTTCAGGAGATACTTCACCTCTTGGGCAATAACGCAGTTTTCTATAAATGCCTCACAATAAGTAATCTCTTGAATAGTGACAAGGCTTGTGGTTAAGTTGTGGTTGTTAAATATGCCACTTCTAACTTCCTGAGAAATTGCTTATTTTGACCCACTGGTCTAATGACCCAGTAATGACAAGAACCTCGATTGTGACATTTTATGCGTTTGAGAAGTGGAGAGCATTTTTTTCCCATATATCTGCAAAGTAGCAGAGTAGTAAAATATCCTGTCATGCCTCTGTTCACCAAGTGCAAAAGGACGTACTCAAAACGCAGCTCTTGTTTCCTGACTGAAAGTGTAAAGACTGCCTCTAGAACAGAGGCTTCTAGTTTTCTCCTTTTCTTATTAATTAGTTGGAGAACTGTTTGTTTTTGTCTGTTTTGTTTTGTATATGATTTATCCACCTGCTATTTGTAACTTACACACGCTAAGACTTAGAAAGACCAGAGTTCAATTATTTTCAAATGCTGTTAAACAGTTTTATTTGATGTCAAAAAAGCAGATGTTGAACAACTGATAAGACTCTGCCCCATGCCCAAAAAAACAACAAAGGGCTTCTCTTTTAGCACAGCCAAGTTAAATGACATAAGTGTAATTTCTTGGCAACTTTATTCACTTGGTGGCCCGAAGGACTAGCAACTTTTTCAACCAGCTAGCCCAATGAACTTTCAGTGGTCCCCTTTACGCATTATTTGATAGTGGGGCACTGGAAAATGACTGGTAAAACTACTATGTACTTAAAAGTGTTATTTCAATATTCTTTTTTCATGTTCCTTGATAGAAAGCATAAATGACGTTTTAAGTTCTTAATTATTCAAAATACAAATGATTCAAATTGCAACTTTATGTGGTCCAATGAACCATCCACATCTGCTTCCCAAATATCGCTGGTCCAGGGCCAACAGACCAGTGTTTAGTTATCCACCCCTGGGTAAAAGTACACTATAATGTTTCATAACCAAATTAATACACATCAAGCATCTATATACATGTATGATACAGCTCTATATGGAGTAAAGGTATTAAAAGAGACATATGTCCTGGAATTCTTCCATTCACTCAGAAAGATTTCAACAAAAACAAGCCTAGTTTTAAATTACTGATGTTTAAGGTGTCTGTCTTGAATCTAGAAACTAGTTTTATCTACTATACTATGAAATAGACATCTATTCTTGGACTAATTTATTCCAAGTCTATCACCATGGTAGCTATAGCCATTAACTGACAACTATAGGTACAGCTTGAAGTTTGAACAAGGCAGTCTTAAAGACAGTTATGTCTCTTGCCGCAAATAGGAACATTGAAGGAATTAATGTTCTGCTCATTGAAATGGTGAACATCTAACCTGAGTTTTATCAAAATCTTTCACGGAGTAAAACGTTTGACCTTAAGTTGTGACCTTGACTTTGAGCCAATATGACTGGCTTATGGGTTCTGCACATTGCCATGATTAGGGGAGCATCTAACCTGAATTTCAGCAAATTCTTCAATGGGTTAAGGAGATATGGAGTGAACAGGAAATGTTAAGACTCAAATGTTTGACCTTAAGTTGTGACCTTGACCAGTGTGAATGGCTCATGAATTCTGCATATTGTATTGATGAGGTGAACATCTGACCCGAGTTTCACAAAAAAACCTTCAAGGGATTAAGAAGATCTGGAGCCAACAGGAAATGTTACAGACAGACATAACAGAAGGAGGGACTGAGACCGTTCCTACATCCCCTTCCATTACGTGGTGGGGCATAATATCTGCAAAAGAAGAAATTGTTCTTTTACTTATATAAGTTTATGATTATGGACATTTCTATAGACTTCTCTTTCTGGTTTCTAACTGTTTATAGTCCTTGTCGACCGTGCCATTTCTCCCCTCATGAACCTGCCTCTTATAAGAAGAAAGATGATAGTCAGGTACTTGTTTCAAAACCACAAGTAAATGACAACTTTTCCAGATTGGTAATGTCACACTAAAATCATACTATCCTGGAAACAGTTACCACAAAGATAATCAAACTGTCAACTCTTTGATTACAAGCTGAGTTTTAGGGAGTTTTTAATAAGGGACACAATCATATCTTAACATGTTACCTGATTGCTGTACCAAACTTGAACTCCCTTGATCACTCGATCTTGTCTTTTCAATATATTCACTGCTTGGTAAAATGGCATACCTGGAAAATAAAAATCTAATATAAAAACTGAAGGTGACCACTGACAACTAACAAGGAGTATGAAACAATATTTTTGTTCTAAAAGGGCAGACCCTGACCGTGACCAAATCTCACAAAACTTGGCACATGATATTTAGACAATTCTTAATCTCTTAAAAGGATGTTTGCTAGTCAAAATTTTCCCATTTATAGAATTGTAACCAGATAATTTTGTATTATAATTAAAAATGTTAGAAATATGAAATGATTGAATTCTAAATATAGATTATTGTTTTATAATATATATAAGAATATCATTACTTCCCTATGGCTAATTACTAATTCCGAGGAATTAGGTTTTAGGTTTTGAAGATTTTACTAATAGGTGCTTTAGAAATACAAATGTATTAAGAAAGACAAAAGTTAATACATAGTTTAAGATTGACTATTTGTTGGAAATGTTTAGAAAATAAAAGATAGGAGTTGTTACTACTAGATGGGTGTTCAGTTACTTGTGTCGCTATCTTTTACTTTGTCAGAATAACTATTGATTTTGTGACAAAATCTGAGTACAAAAAGGGTCATAACTCTGTCAGATATGACCATGACATACAAAATTTGGCAGTCACAACCCTTTTGTCATAAGCAATACAATTTCAAAGTTTGCTGAAGAAATCATAAGAAATGGCAAAGTTATAGCGTGTATTGTATGCTATGGACAGTTTAGTCACATAAGTACCTTATTTATTCTGACCGAAAGACTGACACAAAAAGCATGGTCAACTGAATTGTTAGCTAATTCCTCATATCAGAAAAGGAGTTCGGTCACAGAATTTCTTCAAACTTTGCACCGGTACTTACAGAGAATCATGTTTGAAACAGAAATCGGAAATAAAAATCATAGGTCAACAACCCTGATATTGAAGTATCTGCCCTTGAAAATATAACAAAATGCTGTTTCAGTAAGAAGGCCAAGACAACCCGACTCTATCACTCTCCTGGTAACCATTTGCTAACATACAAGATCAACATGTACATCAGAGGAAGGGTCCACAAAGCAATGCTTTATGCCAAAAACCTAAGCTCTAGGCCTTTCAGAGCAGTTTCAGAGACAATTTTTCCAGTATAAGCCTATGTAAAATCATGTAACCCACTCGGGCCAGGTCAATTTGAGGCCAAATATCTAAGCTTTGGGCCTTTTGGTTTCAGAGAAGATTTTTTAAGTTTTTCCTATATAAACCTATGTACATGTAATAACTATCAAGGACCACCAGGGTGGGGTCAATTTTGGTCAGGGGATCATGATTTGAACAATCTTGGTATAGGTTCACCAGGCAATGCTACAAGCCAAATATCTTAACTGTAGGCTTTGTGCTTGTGGCTTCAGTGAAATAGTTTTAAAGTTCTTCCTTTACTAGCTTTTGTAAATTTGTAAAATCAAGTTACCCTCTGGGTGGGGTCAATTTTGACCCAGGGGTCATGATTTGAAATTTCTTGGTATAGGTTCAATAGGCAATGCTTCAGGCTAAATATCTGACTGACGGGCCTTCAATCTTTTGAGAAGAAGATTTATACTGGAATGGAATTCTTTGAACAATTTTGATAGAGCTTCAAATCACCCCTGCCAAGTTTCATCAACACTGGCCCAGTGGTTTCAGAGGAGATGTTGTTTGAAACAACGTACATGTACCAGGTATGCAAGGTGATGACTAGTCCTAATAGCTCACCCTGGCACTTTGTGCCAAGTGGGCTAAAAACAAGGCCATCACACATTTTTATTTCAGATTTCTGATTCAAACTTGATTCTCAGTCAAAATGCCAAGTCTGAAAAATTTCTATGAAAGAATTAAGTCTGGCCCTATATACATGACATAGGAAATTGTAGCAAATGTCCTTAGAGCAGATAAAGTTCTTCAAAAACATGAGGGTAGGGCTACTCTATGTCTATTTGTCTCTGTATTAGTTCTTAACTCTCAATCTCCTGAGCAAATCTGTATTGCCTTATATTATAGGATGTTTGATTATGGGAGAAATTTGACCAGTATGTCAAGAGTCATGAAGATTCAATGAAAATGCAACCTCTATTGCAAATACAAGCTTTTTCTGTCATTTGACCCCATGACCTAGTTTTTCTATGATTTTATCCTGTGACCTAGTTTTTAACCACAGATGACCCATATTCAAACTCAACCTTGAATTCATCAATGCAGTCGTTCTGACAAAGTTTCATGATGATCCAGTGAAAAATGCTGCATCTGTACATACATACATATACCTCTATCATACACAAGGTGAAGTGTGGACAGACGACAGACAGATGACGGACATCAGGCAATCACAAGTACTCACCTTGAGCACTTCATGCTCAGGTGAGCTAAAATGAGAAATTCTCGTTAACAAGATGTTGCTATATCACTCACCTGAAACATCTGTAACACAGCATGAACCTACATCATCAACACAAGTTTAAAAGGTCTTTACACTACAGTAAAACTTCGATAACTCGAGGTCGCAAGGGGACGAGTAAAATGCTCGAGTTATCCGAGGTCTCGAGTTATCCGAATTATGGAAATTTTACAAGTTTTTCTTCTGTGAAGTATCTTATAAACAAAGTGTATTTGAGGACCTTCGTTTTGTATTCATTTATTGCATTAGCTCACGAATCCTGAATTTCCATTTTGTATCTATTCAATTAAATCCCGTCCGTTGTTTACATACATGTATATCAGTGAAATTACTAAAAGACAACTGATAAATGGTGAAGGTGGAGTAACGCAATGTTACTTCGCCCAGTGTATTTACCAGTCACTCTGGGTTTTTTAAACTGTATTTCTTTAAATCCAGACGACTTGTATGCTAGACAATACCGGCCTAAGCTTATTTTTATTTTGCAAATGACTCATAAGCGAATAGTGATTAGTCACTCACACTAGTTGTCGATAAGGTACGTTACCGGTATTAGTTATAACACATCACTCGTGGCATTTCCAAAAATATTCTGACATGACAATTCGAAATAGAATATGAAGTTTGGATTATTAATATTTTACTGAGACTCGTAATTTTCATCTCTTCATTAAAAACTCGCAAACATACTTTTCGTTAGTTTTTCCTTATTCAATCAAAGTGATCGGCGGCTGTAATTACATAAATATATTGAAGACGATTAAAATGTGCAAATAACATTTTATACACTTTGACCACTGCACTGCCGATTAATCGATAATAAACAATCGATTAACAATAGAAGTTTTTTAGCCGACGTGTCAAAATAATGATGCGCCCCGGCGAAGGTGAGAAAAATATCTGTTAATCAGTGACCTCGAGTTATCCATGGTAATTTAGTAAGAATTCTACCTGGCGGGACCACAGGTATTCCTCGAGTTATCCCAGGTTCTCGAGTTATTGATGCTCGAGTTATCCATGGTGATTTCTAGTTAAACATATAGGAAAAATGGCCGGGACCGACAGGAGTCCTCGAGTTATCCGGGGTTCTCGAGTTATCGATGCTCGAGTTAAAGAAGTTTTACTGTATTTGGCTTAACAAGAGAGTTCATATAAAATGTGGCATGTCAGTATTCACAAAGCTTTTCTATGGTTTAACACAGTGACCTCTTAGTTTTGACCCAGTTTCATACTCAGCTTATAGTTCTATCAACATAAGTATTTTGACTAACTTTCATGATAATTGGGTACAAAATGTGTGTGTGTTTTTCGGCATCAGCTGAATAAGCTGGGTTTTGACATACTTTTTTGACCATTCAAATGCTAAGAATGGAAGCGCGATGAATGTGATCACATGATCGCTTCATTGATAAATTGTATTCTAAAAATAATCTGTAGCAGTGTATGAGTTTTCTCTTACCTGTTTCATAAATAATCTTTGAAAACTAACACAGAACTTTTTACATTGTATATTAATTTATTTTACATTTATAAGGCAGTTAATAGTAGTATGTTTATACATACTGTTAATGAAACTCAAAATGCAACAAATTTAAACTGGAACAATCACTGAAGGTGATGAATACCCACAGAACACCCCACTGACAATTTATGTAACATTTGATGCTTTAATTATTGGACCTGCACAACTTAAACCTTGGTACATATCACTTCTGTGAAGCATAATTAAATTCAGACCAAGGGTTTTGGAGATTAGCGTCTACAATGTTTAACTATCTCGAGTCCCTGTGACCTTGACATTTGACCTAGTGACCTTAAACACGGACTGTGCACAACTAGGCATTGTACTATTAACTTTGGTGAAGTATCATTAAATTCTGACCAGGGGTTTTTGAGATTTAGTATCCATAAGATTCTGTCTACAGACGGACGGTCAGACAAGCTGAATGCAGTATTTCCCCTTACACTTTGTGTTCGGGGGTAAAATAATATAAATCATTTATTTTTCCTTGCCTATTATGTGCCTTTGAGTTTCATACCCTGGTTTTGCACTGTGTTTGACAGTAATATAATGACAAAGAAATGAAAATATCAACATAATTTTCACAAATAATGCAAGCAACATGAATAATCAATTAAAAAATCTAGTTAATTTTAAAAGTTGACATACACATGGAATGTCCAATACTGTTTTCACAAATTGATTATTTCAGGTACGATTTGACTTTGGTACGAGTTGACAGCTCGGCTTACTGTCATTTTTTTGTCGTTACTCAGCTTTTTCAGATATTTCTTGTTTTTAGTTTTTACAAGATTTTTTAATATTAATTCACCGGACAATCTTGTGTTTGACCCCTATGTGACTGAGTTTCAAACTGGACCAAGAGTTCATCTAGAAAAACATTCTAAATACATGATGTGTGCGCATGCGCCGGGAAAAGACTAACATTTTCTTCTCCGAGCTGAAATTTTTTCGAAACAACTGTTTGTATCCCAATTATAGACATATTTGTTAACTTAAACATTACTAAGTATCACTAGAGTGATTTTTCAACTCATCAATAGTAATTCATTGTTAAACAGGCCAGTATATCGTCGTTGCTATTTTTCACTGTACCGGATAATTTTACCCTTACACCGGTTGTTTGTTTACGTTTCCTTCAACATCCGGTTACCAAATAGAGTTATGTTTTTGGGTATTTATGTAAGTTTTGCATTTCTATCAGTCCTTTTAGTGATAGTTAGGCCACCTAGGACGGCTGATATGGCCCATCCTAGACCCAAGACCAGACCGAACCTTTTCACACCCCATAAATCGTTACAACTCTGTTCGTTATTTGTCAAACTCAAATATTCCTATAAATTTAATTTACCAGTATCCACAAAATGTTCAAAATCGCTAATGTATTTATCAATCCTCTTACTGTCAATTTCAGCAGACATTGAATTAAATCCAGGTCCGTCTCCCAACTTTCCATGTGGAAGCTGTGGTCTCAACGTCAAAGATAATGACCATGCCCTTGAATGCGACGAATGTCAAAGGTGGCACCACATTTCATGTCAAGGCGTAGGGGATAACTCATATAGTAGGCTTCTAGGCTTAGACACCTCGTTCTCTTGGCTCTGCTCCCATTGCAATTCAATAAATATTTCAAATCTCTCAAGCCCTTGCAACTCACCTATAAGACATCATAACATTTACTCATTTCTCCCTAATGATAGCTTTGCGTCAGGTCCCTCCAGGTCAACTCCCAAACCTAAAAGTAATCCTCCCCTCCTCCACACGCGAATTTCAAGGTCATGTATCTGAACTGTCAGTCCATTGTTAACAAAAAACATGAATTTTACGTCCTACTTGACTCTCACAACCCAGATATTGTCATAGGAACTGAGTCTTGGCTTACCAAAGACCACCTCACAAGTGAAATATTCCCATCGAATTTAGGTTACACCCCTTTTCGCAAAGATAGGCTTACAGGTAAAGGAGGTGGCGTTTTCATTTTGGTTAAAAATAAATATATCTCATCTGTGCAGCAACATCTTAATACCCAATGTGAACTATTATGGGTCAAAATAAACATGAACAATACTAAGCCCTTGTATGTTGCTGCCTACTACAGACCCAAGGAAACTGATCTCATGAGTCTCATTGAGTTTGAAAGGTCACTGGATCTAACCAGACCTCTTAAAGGCACCAAATGGATTTTTGGTGACTTTAACACCCCCAACCTCACCTGGGACTCTGACCATATACCTTCAATGAAACCTAATAGCACAAACACCCAGTCTTATAATAAGTTTCTCGAAATCCTTGATGACTATGATCTCACACAAATGGTTAATCCCCCACACGTAATGAAAATGTCTTGGACTTATTTCTCACAACAAACCCAACTCTAGTAAGCACAGTATCTGTCCAAGCTGGTATTTCAGACCATAACATAGTCATCTCTCAAGCTCGAATCAAACCTTTCATTAATAAACAAACCCCTAGGGACATTCCATTATTTAGAAAAGCTAGATGGGATGATTTCAAACAATTTATCAGTAACTCCAAGGTAAACACACTGAAAGATGCAGAGGTTATCCCAGTTGAAGACCTCTGGATCAGGTTTAAACTCCTAATTCAAGAAGGCATATCAAAGTTTGTCCCAATTAAAAAACTAGGAAATAAGAAAAGTCTCCCATGGATTACACAAGATATAAAAAAGATTGATAAGAAAAAGGGACAAACTCTACCAAAAGGTTAAACTACACAAGGGTCAAAATCAGTACATTAGCAAATTCAGAACTGTTAAACACCTCATCCAGCAAAAAATTAAGAAAGCACATGAGACATATATTGAAAACATACTAGACATTCAACATTCAGAAAACTCAAACACTAATAAATTCAATACCAAGCGCCTCTACTCACTTATAAAAAATGCCAGACAAGATAACCAAGGTATTGCACCGTTAAAAGATCAGACAAATGGTAAAATCACCTCAGAAAACCTTGGTCAAGCAAATATTCTGAATAAACAATTCCAGTCTGTTTTTTCAGGTGTTTCTCCCTTGTCTCTGTCCCAGCTTTGCAGGACTTCCCTAGGAAAAAGGAAATACCCTACAATGCCCAACATTGAAATTGACCCCAACGGCGTTCTGAAATTACTCCAAAACCTAAAAGTGGATAAGGCTGCTGGCCCAGATATGATTAAGCCCATTGTCTTGAAGGAGCTCCGCCATGAGATCCTTGACATAGTGTCACTAATCTTTAAAAGATCCCTTAATACTGGTCAACTCCCATCCGATTGGACGAAGGCAAATGTCGCTCCACTATTCAAAAAAGGTGATACTAGTGACCCTGCTAACTACAGACCCATATCGCTAACTTGTATTCTATGTAAACTCCTAGAACACATAATTGCATCTAGCCTATCCACACATCTCTCAAAACACAACATACTTTATGAGCTGCAACATGGGTTCCGTGAAAGACGGTCCTGTGAGACTCAGCTCATTGAGCTAGTTGATGAAATATCCAAAAACCTTTCCTCAGGTAAACAGACCGACCTTGTCCTACTTGATTTTAGTAAAGCCTTCGACAAAGTCAACCATCTTAAATTATTACTTAAACTCCAAGAGCATGGTGTCTCCAGTCAAACTGTGTCTTGGATCCGGTCCTTTTTAATAGGTAGATCTCAGTCAGTAGTGGTTAACGGTTGCACGTCTGATCAAGTCCCTGTTACATCTGGGGTCCCCAGGGCTCTGTCCTAGGACCTCTGTTGTTCCTACTCTATATAAATGATCTCCCTGACACGGTTACCTCCCAGGTGCGGCTTTTTGCTGATGACACTGCCGTTTACCTTGCAGTTACTTGCCTCTCTGATTGTCAAAGGTTACAAAATGATCTCTCTAAGCTAGAAACGTGGGAAAAACTGTGGGACATGGAATTTAACCCTAGTAAATGTCAGGTCCTCCATATCACACGTAGTAGAAAACCTATCCAGTTCCCATATAAGCTTCATGGTCAAACACTCTCACCAGCTAAGGATGCAAAATACCTTGGTGTAGACATCAGCCAAGATCTCAGCTGGAATACACACATCTCAAGAATAACAACAAATGCAAACAGAACACTAGGCTTTCTCAAACGTAACATTAAAACAAAACATGAAAATATTAAATCACTCTCTTACAAAACATTAGTCAGACCACAACTAGAGTATGCATCATCTGTATGGTCACCACACACCCAGGTTAATATTCACAAGCTGGAGATGGTCCAGCGACGCACAATCAGATGGGTAAAAAATGATTATTCCAGAGATACCAGTGTGACAGACCTGCAGAACACCCTTGGATGGAGCACCCTTGAGAACAGGCGTCAAGCCTCCAAATTGGTTATGTTTTACAAAATATACTACAATCTTGTAGCAATCTCCCTGCCCAGTTACCTAGAAGTCCCAAACAGGTTAACAAGACATATGCACCCCCTTAGTCTCCGCCAAACCCATGCAAATTCGGACTTCTTTAAGTACTCTTTTTTCCCCCATACCACAGTCCTGTGGAATAGATTACCCACACATATTGCGATCCTGCCTGATCTTGAATCATTCAAGCAGGCAGTGGCCCAAATCAATTATTAGTCATACAACAGTTGTTTTTAACCCTTTTACTCTTTTACTATTTTAACAGTTTTAACCGTCTTGTTTCTCTTGACTGTAGGAGCTATCTTGCAGTAGTTTTATCTTTTATTAACACCCGGCGTGCACCCTGCCCATAATACTCGTGAGAGGTGTGAGGCAGTATAACAAGATAGATAGATAGATAATTATACTTGCAACAAGCTGTAGACAAACTTATCAAACTGGACCGCTACTTACGTTTTGTTGTGAGTTTATATTAATCGGAAGAGCAACAAATAAATTATCATGATTATCGTGGCATTGGCGTTTTGGGGTCAGTATCTAAATATTTGACTAACATATTGAAATTTTAACTTTAAGAATTGTTCTGGACAATTTTTTTTTCTCTAAATGAATATTTCAGGGACATTATTCAGCGCTTTCCAAGGAATTCAGGGCTTCCGTTACGCGGCGTCCGGCCGTAAAATACGCCATAAAATTGGACCAGTACGCCAATACACAAGACCCCCGGCGTACGCTTGACTTCCTTAAATTTCCGAGGACGACAAAATCGCCGACCCGTAGCGTCGAAACAAAATAAAAATGGAACATTTTCACGATTTGGGACCGCCCACGCGTGATTAGTCACGCTATTCGTTCACAATCGGCAGTATTCGATTCGCTCTAGAACGACGTAAACTCCGCCCCCAGCAATTATCGTGGGCTGTGATTGACAGATGCCGTGTTTGGTCAGCGTAATTACCCGAGGTGTCGCACGCTTTTTTTGAAATGATACGATAATTAGGCCAATTAACAACATCTAATGGCGGCATAATTTTACTTCAATTACCGTAAACAATATTAATATGGCACGGTGTTGTTTGAAGATCCAAACATCTAGCGGTAATTTTGTCTACTCTATTGACGTCCTTTCAAAACTGTGAATCGGCGATTTTAGAACTTGATTTTAATGTCTCGTCGGTAATGCAGGTGTTCAAGTAAATGAGTAAATTTCATTTTGTCGTTTCGGCGCCGACCAAATCTAACAAACGTTAGCGTAACGAGGAGTTTGAAAGCACAGAATTCGCTTCCAAAAAACAAAAACTTTAAGGTTGAAAAGGTATGTTATTAAAAAAAAAAATTTCAGTCTGAGGGGAAAGTAGGCGGGGCCCTTTGGGAGGGAAATTTTTAGTCATTTTGCCAAAAAAGGGGACTTTTTAGAAAATGTATAAAATATAGATCTACTGTGTAAAAATGTAATAAAGAACAAAATCTATCAAGTTTGTTAATGACATTATTCTTTTGCCAATTATTTATTTTTTTAAAATCTTTTGAACACCGTTTTCACTGAAAAAATAACAAAAATCGGGTCGAAAATAAGTGACAAACGAAAAATCGGCGATATTGGCTGACTATTTCACATATAAGGTATCAAATATCTGCAAGAAATGATTCTGAATCGTTTTAATTTATGAAAACTTACACGTTTTTGTAATAGTTTTGGCCATCTCTTAAATAAATTAAAGATTTTTTCAACATTTTGACGCCTGGAAAAACACTGTAAATAAACTACAATAAAAAGTATAATATGTTGTTTTGTAAATGTATGTTTTAAGTACTTGTTATCTTATGCACTGAATAATTCAGATCTTTGGTCAAAATAAAAAGTTTTTTGCAGACAGGTTCTTCATTTTCATTTTTTTAACATTAAGTAAGGTATTTGATGATGATGATGATTGATGATGATGAAACGATGATGATGTCCCACGTTGTCCAATAGGTTCGCGTACTGAGGACTCCATAAAATTTTCACAGGGACTTCCAAATCCAGTTGCCTTGGAGTCAGGACTTCCTTAATTTGAAACTTAGTGGAAGCCCTGAGGAATTACTGACACTTCAGACCACGGATATTTCGGACCAGTCACTTCGTACCATATTTATGTATTTGAAGTGTCACATAATATTTTGCTATAATATTTTGATGGTCTGAAGTGGGTCGGCACCCTTCCAAGAGGCTTGATTTCCTACCCCTCATAAAAAGAAAGATCTATAAAATAATACAATTATCTTCCTAAAAAAATTGCTTGCCCTTGAACATACTTTAGGACAAAATGTGTTGTATAAGAACTGTTAAAATCACAAAAAAAATCAAAGAAATATATATACAACAAGAGCTGTCCCTCACAAGTGAAGAATGCCCCCGAAAGAGGTGTCTCACAGTCTGTGTCCTCTCCATGTGCTCAATAAATGTGCTATGAAATTTTAAAATCCTTCCATGCATGACAGAGTTACCATGCATACAGTATTCCATTACTTTTAAACACCAAGTGTGACCTTCACCATTGAGGTAGTGACATAGTTCTTGCAGAAAACACATTTTCTTGATGTGCTGAACATTTGTGCCAAATTATTTTTAATCAATTAATGCATGACAAAGTTACAATCCGGACACAAATGTATGCATATATACAGGATTCCATTACCTATAAACTCTTATGACCTTGACCTTTCAGGTAGCGACGTGGGTCTTGCATGCGACACATCGTCTTGATGTGCTGAACATTTGTGCCAAGTTATTTTTAAATCAATCAATGCATGACAAAGTTATAGTGCTGACACAAATGTATGCATATACAGAGGATTCCATTACCTAAAAACTCTAATTGTGACCTTGACCTTTGAGGTAGGGATGTGGGACTTGCTCGCGACATGTCGTCTTGATTTGCTAGACATTTGTGCCAAGTCATTTTAAAATCCGTAAATGCATGACAAAGTTACAGTCCGGACAAGAATGTGTGCATATATAGAGGATTCCATTACCTTCAAACTCTTAAGTGTGACCTTGACTTTTGAGGTAGCGACGTGGGTCTTGCTTGTGACATGTCGTGTTGATGTGCTTAACATTTGTGCCAAGTTATTTTAAAATCCTTCAATGCATGACAAAGTTACAGTCCGGAATGTGTAAATGGGGACGCACAGACGGGCGGTGCAATTTTAATATGCCACCCTTTCGGGGCACAAAAATCAGAAAAGTGAGGTCGAGAAAATTTCATTTTGACCCTATAAAATTTAGGCTGTAGACTAAATGAATTTCAAGCCTACTGAACACACTGATACATGTTTACAACCTATACCTGAGTTTTATCAATGCTCTGTTGCACCAGTGGGTGAGGTGCTTCAGGGCTAGCTCTGGTATTAGCCAATGCCATAATCGGCTACAAAAAAGTTAAATTGGCTCAAAAGAAATTGAATTGGCTACAACTTTTAAAGAAAGGACATGTTTTGTGTGCTATGCCAACAGCGCTACATGGAAAAATCGCTCAAAGAAAAAATGGGCCAATGCTAGCCCTGGGTGCTTGTATTCTTATTCTAATCCATGTACTGTGTGCTTGAAACTCAGTGTGGCAATATAATACTCTGCTCTTCTCTTTCTAATTCTATCAGATATTCATTAGGTTTGACAGGTACATGTACAAGCCCCTATTTTCAATACTTTTGTTAAAAAGTAAAACAACCAGGTTAAATAAAAACAATCAAGTCCCTTGCAGTACTGCTACTGCATATATATCTATATCCATAAGAAAACAATGTACTGTATTGTTGTTGTAGGAGTTCAAATGCCCATTTCAACCATATTTTTGAATATTTTCGCAGGCAGGCAGTTTATCTAACAGTTGTTTCTTGTGAGAAATGGTAACAGACTCCTATCCTCTGTAACAAACGGCCAACTTTCTCACATAAAGAGACACGGCTGGTAACTGGGCTTGAACCCATGGCCCTCAATCAATGAGAAGTTATAATGATTACAAGTCAGCAACTTGAACCTTGGAGGTTGACATGTACTGTATGTCTGACAATTTGCACTAAGCATGGGGCGAAGCTTAAAACTGTGATCTATCTACAACAGTGAACAGTTCCATTACTTACAATTGCTCTATATCTAGAGCAAATGTGCCAGAATACAAATTAAAGCTCTGGCATAAGCCAATGCCAAAATTGGTTATAAAAATGTTTATTTGGCTCAAAAGAATTTTAATTGGCTAGGTTCCGCTTTAAAGGAAAGAATAGCATGTTTGTGTGCTCGACAAACAGTGTGACATGTTAAAATTGGCTCAAAGGAAAAATGTGCCAGCGCTATCCTATACATCAATAGGAAAACAATGTACTGTATATCTGACAATATGCACTGTGTATGGGAATGGAGCTGAACTGTGATCTATCTTCAATAGTCTATTAGAGAACAGTTACAATAGGAGTAAACAATGCAATTGTGTGTGCCATAATTCTCGGCTTTGTCCTGGCACCATACTAACCAGTTAACCAATCCAATTATTAGGTTGTGTTCATTTCTTCATTTGGTAAAAGGATCTTAAAACTTGGTCTTTACCAGGGACTCATATGCAAGTTTAAAATTATTTCAAACGAAACAAGAAGCTTTTAACAAAATAGAATTATTATAAAGTTACAAGCTAATGGTAGACCGTCATCTTCGTTCATTTTTATTCTTGGTTTTGTACATTTCAAATGCATGAATTAAAGATGCATAGGGAACCACCTTTCCCCGAACATAGATAATTTATCACATTTGCGAAGCCGTGAATACAAAATAGAGAACTGTTGACTAGAAATTAGTAGAATAATTACGTAATTTCTGCGATTCTATGCCTACTCGAAAATAATGTAATTATTGTCAGAAACAGTACTCTGTTACATAAATGACGTTTTGAAAGCTGTAACAAGTGCAACTAGCAATTTTAACCTCAAACATTTTTCCTTTGAGCCAATTTTACCAACAGTCTGTTCCCCTTGGCAGCAGTATCTTATCCACAAATTAGAAATGGTACAACGATCCGCAGCCCGTTATGTAATGAATGATTTTGATTATCAAAGTAGTGTGACAACCATGATTAACACCCTAAACTGGAAGACTCTAGAACAAAGAAGAAACCTAGCAACTCTAATAATGTTTTTCAAGATAAGAAATAATTTAGTATCAGTGGACCATCATCATCTATTACCAACAAGAAACTTGAATTATCTAATCCCATACTCCAAAACACAGTATCATTCAAACTCGTTTTTCCCCTGCTCTATTAGGCTATGGAATAGTCTGCCGACATACATACAGGGTAGTTCAAGCCTGCCAATTTTTGTTGGCAGGCTCAATTCACATTCTCCCTGAACACCGAACTCTGTTTTTAAAATTTTATCTGTAAACTTTGTATATGCTTTTATCTTTTAACATTGCACCACAAATATTTTTATATTAACTACTGTTCCTGACTTGCGCCTGCCAGTAATAATCATTACTGATTGTCGGCAGTATAAAGTTGAAGTCCCAAGTGCTTTGGGGGAACAAAGAGTTTAAAATGTGATAAATACAAATACAAATACAAAGTTTATTTTCTGTCGGCATGTTACAATGCCCCTAATCACCACTAAAGTGTGACCGTAACAAGTTATGTCTGCAAGTTTATAAGTTCAAAGAGAAGTAAATTAGTTGTTGTGTTAAATCCAGTAGGGTTTTCATAAAAAAAAAAAAATTTCGTGAGAACATGGTGACACGTATCGATAATTATTCAAGAGTGGCGCGAACAGGAGCGGCTCCTCAATTTATATGAAACTACCAAACCAATGAAAATACTGACTCTCAGGACTGTACTAACCAATGAAAGTATCGAATTCAACTTGTTTATTTCTAAAAATAGAAAGCAAGCGTTTTCAATAAAAGGTACGACTGTAAGAAAAACCTCCGGCTTTACAGTAATGAATTATCGCAAGATTAATTAAAGATTTTAATATATTAAAATTATCCGTTCCTGACTTGCGCCTGCCAGTAATAATCATTACTGATTGTCGGCAGTATAAAGTTGAAGTCCCAAGTGCTTTGGGGGAACAAAGAGTTTAAAATGTGATAAATACAAATACAAAGTTTATTTTCTGTCGGCATGTTACAATGCCCCTAATCACCACTAAAGTGTGACCGTAACAAGTTATGTCTGCAAGTTTATAAGTTCAAAGAGAAGTAAATTTTATTAAAGATTCGCAGACATAATATAATGGCAAGTTGTTCATGTTTTAATACTTGATGTCTCTGAAGTAGTGTCCAACTATGTGACATCAGCTGTTTATGAAATGACCTTCACCTTCTTAAAATATCCATTGTTTCAAGCACAGTTCAGTAAGCATTCATGTTAATACAGGTTTGTAATAATTTACTATACTCAGTGTGTACATATTAATATGACAACGATGAACTTTCTGAAAGTGCTCAAAGTCAGATGTAAAATGGTTTGTTTACGTTTTTGACAACCAAATTTCTGGGTCACTGACAACGGTCGAGACTCACCCAAAACAAACTCCCATTGTTCATTTCCTAGAGATCGTTCGGGTACAACCTCGAGATCTAGCATTCTTGTGAACAATGCATGTGCAATAAATCTACTGTTTATCTTTTCTTGGGCTTTTAAACGAAAAACTGATCGAAGATACTACTTCGTAATTCTCTCCGACGCCATGTTTTTTGTTTTGATTAATACACGCATGCGTAGTATGTACTGAAACAGCTTCCGTTTGTTTCCCGCCAAATGACAAATACGACACTGACTTTATCAGAAAAAATATAATCGTAATTAGTCATTTTTGCACCTGTTATTATGCTAAATAGATCTAACACTAAAATTTGATCTCGGTGATAAATGTTTATACATGGACCCCGTTGGAAATAAGCTTTTGATTTGTATAAGCTTTACGGGTTATCATGTGCAAAGTAGTAGCCTGATTCTTATTTTAATCTGTCATATAAAATACAGTATTTTTTAATGAATCAAGTTTATTTAAGTAGATCTATTTATATAACATATTTCAAGCAAAGTGTGTGTTAAAACTAAATCTATGATAAGTATAAACAATTATTATGTGTGGAGTAATATGTATTTATGTAGATTCAATACTTTCTGGGATGTTAATATATGACTTTTTCACCAATAAATTTATAGTGTGCTTCATATTTGTCTTTTGTAGGAATACATTCTAGTCAATACATCGCATTTGTGACTAGTGGTGCAACGATTTACCGATGGTATTAGAGAAAGTTTTTAAACTGCAGTTTCGGGGTCGTATACTTGGTCAACTTGTGGCCCAATATTTATGGAAGTGGTTTGGTTTTATTCTATTCAAAAGTTCTTCTGTTTTTTTCTGCTTTACATCTATGTCCCTAATTACAATGTGCAGATTCAACGAATTCCTGTTAGTAGTCAAGTTGTTTTCAATATGCAGTCCACTAAAAAGTAACAAATGGGAATGATTCATCAAGTAGTCAACCGTTAGTAATGACTAGCATTCAATGTCTATAAATCCAGAAGATAATTATATAACCTGTTTGAAGAAAATGTTACAAAGGGAGTTATTCAAGGAGTTCTTCTTTTGCTCTAACACTATATACCAGTGTTACAGGAACGTTACATGTATACCCGGACAATTGAACTGTTTGCAATGCTGTATATGATGGGACATGTGATGGGACATGAGGTGGTAGTTGTTACTAAATACTGTACATATATTATAATAAAGTGAAGTGTTCAATATTCTTCTGAATATGAGGATTCATCGAGTGTTTCTTTGGAACGCTAAAACACAAGTATTGACACACAAACTTTATCCATAAGCTTCATACAGAAAAAACATTGGTGCTCCTTTCGATGTCAATGAATACTCTAAACCGTGGTTAATTCATAATGCCGGTGAAGTAAGGACAACATATCTGTTTCAGAGTAAGGCCTGTTTCTATTAGTCAGTTTAGTCACAAATCGGCGTTTACCTTTGGTATCTGGCTTTGGCTGGAACGAAGAAGCTGGAAGTCTTTGTTTAAGGTTGTTTTCGTGGTAAAATCCCATCATAATACCGGCTCGCAAGCCGACACAACGACCGACACACATATACATCTACTACGTCCGTAAAAGGAACCAAAACTAAAACTTAACTTTCATTCTGACTCCAAAGACTGATTAACAGGGCACAGATTTCCTAAAGGAAAGACAAGTCAGAAAATAATTCAAACTCAAATTAAGAATTCGTTAAGAGGAACACACTGCTGACAGAATTTCTAAAATCGGTGTATTAAATGTGAAGATATTGAAGATTGAAAATTTCCAAAATGGAAGATCATCTAGGCGGCCATTTTTAATTTGTGATGTCATGGTGCTCTAATTAAATTTCACGCTGGTAATACTGCTAAGTTAAAGAAAACGCTTCAAAAAGATATTAAAACTTGGTAACTTACAGAACACTTAATCAATTTTATCAATTGTAATGAAATACAGTCAAGAGAAACTGGAAATGAGTAAATGAGAGTTAAGTTTCGGAAAAGGGGTGTTTAATTTGCATAATTATTAACTACATCTTAGATTTCTCATAACTATTCTGAATTTTAGCCGATTTCGAAAAAATTTTTAACAGTGTGCCAGATAGACAATGACTTATAGCTTTCTTGTTAGATCTAGAACTATATAGAGGATCTTGCTCTACTGTATTCTTTGCGCATGTTCCAGTCCGTACAAAACAAATAAGATGTGAAATAGACCTACTAGCCTATGTGTATGATTTGCTTATGCAACAAATTATCAACGGTTGTAAATGTACCTTATCTTAACGTATTCTACTCCACCAAAATATACATGAAAGCTTACAAGTAAACAACCTCTTCTACGTTATCAGTACGTAATGAATACGTAATAATTCAAATTTAAGGTCATTTATAGTAATAATAATAATAATAATAATAATAATAATAATAATAATGATAGTAATAATGATAGTAATAATAGTAATATTTTATCTAAAGAAGGTTTACGCATAAAGCTATGCTTAAAACATTCACTTATTTACAATGTGGCCTTCTAGAAAAGAAGCAAAAGTACAATCAGAGGCAAAGAAAAAAGTATTTGAAACAACAATATACATTTACACAAAAAGACACTAAATCCCGAAAAACACTCGTCAGTACCCCTAAATGTTTTATGAAAAGTAAAATCTTAATTACCAATCATACAATGCACATAATTTATCTATACGTAGCACATATGGAATTTATATTCTTAAAACGCTAGATCATTGCTACCGTTTTTGTAAAGGGAAGTTCTTGTATTTGTATTTGAAAGAAGGTACGGAAGAGATATTTCTGCTTTCAAGAGGTATTTTATTCTAAAATAAATAGTTGGTCATTGGAAGAATCGTGAGACGGTCCGTATGGAACACATGAAAGACAGAGCTGTATTGCATAGTGATTACTTACAAATGCCCCCGGGAATGAGTCTCTTGAAAATTCTAAATCTACGACCAAAAATACCAGCGTATTTCTGGTTTTGCTCTCATTCCACCATTAAGTTTAATTCAATATTGTGCAATTTCTTCATATAGTCGGGTCATACAAGATCACTTTTTCCAACTGAAAGAGATCGATAAAGGCATACCAGCGCCCTGATTTTTTGTAATAGAAAATATGATAAACAATTAAAGTACTCAAATTCAAGTCTGTCTTTGTAACTCTCCCTATGCCGTTGCATATGACGTGATGCATACAAAATTGCGGATATAACTTGCTTTAATTAACGATGCTAATTTGACTATTTCAGTGTTTATGTAAGTCTTTGATATATTAATTTGGAATTTGATTTGACAAGCATGGCGATAGCATGATACTGTAAGTGGTTTTCTCAGGTTTATTGAACTTGTTTCTTGAAACCAATAAAACATAGACTGAAAAGCTATACTAAATCATAATAATGACAATACAAATGTAGTTTCTTTAACCAACGTTTTTCCCACTGAGATAGATTAAATAACATATTTAAGATCAATATATCTAAGTGATGAAGTGGTTGCAGTGCTCGCTTAGCAATCCATAGGACAATGTTTCGAACCTCGATTAGATATCATAAAATGTGGGTCTCTAGGCAAGACTCATGTGCCTGAGACTAACTAGGTATGAAACGGCATATGTAAGGAATGGCTTTTACCTCTCATAAGAGAGTGGCTTTCTATGTTGGTGTTTCGAAAGTTGTCAATATAAGTAGATTTAAACAACATGGAACGACTTGCTTTCTATTTACCTGGCAACTAACATAACAACTAAACAACTGGGCCCAGGCAAGCTTCAAACTCAATCAGGCGGCTTGAAAAGGGAATGGGACTTAGGCTAAACAATTAATGCTACTCACTCCACCCATCTGCATGTAAATGAGCACCAGAAAGGAACATTGCTTATCGTCTCATCTTGATATAGCATCGTCTTATCGTGTTATCGTATTTTCGCATTGTTTATAGTCTCACCGCTCATTAATACTTTGTTTATGAGAGTCGTCATTGTTTTGCCTCTCCGACCTGTGTATTTGGGAGGACGAAATCATGAAAATAGGATAACACGATGGGCGATGCGAACACACTATGCGACAGTACATTTTCGTATCGTCTTATAGTGTTATCGTCTTATCAGATTTCACTAGACAACGTGACACAACAAAAATAATAAAATAATTTCAAACGATATTGACTAGTTTTCACTGCTTTCTGACCTGAAAAGATACCCGTTGAACTAACACACCCAGCCTTTCACACTGATTTAATATATGATAGCAAATCAAAAGTGAACGTAATTAACACAGGTGCAACAATGACAAGGGAAGGAGGAGCTAGAAAAGACAGCTTCCTTTATCACTGCGGTTGGAGTGAAAGAGACATCGCAACAATGCGAGGTATCATCGCCATACATGGATCCAGATACGATTTATAGCGATATCGCGACACTGCAGTCGTGTCGCAATTTCATTGTTGTGTGTCGCCAATCGTATTGTGGATGGGGCGGCGAAGAAGTATTTCGTGTGTTACAGTTCACCGTTCGCCGCACTATAATGCCATGGTCTCCTATCGTGTTGTCAAGTGTCGTGTTACATTGTCAAACCTTGTGTCACGGGCACGATTGTCGTACTTTTCGCATCATGTTGTCGAGTTCCATTTCACACTGTCACTAGTCGGATGTACGACATGGCGCACAACAACAATACAATTTGAATCATTTCAGAGCGACGTACAGCAATGTCTAAGTTGAATTTTTTCCACCATGTTATGTTGTCGTTCTTGGGGGTCGCAAACAGAAAACAACAACACCATGGCTATTTTGTGATATTTTCGTGTTGGCGACCCCCGCAAACTCGAAACAGGGACATCGCAACAGAGTTCTACTGTGCAGTTTGTCGTGTTGGTGCCCACGCAACAAAGAAATGTCGCAACACGACATAACCATTTGTCGTGCGTCCGTCACAATGTATCGTTTTGGCATGATCGCAGTGCTGTTGTTTCTTGCTGTCGTGGTTTCATGTTGGAGGAATTGTCACGCATGGAAGCGTTAATTGACCCAAAGATGACGTGAAAAATTTACGTGTGACAATTTTTTTATCCCGAAAAATCGTGATATATTTAAGAAATAATAAATGTCTCCCTGCATATTATCGTTGAATAAAATATAGTCAGGAATTTGGATGGTAGTAATTTAATCACGAGTGCGTAGCACGAGTGATTTAATTTTACGCATCCAAATGACTGACTGTATTTTATTCAACGATAAAATATAGGGAACAATTTATTATTTCGATTCTAACACGTTATTTTCTTTGAAAACAATCCCGAACTTTATTTAACGCGTAGTAGCATATCATTGTAACCTTAAAACGCGAGATACGATTGGACGCGCTTGTTTACATACGTCACGTCGTTACGTCATTTACGGCACGTCGTCCTTGGAACAATGATGTACTACTACGCGTTTAATAAAGTTCGGGATTGTTTTCAAAGAAAATAACGTGTTAGAATCGAAATAATAAATTGTTCCCTATATTTTATCGTTGAATAAAATACAGTCAGTCATTTGGATGCGAAAAATTAAATCACTCGTGCTACGCACTCGTGATTGAATTACTACGCATCCAAATTCCTGACTATATTTTATTCAACTATAAAATACAGGTAGACATTTATTATTTCTTAAATAAAATACAGGCTTTTCTCTATATGTTTATATAGGAAAAGCAGCCGCTTGTGTTAGAATATGACTTGTTGAACGCCTGACGTCAAGCCAAAAAAACACATAATAATCGTGATATATTAAGACTTGTTGACGTCTGACGTCATGCCAGAAACAAATGATAAGGCTTGTTGACAATTTTCTCCAACAAGTGCATCATTGTTAATCGCTTATTGTAATAACCGAATTCGTACATAAGAATTTCTTGTTGATAAATATAGCGATAAGGCACATAAGATAGAAATAGACGTAAATTTCCACATATTGCAGATGGACGTCGTCATGATATACGTTTCAATCGTATTTAGTCCAGAGGAAAACTCTGCTTATGGCAGTTATTCAAATTAAAGGCGTTTCGAAGTAAATGGTGCATTTTTAAAAATAAAATTACAAATCAATTTGTTTGTACTTTTATTAGCTCACTTAAGCGGATGCTCCGGGTGAGCTTTGTCCGTCGTCTGCAATTGGACTTGTGTGCACAATAGCGCCTTCATTTTTTATTTGATTTCAATCAAACTTGCACACACTTTGTATCCCCATTAGATCACATATCGGACCATTGACGATTGGATAATTGATGCTGGAGTTATGCGCCCTTGAAATAGCCAAAATTGTACACTTAATTGTACACGCTTTTGTACATTTAAGCATCTTTATTATACCGACGTCAAAGGCCAAGGAGGGGATGGTAATGTTCTTCGTGTGCGTGCGTGCGTGTGTGCGTGCGTCCGACCGTCCGGTACACTTTGTCAAAACTACGAAAGGTGATTACTTGAAACTTGGTATATTGACAAAGGACATGGAGAGGAAGTGCATTGTACAACCATAACTCTGTCTTGCCTACCTTTTGAACTATTCCCCTTTATCAATTGTACTTGAATGGGGTATAACTTGAAAATCATTGAAGGGAATTTATTCAAACAGCATACAAAGATAGATGACACTGTAAGGAAGTGCAGAGTTTAAGAAAGAACCATAACTCTACCTTGCATGCCCCGTTGTTGAAAAATATCCCTTTATTATATTTTATACTGAACACTTTGTCCGTAGCAAAACTTTAAAACTACTAAAGGTAATTACTTGAAACTTGGAACATTTGCATGGTGAGAAAGTGCAGTGTTCAAGAACGATACCTTTGCCTTACCAACTTTTTAAATTATTCCCCTTTATAAATTTATTAAAAAAAAAAACTAATGAACTATTTGGGGGCTTTTGTTCATATTTTGCGCAATAATAGAGACGCAATGGAAGGAAGAGAATTTTCAGCCAATCTGTGCGACTAAACACTGTGTCCGATATGATTACAATCGTCCCATGTGTTGATTGCTTCGGCGGGGGGCGGGGGGGGGATTCATAAACTGGCCAGAATGGGATAAGTGGTGCCAGACCTGTGCACCCTTGAAATTACCCAAAAAAAATGTTGTTTTTAAGCGTGTGTGTACTGTCTACCCTAGAGCCTGCATTTCTTTGATGTTCACCAAATTTGGTCTATAATATAAGATACACAAAAGATCTTTGTTCCTTTTGACAAAAAATAACAGCTCAAAATATTACTGCTAGATTTAAGTGCCATTGAAGAAGCATAAGTAGTTGATTTTATGCTTGTGCATGATCTAACATGTATGCTTATTAATTGATTTACACTAAACAGAGTCAGCTGTTAGATGGACAAAATGTCTTAGTTCTTTTCTTCAACCAGTCAAATCAGAAAATTTTCCGATGAGTTGTGTGCCCTTTGAAGCAAAGGAAGTAGCTGTTGCTACGTTTATGTGCACTATGGTGGTTCTTTTTGATGTTCACCAAATTAGATCAGTTGTAAGATGGGGGAAAATATCTTTATTTTTGTTCTTGATTAAACCTGATTAGATAAAATGCACTAGAGTTATGTGCCCTTGTTTTGGGCACGAAGAGTTACAGTGCAAGTACCATGAACTGTTTCTGATAGCATTTATTCAGGTGAGAGACCCAGGACACATTTATTTTTATCATGCACTGTTGGCGCTACGTCCTTGTAACCGTTTGTCACTTTCTAGCATAACCAGACTAGGAAATGGATAGTGATACCAGGGGCGTATAGCCTGGCTTCTGGCAATATTAAAGTCTTGAGAAGGGGAAAGCATGGCAGGGATATTCGCCCTCTCGTCTATTTTGCTTTCAATACAAAGCGCTCGCCGTCGTATATTTTCCAAGATGAAGTGATGTAACACTATATTTTCACATAACATATCATGACATTTTCGTTTTAAATTATCTGCAATTAGAGCTCGTACTAGAAATTCTTATGTACGACATCACTAATTAAAATAAGCGAGCGACATTGCACTTGTTGCGCAAGCCTTGCACTTATTTTTCTGGCATGACGTCTTAATATTATTCAACAAGTCATGATAAAATACGATTTTTCGAGATAAAATGTTGACATACGTATTTATTTTCACGTCATCTACTGTAGGGCGTCAATCAACGCTTCCGTAAACAAGAATACATTTTTCTGTGTTGTGTTGTGTCGGCAATCCTTCTAGGTCGGCAACACGACATGACTGAAATCGGCTATGTAATAGTTAGAGGCTAAATTGAGAAATTTATACAATATAGAAATCCAAAGGAGGGAGCGCTAGCGACCGACTGGGTTTCTATGTTGTATAAATTTCTCTATTTTAGCCTCTAACTGACTTAGTGTTTGCCCTACATTTAGTCTTTATTTACTACATTTTATGACGTCATAGGCAAACAGGTCAATACAGTCTCGCTCTACCAAGATAGAGTGAGACATAGAATAACCTGTCAGAAGTTTATGGCAAATAGACAGGGAACATTTTAAAAATTTAGATAATTTCATTGGACAAAAATGTAGGGCAAACACTAACATATAAAAGCAATTGTCTTGTGTTGTTCTGAAATGACAAAGACAAAATTCGTAGCTTTCTTTGCCCTATTACAATTTTTTTTGGGGGGTAAAGTAAACTATGTACCTTTCTCCAACAGGAGTGAAGTACTATGTATCTAACCATGTCTTGATCAGCATTTTGTATCATTGCAAAAACCATGGCATTCGTGTTTCTGGTATTTTGTATAACTAGATGGGTGTTCAGTAGAACACTTGTGTCGCCCTCTTACGCTTTGTCAGAATAACTTATAATTTTGTGACAAAATCTAAGTACAAAAAGGGGTATAACTCTGGCAAATTTGACCCTGACCGACAAAACGGCATCACGACCATTTTGTCATAAGCAATACAATTGTAAAGTTTCATGAAGAAATCTTAAGCAATGGCAAAGGTATAGCCGCAACGTTAAGTTTATGAGACGGACGGATGGACCCACGGCCAAAGCGATCCCTATGTATCGCCTTTTCTCCAAAAGGGCGACACAAAAATTGTCAAGTAACATACAAGACATGTTGAAGAAAATAAAATAGATTTCTTTATATCTTGTTTGTAGGCTATTTCAGAGACAATTTCACACACCCTTCTTGACAACGATCGTTTTATTATCACGATTCCGTAACTCCAATGTATTTAACTAAAATTAACTTTCAGTGCTATATCGATCTCGGTTAACCTATAAGATAAATCTCAGACTCCGCATTAAACCGTTTACTATATTCTGCGGTCGCTTCCATTTTACAATCGTTATGTTTCATTCCACTATACTGTCAATCAGAAGCGTTTAAAAATACAGCAATGATATTGAAAAGGTCTTAAAATGGAGGTAGACGAACCCAAAATGTCTAACGTTACAACGATGCATTTTTGCACAGTATACAAAATAACTTTTTTCTATGAAAACCGAACTTCATCCCAAAAGTGTTCTGCCATTTTTATGTTTGTAGTAATTTCAACGGAATATACAACTTTCCGGTACACTAAGGTTAGTCTGATGATGCAAAAGATTCGAACCCACGAGCACTGATGTAAAAGGTTGACAAAGTACCATTACCATTGTTTATCATTGTTCAATACACCAATATTACCTGCCTTGGGTCATGCTGGGTAATCCGTATTCTGATTCACGCTTGGCATTGTACTGACACACCCAGACTGTGACCCCCACCCACTCACAAACAAAACTATACAACTGATTAAATTCTTGGGTCAGTGCAAAGGCAATACAGACAATAAGATTTATATTTAAATCCGGAAAAGTGGGTGGATGTTGAAATCTTGAGATTTAGGAGATTTTAAAGATCAAAAGCTTGTAAAAGCGTCTGGCTCGTTAATGGAAACAAGTTCACATATTTGGGGTGGGGCTTGAGGAGGGTACAGTGTTCAATAATTTACAAACAGACAAGGAATTGTAGACTTTTGGTAGTCAAGTGACCTGAAAAAAAAACATTGTCTTTTTTTTATAAAAACGAAATGACCAAGTACAGTTCTAGAAAGATACGGCGGCAAAAATAAGCAATCATCCGGTTTCTGATATAAATTATTTAATAACAGGAAAACCGGATGCCTGACCAGCTGTTTTAAAATCCTAGCATTAATCGACACACGATAGTGGTCAACCTTGACAGCTTGCGAAGACTATGATTGTGACGATGGTGCTCCCTAAAGCAGAACTGCCCTCTTTTATTGTTAAATTTGGAGCCATTTTTGTTCTGAAGAGTTTAGTATGTACAGGTAACAATTCTTTTATGAATGAATCATGAATGCATAGAAATATACTTCAGTGACCAAGAAACATAGTTCAAACGCGCACTACCCGTGGCACCATGCACACCTATGTCTAGTTTCACTATTTCCACTGCGAAGGCCGAAGCTGTCATTTTAGTGCCGTTTGAAAGAGGAAGGTATGTAAGCCTAATTAATTTAGCGTTGCGGTGTGACCCCTCTCATAGATCCGACATTTCATAACGGTCGCACATTCACGCCTAAATTTCATGACCCCGACAGGAGACCCGACACGTAGAGTCGTTCAAATTACGAAATTTCCACACTAAAATGAAGAATAAGATACCACATTACCGGAATGTGCGACAGTTATGAAATGTCAGAGCTATGAGAGGGGGTCACATCGCAACGCCAAATTAATTGGGCTTACATATTTCCCTCTTTTTAACACTGTCTGGCTTGTTCGAGGAGGTTTATTGTTTCATGTAGCTGTCTCGTTTGTTTTTCTTTTCTGGCATTTTGTTCTTTTATACGAAATAAGATCTCGAAAAGTATACATTTCGTCGAAAAAAAAAACAACAGCATATAAGAGGGGAATAGATGTTTTGATATTTATTCATGTATGTGTGTGGTCAGGTAAGTAACTCTAGATTTTGTTTACTGAATCCCTCGCATTTAATTTTCTATATACATGTAGAAATAGGTTCTTATTTTTAACATGTTTGACTATGAACCTTGTTTTGATTCATGTGCACATTAGTAATTATACGGTTGAGTGTTATTTCAATGTTGTTTACTTCATATTATTTAACGCGTGTTTTTAAGTATTTTGCAACACAACACATTATTGACAAATTTAAATGTTTATATTTAGCCCACATCTCAGGTTTTACACTATAGTACGGGATTACCTGGCGTAGTAAAAGTTTTTTCTCACGCTATCTAGGTCAGACCATCCCTATAAGGCAATCTCATGAATATTTAATCAGTTGTGACGTAGTAGTTAACCTTATACGGGAGACGATAATTACATTCCTTACCGCTTATTTACATGTGAATTACCATTGGACAACGAAGTTGTGACGAAACAATGCGTCATCTCCGTAAACTACGGATTTTACCGGAGGTTCCCTTATATGGTTGTTCGTTCCATTCCGGTGACCATCCGATTATTCACGAAATATTCTCAACAGCCAATCAGTGGCGAGGTGAGTTAACACGAGTCATGCGGTATTATTGTACAGTTGCTTGAATGAAAACAGTCAGTTTAAGCATGTTGCCATTTGAAACGGACGTACTGTTAGGAGAAGTCACTAAAAACTGTCATAGAGTCATGCCAAAAGTGGTACCTGACCAGAGATCGAAATTTGATAATGATGAACTATTTAGAAAACTTTCTCGCGAAGGAGAGGTACCTTTTGTTTATAAGTTTCGTTATCTTTACCCCCGGAAGTGCAGTTTTACTCTGGAATATATAGTGTGTTTAAGTGCTTTAAAGTGTTATTTATCAATCTTCTATGGAATACTTTTCTTTTCAGATAAAATATACTGGATTTAAAGATCGACCCAGTGAGGAGAGACAGCTCCGATTTCAAACAGAATGTAGGGAAGGTCATGCCGACTTGGTAGGTTAATGTACATTGTATCGTTTGTTATGCGCACTTAGGTATTTCATGGTATATTAATCATGAGTAACGTATAGGATTGTCAAACATACTGTAAAACCGTCCTTTTATCCGCCTTTTTCGTAACTGTTATAGATTTATTTTCATTGCTTACGGAAGTTTTTTTTTTGTTCTTAAACTGTATGACAATGTACTAATTAATATCATCATGTATAATTCTTAAGAAGTATTTATGATTCGTTTATCAATTCTTGGAAGTCACTATCAACGTAAAGCATATATTACTACCGTAATACCTTACGCAGAAGAGACCTCTTTCCATGAAATAACGTTAATTTACACGTATGTTATTTCCGTGTTTATATGATATAGGTGATATTTTATTCCGCCTTAAACAATACACAAAAATAATGCGCACTTTATTACATCAAGCATGTCAAGAAAGTAGTATAACATACGTGTTTAGTCATCTCCTTTATATTTTAAGTATCAAAAATTATGGACTGGATTCTTGACCGTTTGAGGCCCTGAAAAGTTATTAAGAAAGTACATTAAACCTTTTTTGGTTCCAGTATTTACCGTTGATGATTACTATATGTTAGATATTATGTATCAGACATGAACTATTTTATTAACACAATGGATTTTATTAGAGATGCTGTTTCATGTTTAAAGGCCTTAAGATGACTTTTTATTGGTGCAAGAATGTTCCTTTATGTACATTAAATTCTGTTAATGTTACTTAATTTTATTTATCTCTGAAATGACTGGAAATGAACTAATAAAATTTAATAATAACTGTGCTAAGAATACAGTCGTGTTAGGAAGGACGCAATTTACTTTTAAAATGAATCTTGACGGTCATTATAGCGGATAATATATGCCACCAATTCCTGCATATTAAAATTAAACAATTTAAAGAATAATAAACATGTAAATACTGTACTATTTTAAAAGTATATTCAAGTGTTGAAATATAATGCCGGATGTTAATTCGTTAAACTGTCAACCTCTTGCGATAATATAAAGTAGCACAAGAGATCTGTTCATTCGTCATATATAGTTTCGTAAATCTCTATTGAAGTAAAAACTTAATTTTATTACAGGCACTAACGGCAATAAGAGTTTAAGGAAATTAATCTGCATATCTGCAACGAATCACGAGGAAATTTTCAAATTTAATGACTTAACACATATGTCCGTTTAAAAAACCGGGTTTTGTTTTAATGCAAGTATTTAAAAATCTAGGACACCTAACTTAAACCTTGCTACTTAAAACATTTCTTGAACTATTGCAGTGTGCGAAGTTTATTGTGTCGTTGTCCTTTACATAGCTTTCATGTACACATTATTGAAAACATAAAACGAGAAAAAGTTATTGTATTTTATAAATTTATATACCACCTTCGAGTATTAAGACAAAAATCCATGCAACTAATGACATAAAACTGTTTTTCAGGCATTCGTCGCAACAGGAATAAATTTACAGTTACAGTTTACACCGAATGCTTGGTCAGAAAATCCAGACGATCGAGTACCAACTCAAGATTTTGTAAATTTCGACAGAGAACCTGGCAAAGTAAGTTACTTTATGAAAATTAATGAAATGCGTTTTCTTAGAGCCCTCCGAACGACTTATATCATAGTGACCAGTCCTGAACAGTTCCGTTAATTTCTGTTATGTTCCTAACGTTTAATCGTCTGTGTCTTTGCCATAAAATCGTTACGTATTCTTCACATTAACCGGAGCAATAACTGAATTAATTTGTGTGTGTTTGTTGTTAAAGTTGAGAGTAGTAAATTAATACTTTAGAACATAAAAACAGCCGGTTTACGATAGAAAAATAGAACGTTTATTGTTTCTCATTACAATTGCATACATTAAAGTATCTGAAGTGGAACTTAATTATGACAGCTAAATAATATACAAATATCAATGCACAGTGATAAACGTATATACATTGGCTATTTTTTTCTGCATTAACATTTCCTTCACGTGCCAATCTTCACTCATTTTCTTGGTTCTTTTCATATCTTATTACGTTGTATTTCTTCGCATTGTTCGGTCTTTCTTATTCTGATACATCGAAAACATGTACTGAATAAACTCATGTCGTCACTTAGAAATAAACAAGCATGATGTATATTTATTCATACTAATAATGTATTTGATCACTATACACCCACAAAGTCGCTGTAAAAAGAGAACTCTCTTTTAGAAGTTCGCAATTCCGTAGGTGGTTGTATCCCCTGGCAGCTGTTCGCATAGCATTTAAATTCCGTAGTTGGGACTTCCAGAAATATTGTAACGCCAGTTCGTAAGGGCTTATAGTTTTCGAAAGTTTCAAGTTTCGGGTGTCACCGTGGACAGTTTATTGATGAGTTTACGTTGTATTTTTGTTTCATTGAAAAAATGAATATGTCAAATATTTTGAATAGGCCCACATTAAAAGAGCGCTGAAATAAGTCCAGAACGAATCGATGGAAAAATGGACAAAACATTAACTAACTTTTTGAAAAAATCGATTGCTGTAGGGTCAGATTGCAATTAATTTGTAATTAATACGCAACTATCAATATTTTTATAGGGTTAAAAACAAAATAAAAAAAAACGTTTTCAGTTTTTAAGGAATAACGGTTGTACTCTGAATGGCATGTACAGATGACGGTGGGCTAGCTTACTTGAGGAGAAAATAGCAGTAATTAATAAGGTGTGACATGATGCAATACACAGAGCCCACTCTAATTGATCGCTTATAAAACATGACCCTTGAAACATTTGCTAACTGACTGTCGCCGGAATAAAGGGACCACGTTTTTCCTTGTGTCTAATGATGCCATTACAGTGCGAAATGCTGTACGGGTTTAAAATGATACTTTTTACATAATTGTTAAATGTCAAGGTAAAAGAGCTCGTGCAATTCAGACGTTATCAAACTGGCTCTTTTTAAAAATAAAATAGCGCAGTTTGACGTCCAGATAATTGTACCGCCATAACGGTTTCAAGATTTTCAAGACTTGGTACGATTGTGTTTTCTTTCTGTGCTTTTATTTGCCTTGGGTTCTTAAAAATGATAATTGCATTTGACTTCACAAGCATTTTGCAAGTATGCATATGACAGTAGCTTGTTTGCTCTCGTTATTTCCGTCACTACATAAATATTGAATTTTTTTTATTTTGTGCACGGGTCTTTACGTCTTAATATTATTCTGACCTTTATCAGCAGCAATGTACGCAGTCAACCGAATCGTTGTTTAGGGTTCAAACAATTAAATAGCAACTGTGACCATATTGAGAAGTGAAACATTTTCCGCCATAGATCACTAAGAAGAACTTTAATTGATCGAATAACAACTGTCAAAAAGTTAATAACACAACAGGAAGTCCATGGATGATGAAAAGATTGAACGCTCGCACGTGCTAGGCTATTCAAGGTTATTCATCGAATTGTTATCGCTAATAAGGGTTGCGCAATATAACTGTTCCTTATGGAATTAACATAACCTTTGATTCGCCTTTTGACTTGTTAGTCATTTTTTTCTCTAAAGTTTCTTTTTGAATACATTGACATGCCCCTTACATCTGGACTTGAAAAAGCAATATGTTATGACCTCCAAAGCAATTAATTTTAATTACATGACGACTCTTGATAATGAGGCCCTAAGAAAAGAGGTCTTTAAAACGTCTCCAACTTTTTATCCGTGATTAAAATATGTCAAAATAAAACTTGTCATTTTCATCAAGAGACCGTTGAAAAAAATGTAAATATGGATATGTTCATAAGTCTGCAATGTATGCATGTGATAGTTTAAAGTGATAAAAGTACTAAATGTCCTACAGCGCAGACTACTTTCTGAATAAAGAGTGTGAATAATAACATAATGTTTACGTTGTATTAATATATAATAATATTTAATTAATATTTTTAGTACCGTCGTTAGTACTTTGCTTGCGAGTCGGCTGCTTTATCATGCTTGAAAGTGATTAGAGTTTTATACTTCATAACGAACTTACTTAAAAACGAACCTAACAGACGACACGTGAAGTGCAACAATTTCGTGCTACGTAGTACATAGTAGTAAATACCGAACATTACCTTTACTCTCAGTATATACTTTGTTGCGAAATCCATTCATGACTCAGTTCATCAGTACTTTACATTGTCTTAGAAAACGCTCCTATTCAACGAAGTTTCTGCCAACACCGAGTACTCGTTATCCGTCCTTCGATGAACCTTACCTTTTGTACCAGTTGAACTAATTTTAAAGATGAATATATAAATGCCTATTAATATATGTGATCGTTTTTGATGATCAGAATCATTACAATTGTCTTTAATCTATGGTTACAGCACTAAAGCAATATAAAGAATTATTACTCGGTATGAACTATTGTTGTTTGTGTTAAAGTTTATGTTACTTCTGTGTTCAAATATATATGTTTCACTTATCTTTAATTACTTTGATCTAACCAATCAGTTTTGAAGAAAGAAAACATTAGTTCTTTTCACAATACCCGTATAAAAAACTGGATGAATTGAGACTTGTATTGAGTTGGAGCGGATTCTTGGTGAAGTTGTAACGCGCTGGTCCCCGCTCCTCCACGCACGTAGACACGCAAACTGGCCCGACACAAATACGCAGTTTTCAGCGTCAAATTAAACCTGTTTTTAATCAAACTTTGGTCCTTTTTTTTAGTTTGGTCATTTTTAATCAGGTTAAATGTGAAAGAATTAAATGTGCATACTCACCATCTTTATAACTAATGACCTTTCGAATGAGACCTTAAATTGAGGTCTCGTGCATCGGTGCTATACAAGAGCCAGGGGGTGTGCACTTCTTCCCGAAACGTCTTCATGGGACGTTGGTCATATGGATTATCCGCTACCAGTACCATATATAATGAACGAGTTAAGTGTCTTGCCCAAGGACACACTTACTGGCCCTGTGGATCCGGAGCGAACACCGTGAGACCGCTGAGTCCATTTATTTTATAAAAAGTTTCAAGTATTTAATTCCTCATGGTCCCAATATATCCGTTATTTTCGGTCTTTGGTGCGCGGAAGAATATTACCATATTTTGACTTGTGAAATCATTTCCGGTTCGGAAAATGACAACAACAACTTCAAAGTTCAGCAAGGCATCAGTTTCAAATAACGTAAATGAAATTTATTCTGATAAAAATGTATTTGAGTCTACTCTGGCTGTCTTATTTTCTTTCAATACGAAAATCATGGATATGTACAGTAGTCTTACTGAAAATAGTTAAGATAATAAAGCAATAAAAAAATGAAAGGTCAACATTTCAATTTTCATGGCAATATTATCGTCAGGGTCCGTAATATACGGACCCTGTTATCGTGTGTGAACTGATGGTACTTTTTATAAAAAGAAATATTAAATGTTTTCATCTTACAAAATTCATTTTAAAACTGTCTTGGGAAATCTCATGATTCCCTTGTTTGAAAATACTGGAAGGCTGTACGTTTATATTAAGTTATTGAGCTCGAGACTTGAGCACTCTAATTTAAAAGTGCAAACATCTAAGAACCGTTGGTAATCAGATTATAAAGTTATTAGCATGTTTACAGAGAAGTCCAAAGTGTGGTCCTACAATACAAAGGACAGCACAGCAGAAATTATTTACAAGTGTCATTGATAACCTGCGTGTATTCATACTACATGAGACTACCAAATTTAAGTTTCACTTATTAATGTACTCTAAAAGAACAGTGACATATACTGGTTGGGGACCACCAAACCCGGACGACCATCAAACCGGACACTTGTTTAAACGCATGAATATTTTCTTAATATTTACAATCATATGGTGCTGATTAAACAGACACTTGATTTCCATCCACAAAGTGCAACAACAACAGTTTAATATAATTATTTGACCAGAAATCTCATTATTTATTTTGTCAGTCACTGAAAGCATGCTTACATTGTCGGGGGGAAAAGTAGAAAGTGAAAGACTGTGCAAGTGCAATATTTCTGAGACCCAGCAAAAAAATTTCACAAGTTAAACCTTTCATCTTGATACTTCATTAATGTGTTGAATGATTGATACAGTTAACATAATTTAAAAGCTATCATCACTATTAAACAAATCTATTTAAACTATCTGTCCGGAAACATGGTACAGTTGATCAATAAAATATAGCAATTTGGTAACCCCACAGCCGGGCCTCAAAAATGTGATTGATTTAATCTGATGGGTTAAACAAGTTAGCTTTTCGTTTCGGAGAAGAACCTAACTTTCTACTGGTAAAATTTTGATTGCTAAATACAAAAATTGTCAGAGTTATCGAAAAATATGTTTGAAAAGTGTCCGGTTTTAGGACTCTAGCCAGTACATGTATTTTTCTTCATGAAAAAGTGTTGTCAGATAGCATTTCTTACTTTTTTAATAGTGAAAATAATATTGTGTAATATTTATAATATGCACTTTTGATTTAAATATCAGTGTTTGCAAATTTATTTCTTGTATAAAGATAAAGGCCAGTTTCGCTGGTTGGTAATTTAAGTGGTTCAAATAATTGTTATTATCCAGAATGATGAACACCAAAAGTAACAAAGTCGAAGTGTTTATGTTGCATCTCAGACTTAATGCCAGATTTGTATATTTTAATTTGAGCAATTTATTTATGATTGCTTTGAACAATTTCAGGTACATTTAAAGTCACAATTTATTTTGAATGGTGTTTGTGTGATATGGAGAGGATGGGTAGATTTAAATAGATTAGATGGCATAGGCTGTATAGAATATGATGCAGAAAGGGCAATGGTGAGTATTATAGTTACTATGGTTACTAAGCATAAAACACATTAATATATATGTAACTGACTTGATATTGCCCATGTTTTCATTAGATTACCAACTTTTAATAAAACAAAAGATCATTTACCTAAAATTATGAGGGTCAATAATTTGTAGAATTTTTGCAAATTTAAAGGGTCAAAAGACTCAAAACCCCTACTCTCGGATCAAATGGAACCCTGTAATATCTTGTTAAAAATGGAGTATTCAGATGGAATAACACTTGCATAGAATGTTAGTAAATCAAAATACAAGTTTGCAATAAAAAAAATGTAAGAAAGTTGCCCTTACCAGTGCACTGAAGGTATTGATAAATTATCTCTAGTTTACAATGGAGGTGTTTCCCTCCATTCAGTTAAGCTCTCTCAAGACTTAGCAGGAAATATATTCTGTCATGTATGAAATTGTTTTCAATTTTTTGGCTAATTTCAAATTGATAGAAAATTAAAACAGATAAATGTTTAAAATAATCCTTTTTTGTAGAGCAGGTATATGCTTTCACTACATTTCAATGTGAGCAATCCAGCATGCAGTAAACATGATTATATGCATGTTATTATGTGCAGTTCGCATACTGATGCAGATATTGGAAAACATCAGCTGCACTCCCTTGCTGAAAACTCTTCATGTGTGAGGTGTAAAAAAGTTGTTTTGGCTCCAAATTTGAAAAGGCAAAAACAGTCTATGGTGAAAAAATGCTGTCATTTTTACTCTTAAATAGAAAATAATCTGTTCAGAAGAGGTGTTTCTAGAAAATAGGACAATAGGGCCATCAAACAGAAGTCATTAGCTTTGACAGAAAATAGTGTGTTCATCTTAACAGATAAATTAATAAAGAAAGTCTCTTTTAAATATTTTATGTCATCTAATGGTTAATGAAAGAGTCTAACACATTCTTAATATTTTATGAATTAAACTATCTCAGCATTAAGATTGTTAAGCAGTCTTAATGTTTTTGTTTGTTATTAATATGAAACTGCACTTGGTTAAGTTGCGTCTTCCAAGAGAGAGTAATGTGGGCAGGCATAGCAAATACAGCAGCAGTTTTCACACCTTCAAAACCAATATTCTTTAACTGAAGCTGTGCTGAGACTGAAACTGTTAACCACAGCATATGTGAGCTAAAACAGTTCTCAGAAACTTTTAACTAATTGATGTTTAAATGATTATGCATTGTTTAAGTTGGTGACAGAATTTTAAAATTCCCATCTGAGTTTGTTGCCAAGTCTTGACCCTTTGTTTAAAGTGAATGAAAAACTTCTTGCAGTCCGTATTAGTTAGAACTAAGCTGGAAAAGCCATTGAACAGTCTGCTGTAAGGCAGTTTTTTAGGTAGTGGACTGACTGATGTGTTTTTTTGCCCACTTCACTGTATGAAATGTAGTGGTAGGTGCCATATAGAATGTGAAAAGTGGCAAATGGCATGAACTCTCAGAATGATTCATGTGTATTCGGGCTTTACTTTAACTTGCAGATGTCTCGTTACAGTTTAAAACAAAGTAAAGCCCCTTTGCAAAGATTGAGTATGGCCAGTTTGGAGACCAAGACACAAAGAGCCACTATGGGAGAAACTGAACGGCACATGTTTGTGGTTTCCTACCCTGGCTCCATATGCTATTTTTCCTTCAGAGCATGTGCAGAAATAATAATTCTAGCAATGAGATGCAGTTGTGTACTCTTGCATCACTACATTTGTCATGACAACCTTATTGCAACATGAAACATCGACTGATTGCGTGCTGATTTACAGCCGCCATTGCCGGGGTTTTGCTGACCCCTAGAATGGGCACATCTGCCTGTGGTGATAAGGCACCAAGATAAGACAAAGCACAAAGCCTACCTTGCAGTGGTTTTAAATGTGCACATGATGCTTGATGTAGAAAAAGGTGTTGCTATCACTTAGAGTACCATGTGTCAGCTGCCTGCAACTGAGATCACAGAACAGTCTGCAGTGGTACTGCAGGGAATTATGGAAACTACAAGTTTTTTCTGCTTAACAAGAAACAAAAAGACAAAGAAAATCAATACACTAGACTGGAAAACCCTTGCATCAGCTGCTCTTTAAATCAGAGAACATTTTATATGCTTGTGTCCTTTAATGATGCCTGTAAAATGGTAAGGCTAAGCCATATGCAGGGAGGGTGGCAGTGATTCCTTTCCTGAGCAAATTAAATGCAATTAAAACATATAAGAGATGATTGAATTAAGTGGTAAATGCTCACCAGTCTGTTTATTTAATGCTTCAAGTGCTGTCTTCAATTCACCCAACCCCTAGGAGTGAGCCAAAGCCTCTGAAAACTCCTCAGCTGTTGCTAATGAAAACTATGCATATTATGTTAGCTGAAAAGAGAACACAGTGATTTATAGTAGTCATTAAATAGTTATCAATAATCCCTCATTCAGCTTATGGGTAAGAAAAGAGGTTAAAGGAGAAGTGAAGTGGAGTCCCAGGGAGATGGTGTAGCAATGTTGTCATAGTTGTCCTATTGCAATGGCTTTTCCAGCAGTGTCTTCCTTAGGCTGTCTATTATAATGTATGGATCAATAACTGCATGTCTGCATGCACTACCAGTGTACAGCTCTCAATCACTCTAATATTGTTACAGCCTTGGAAATTGTTTTAAAAGTCAGTGCCCTGCAGGTACATTAGTTTAAAGAAATGTAGATAGGTTTTATCTAACTATAGGCTAAAAAATAAAAAAATTTAAACCTATTAAAATTATTGTTTTTTACTAGTTTTAGAGTGCTGTCCCTTGCAGAATGACACTGATTTGTAAAACAGTAAATTTTCAAATAGAAACTGTAAAAAGAGTAACTAGGTGAGATGATGGGACTACATGTCCTGTAAACATAATATTCTTAAGTTTTTATACATATATTAATGTGTTTGTATTGTTTAATTTATGTAAAAATCAGACAATTAATGTAGGGAGAAATAAATGTGTTTTCAGCACTTTGAAGTACTTTAACAGAGGAGTGTAAAAAGTCTTAACCTTCAGTCTCTTGTGTAAAAAGAATTCTGATGTTAAGATTATTATGGTCTGTTCCTTACACTTATAATGCCACGGAAATAAAATTTACATATTTTTATGCAATATTGAACCCCTAAATAATGAGTAAATTATCCAAAAGAAAAAAAGCCCAAAAATGAAATCAACATTTTGTTACCCAAGTTTCTTGTAGGATTTGCACAGCCTTTGTCTACAATGTAAGAGTGACAGAGTGAATATTTTAATGTCAGTTCTTATTAGAGTTTTATGCACATAAAGTTAACACAAGACTGATGCAAATAGTTCTGCTATGTAATTTTTTAGCAATAACACCTAATGAAGAGTAAAGAAATTCTAAATACTGAAGTCCTGAATTCTCATGGCTAAATGAATTCGGACAATCATCGCTGCACGTCAGCTCAGACTGGTGTATTTCTAAAATTATACCATGAAATAGATGATTATATCTCTTTGATAGGATTATTATAAAAATCATGATATTTACTTTATGTGTTTTCTAAATAGGAGTTGATATTGGGGTTGTATAACCTGTTGATTGAATGTTCCCTGAAAGGTATATATGTGATGTATGAGTTACTGAACACTGAAAGCTGTGAAATCTTGATTTGCTAAATAATTGCTAGATTCAAATCAAGTTAAGAGTTTTAATTTCACTACTAAACTGCTTAATTTTTTTATGAGAACACCCGGAATAATAGATGATTCAATATGGGAAGAATGTAAAACTGATACGGATATAAAGCTAAGACAAGTTTAGTGTAAATATTGTTGTGATTTTAGGTAGAAGATAACTTATTACGCCAACAAATGGACCAATATCAAAGACAGTTACAAGATTTTGAGAGTCGGCAACGTCACTATCGTGAAGAACAGGAAAGAAGAGCAGAAGCCGAAGCAGAGGTAGTTCAGGCGTTGTTAAATTTTTCAGAAGAACGAAAGTCCTAGTGGCACGTAAATTGTGTTGTGACGTGAAGCCTTTTGTTTTCATTTTTATTTGAAACATTCAAGATGAGGATAATGGCTTAGTTATAGGGCAATCAGTTAGACACATCCTTAAAATGGCAATCTACAATGTCTTAGGCATTCATTAGAAAAATCATAGGATTTCAGCAGAATGAGCCTCCCAATCAGGATACAGGTGTTCATCTTACCATATAATTAATGGGAATCTTGTAAACTGTAAGTGCTCTGTTATGTCAGTTACATGGTTATATAAATAAATAATAATTATTGATATCTGAAAAAACATCTGAAGTTAGGGGAACAGGATTTTTAGGAAATGATTAATCTCACTTGAGAAATGGTCAAGATTCCACACTTAACAAGGAGTTATATGATTTTACCTCATTTTTGCATGCCTGCTACTGCTTAAAGCTGTTTTATTCTGCATGCCTTGTTACATATTGTACAGTCATACACAAGACCCTGACTGTAAGACATGATACAGTAAAACCAATTTATTTTTTCAGGCCAGTTAACTTCCGTGGTTTGTTATGTCTCACTCAGTTATAAAAGTTTTTGAAAAGTTTGTAACAAGATCCTAAAATTTGTGGCAAAAAACTTCTTAGAATGTATTGAAATTAAACGTACATGTACACAAATGGAATATTGAATTACAGTTTAAAGTACCTGAATTAAAAGGATGCCTGATTAATTTCTATATCGGAAACTGAACGTCATTTTTGATTGAAGCAGGTCATTAGTTTATGGCGTGAAAAAAAGATTGAGGGCTTATCAATAATAAAGTATATGTTTCACATTTTTATGTTTTAGCTGATAGGTGTTCTTGAAAGCTGAAAACTCTGGTTTAGTATGAATGTATGTACAGGGTGTTAAAACACTAATACATGTCTAAGTTACACTGTTAGGCTTTAATGAATTAATTAAGCATTTTTCCTTCAGTTCTACTAAGATGTGTGAATTTTTTATTGCAGTATTATGTTTGTTATGTAAATACAAAAGACAGTTTAAATAGATATGATTGCAGTAGGATATAATTCAGAGTTTAGGGTATTTACCCACACTATTTTGTACATTGGAAACAGTTTATTCATTATATAAAATAATTGCATTTAGGATGGTTTAGTTACAATGCTACTGCAGTTAGAAGTCAGAACTCTCAGGGTCTATTGTATGATGTATATATTTCATGACTTTTTCATTCTTACTGATATGTGATATTATTTATGTTGTAAATGTATGTGCTATCTGGTACTCCCCAATGATATTTTTGCTTTTTATTTTGAAAATCTCGAAAGAGTACCGGCAAAGTGTGTCTCCCTAACACTCTTCTGAAGTGTATAGAAGACTTTTGTCAGTTACTGTTCCTGAATACTCTATTTGGATTCCTCAGCTTTAATCATAGTATGCAATTTGTATCACCACAATGTGCTCTTCTGTTTGTTTCAATAAAATCTAGGGAAGATTTCTTGCAGTAACCAGATTAGGTATTTCATGTAGAATTGGCCTGATCTTGTAGAAGTCAATAACAGTAACTGACCAGCTTTTTGGTTGAGACAGTCTTAAGTCCTGTTTGAATCATTTCATTACCTTATTGGATTATAAATTACAGAATTTTTAGATGAGAGGCCATTCTAAGATGGTCAAAAATCCTTCCAACACATAGACAGAATTTTCTGTTACCTCTGTTATATATTCCCAGTAAGAATATTTACAACATATATACAGGTATAATTCTGTAATGTTGACATTCAGCACAAGTTGCCAGTATTTAGGTTACAGAAATTCAGCTGATGGATAATTTACTTGCCATTATTTAGTTTCAAGATTGATGCCAATTATTTAGTTAATGGATTGTTAGTTGCCATTATTTGATAAATTGACAGTAAGTTGCCATTATTCGATTAATGGATTGATAGTTGATGTCATTCAGTTAATAGATTTATGGTTGCCAATTGTTTGGTTTATATTTTGGTAAGTTGCCATTATTCAATTTATGGAATATTAACTACAATCATTTACTTCTGAGATGGAGTGAGTCTATGGAAAAAAGGAAAAGACAACATAAACAAAGTGTACCATTGTGTTATACGACTGTCGGCTACAGAATCTGGACTTTCGTGACAAGCTGGACTAACATATATCAATTAAACTTTTGATTACAATGTGCTATTACTGTTTAGAAGCCTAATTTCATGGATGTATTGTTTCATCAATATTTCATAGGGCATTAAATGAATGCTAATAGCTGATATCTTATTGTATAAAAAGAAATAATAAAAAAACAGAATGACTGAATAGTTTTGTACACTGGTATAATTTATAGCTGGCTTGATTTTGAAACACATTACTCTGCAAACTTTTTTCTTGTTCATTATGCAAATCAGTCAGTGAAGCAAATAATTTACACACAGATGGGGGGAAAAAAGAGAATCGTCAGCAATTTTCTGTAGTGCAATAAAATATCACAACTAGCTAAAATTCTGAGTTTACCAGAAATGATCATGCAATACTTCTTCCATTGCTTTTTGTCTCTAAACAGAAATTATTGATGTTAGCTCTTATTCTGCTAAATCTTTAGAGTTGACCTGTCCTGGGATGAAAATAATCCAATATAATGGTGAACAGTGTAGACCATCACAAGTCTGCATAGTTTGTAGACTAATTATGGTCTACACCAGTCATGAAAACAGAAATATCTGTGTTGTCACAGTTAAGAGTTTTCTGCCTATGTAACAAGTGCAGATCATGATCAGCCTGCACATCCACTATTGAAGCTGTACATTTCAAGTTTGCACAAATAATGTTACTGTTGAAATTGAAAGATGGACAAGTTGATTTTACATATTTAGCAGAGAAAGAGTTAAGCTACAGTTCTATGGTTAGATCATTGTAAATACATCTTTTGTACTGTTATTTTTTTCTGATGATACTTTTTTGTAGTTGTTGTTTTTTAGCTCACCTGGCAGAAAGTGAGCCATTAGGATCACTCACCGTCCTTCATCTGTCCCTCCACCATTTCCTTGAAATAAATCCACATTGCCCCTCTCTCTTCGAGGTTGATTTCATCTGAAATGAGTCTCGAGAGCAATTAATATAAGTTGTAAGAACTTCAACAGTTTGGCAATCGAGAATAAATAAATTAGTATAAACTGAACTTGGCAGGGATGCTTCTTGCACAAAGCTCCACTTGTAAGGGTTTTTTGATTTTTATTTATTCATTATTTTTTTGTAGGGAAATACTTCTTGTACAAAACAGTGAGGCCCATAGCTTAGTTAGTTATTGTACAGCATTACCTAGTGGTCCTCCATCAAGATTGTTCATATTATGGTCAAGATTGGTCATGACTTTTACATAGAAGTATATAGTAGAACTTAAAAAATCAATTTGTCATAAACTGTAAGGCTTGGAGCTTAGATATGAAGTGAAGCATTGTTTGGTGATCCTTTATCACATTCTTCAAAGTGTGCCACAGTGGTCAAAGTAGGCCCTGGCCAAGGGTTCACTTATTTTATGTACACTTTTATAAGGACATAATCTTTAAAAAAGTTTTACTTTCACGTTGTTTACTATGACCCTGTTGCTTACCTATTGTGGCCAATGGTACCCAAGTGAGCGATAAAGGGCCATCTTGGTCCTGGTGTTTTTTAATGAGAGATAGTCATGTTGATGTTTTGAGTGTAGATTTTTATTTATTTTGTAATATTTTATCATTCTTGTTAAAATGATTGAAAGATTTTTTAAATAAAACTTACTAATCTTATTTGCTGTTTCTATTCATTACCGCCCAGTCACAGAATTAAAACAAATGAATGAATGATAGACATGATTATACTGACAAAACACGGGGAGCAAATGATGAAAACAATGAAAATCTAAATAATTTACAGGTATTTCTCATTTGAGTTCAGTGGTATGTAGAAAAGTCCACCTGGGGGCCTCTACCTAAGAAATGGTCTTAAAATAGCAAACCTTTATTTTGCATTATGGTAATTTGTATTTGTGTATTTTCATCCAATGGTATTTTTGAATTATCAAACTTTAGCTAAATGCATAAATCAAGTTAAGATTTTAAAATTGGCTCTTTTACATTTTGTCTGATTTTAACCAAATACTGTCTAATAGTGGACCAGCAAATGTTGTCCTAAAACATAATGATTATAATGTTTTTTGTAATTATTGTTACATGTAGTTTGTTTGTTGCAGTAAATATTTACACATTTGTACAAATTTCAAGTTTATGTTGCTGAACTCAAGAATTAACTGGAGGGGGACATGTTTGTATATGTACTAAGTGTATTTTTAGAAAATATGATAGTATAAAAAATTTACATAGTGAAAATTTGGATTTGTTTCAGATAATTAAATACAAATCTATTTGACCTGAAAATTATTTCAATTTGTAATTGTGTAGTCAAGGCAAGACCTAATGTGTTGTCTTAAATTCTCTGAAAATTTCACTAGATTATCGCTTATACTACTAACATGACAGTAAAACTATTACCTGGTAGTATTGTTTTACAGTGTATTCCAGTCTGTTTACATTGAGATACTGTGCTGATATATTTTCCTGGCATTCTCCAATCTCTGCAAACATTTTTAAGCTATTTTATGCTATTCCAAAAATGTGATGTTTAGTCAGTTTTTGCAATTTGTATTGGTTTATCAAATGTACAATTTATAGTATCACATATTCAATTTGTACACCTGAAACTAATTGAAGGATGTAAACAGAGTGCCAGGTAAATATTTACAAAAAATTAACTGATAGCAATTTACAGTAACCAAAGATAAAGATGATGGTTTTCTCACAGGAGTACTAAACTTTGGTACCGCAAATGTCTTAATAGAAGACCCTGGGGCATGACATTTTTTATTTAATCGTGCAAAATTGAGGACGACGAATGGTGTTATGTTAACATGTGACAAATGGAGAAAACCTGCAATAGAAATGATTCGTTCACCCAACATGTTCCTATTCCTCACAGAGACGGTGTAGGACTTTTTTATGTACATGAGCCATTCAAAATCAGACAAGATTTCATCAATTAGTAAATTCTTAAAACTGATTTAAGTAAATGTTAGAATGTTTTAGGTACAGAATGTATATAGAATGCTAGTATTTTAATAATATCTGCACAAATTTTCTTAATTAATACATGTACTGTGTATATCTGATTTGCTGTTAATTGTTTTTATACTTTTACATGACCTCTGGCTATATGTTCTACTAGCTCATCTGTTTGAACGAAAACTTGACATTTTTCAGTTATTTCTATATACAATTTTATTGAACTGTTTTTAGCACCATTAAGCATATGTATCATGTATAAAGTTTTTTGTTGGCAATTCTGAATGATCCTTTTAGTAATTTTGTGCATCTTGGAAAAAAAATCTATTCCCTAGCTTCTCCTTGATATTGTATTGAATAATGCATTTGTACATATATAATGTTACATACTGCTTAGCTTTTGTGAAGGTATTTTGTCTATATGAACTGTTTTCATCTCTTTTGCTGCTATGCAAATCTTTTAGTGTGGGTTTTATTAACATTTTAATATATTCTTGCGGTAGAAAGGCTGGTATGTGGTAAAACTTTATTTTCTCAATTTTTGTGGTGTTCAAGTCTATAGCTCTCATGATATGCTAGTCGAGCTTTCATATTATATATGTTTACAGTATGAAAGGATAAATTTCTTTTCAAATATTCATTAAAATGTAAAACTTCCTACAAAAAAATGTGAATAGCTTTACTTATTGTCACAAAAGAGTTACATCAAGGAATGACTTTAAAATTATTTCTGCTGATTGCCCAATAACAAAAGCTGTGTTCTTTTCCTATATTAATAGGTTTAACATAATGTTTTTTATGAAGAACTAAAATAATTATCAGTTAATTGGCAGATTTAACAAATACAACATACATGTACAGAAAGAAAAAAACACACAACATTATGAATAACTAAAACAGCCTATCCTTTAGTGTAGTTTTCCCTTTGGGTCTGTAATCATGTGGTTGGTAACTTGGTACACTTTTCAGGAGTGAATACTTCATTTGTCAACATCACATTACCCATGATTCTTCATTTGTATGGTTACTCCATTTAATACACTTTATCTCCTTTGAGAGGGGAGTAAATGTGGGGGCTGTAGGATTGAGAACTGTTCTGTTTTGCTCAATTACTTGAGGAGGTTGTGCTACCTTCTCACAGTTAGTATTGGGGATGTTATTGGTCGGTAAATGACCTTTATTAATTGTGAGGTCAGAGGTTAAAGATTAAGGTCATATGTCCACTAAAGTTGTCAGTGTTGGGATTGGAAAGACATGCTTCTTGAATTGGCTGGTTTCTGTATTCATTTTCTGATCTCTCTATTGGTTTAATGTAGAGTCAAAGGTCAACATCACATGACCCTTGCCATTAAGAGGGACTTCTGATCAGTATATGACACCTCAATCCTATTAAAAAATGAGTTCTTGTCTAGGAATAAATCTATAGTAGCCTTTAACAGACAGATCACAAGGAAATACTAGTCTTAAATAAAAGTGGTTTCATTTTATTTAAAGCCTTTGGCCACATTTAAATTATCAACAATCACTTCTACCGTTCATGCCATTTCATAACTAAAAAAGTCTTTTCCACACAGCCCAATCTGGCCACCCAGTACATGAGTACATGAGTATTTATACAGTTCCCCACTAAAATCTGACAACCATATAACATTCACAACAAAAAACTTCATCAACAACTGTCACAGGTTTACAAAGACATCACCTCTCTTGAGTTCAGATACTGCTTTGTCATGAATACATTTACATGTATAGTACATAAAACTTGTTGACTGCACTGACAGTAGTAAACAAGCGGTTACCCAGTAGGTTGTCTCATTTGTCATTCAGAATCAGTTAACAACCCCCACATTGTGCACAGAGCTGAATAGTAGAGAATAATTAGTACTTTTGAAGTAAAACATCACTCACTCACTCACTCACTCACTCACTCACTCACTCACTCACTCACTCACTCGGTCATTCTATTAGGTCAGTCAGTTGTACAGTTAAGACACTGCAAAACTTGCCAATACCTGTAAACTGATTTACCTATATTTGATTGCAATATTTTACATTGTACAGTTCCTGTATTAAAACAATCCTTCTTTACAGATTCCATCTTTGTATGAAATTGACCTTTTTGTTCTGAAATATTTGGTTTTAATATCGAGGGTGGTCTTGATATCTGGTTGGTTCTTGATAGCTGAACTTTACAGGAACAACTAATCAATGAAATATCTTGTCCCATGAGCTGTGTTAATTTTATTTGCATCTTCAGCATGTTGTACTATATGTCATTGAACTGTAAGTCATAAATCGTGCAAAACTTAAGTTTATGATCAGTTTTCTTGACAAGGTGAGAAAAATGTTTATAATACTTCTTCTCTATAAACAGCAGTTCAAGATCAGTAAATAAAGCATGACCTAACATGCTCCCTGGTGCCCCTTGGCATTTACTATTGTATAGTCCAGCAGGTTAAAAGTTACAAACATGGCACAGTCAGTATTGTTGATCTATAGATGCACTTTATATATTAACAGTTTGTTTATTCCCATAAACTTGTCAGATGCCTTGTTTATTGTGCTAGAGTAGTAAGACAGTTAAAGCTCTTACTTCAGTCTGGTTCACTCCCACTCTAACATTCTTACCATCCCCTAGCTTTAAAAAAATGGTCTCATAAGCGTTTTTTGTGAAACTTGGTCAAAATTGAATCCGCACATGCAAAATACATTAAGGCAAATGTTGTTAAATGGATTCAAAAGGTCATGTTTTATACCTTGAGCATGTTAGTTCAGTTTCAATTCCTTGTTGGTTGCCAGTCTTTGTTCATGCAACTTTTAAGACCACCCTTTCTGCCTTCATTGTTTTACTGATTGTACTTCCAATGCTCACCTGAGACAAAAACAGGGCTCAGATGTAATATTGCGATATTGTTTTTCATGCAGTGTTTCTGTCATTGACTGTCTTGTTAACTTTTTTCAATGTCACCTTTGATCCAAAGAAGGTTATTGGCTAGTAACATCATGATTGACACAGATCAAGACCCCAAGCCTTGCCTTTTGAATATCAAGACCCCTTCTGCTACTTTTTTGTACAAGCTATTCTGTATGCTCAGAAAACTTGTCTTCCTGCAGTTTATGATATTGTAAAATTACTGGAATTATGGGTTACATGTCCAATAATAGACAGCTGAAAGACAAGAATCAAAGAATTCCTGCCTTTTTTCTTGAAAAAAAAACAAACCCAATAGCAGCATGTTCTAACAAAAAAAATTAAAGGATAAAAAACAGAACTTTTCTTTCTAATTTTGTCTTTGTGCTATAATGAAATTGATAACAGGTGAAAATTACAGAAAATTATAGGTTTACAATTTTACTCAAGACCTTGGTTTGTAAGCAAAACTAGAATAATGTGTGTTCTTTTTTTGTTGTTGTTGCATAAACTTACACTAGCATGTACCATATAAGTTACATACACTTACAAAGTTGCATATAAATTAGAAGTTGCATACACTTACAAAGTTGAATATATATAAGAAGTTGCATACACTTACAAAGTTGAATATATATAAGAAGTTGCATACACTTACACTTGCATGTACCAAATAAGTTGCATACACTTACAAAGTTACATATAACATAGAAGTTGCATTAACTTACAAAGTTGCATGTACACTAGAAGTTGCATACACTTACACTTGCATGTACCATATAAATTGCATACACTTACAAAGTTGCATATAAATTACAAGTTGCATACACTTACAAAGTTGCATATATATAAGAAAATGTATACACTTACAAAGTTGCATATGCATACACTTACAAAGTTGCATATATATAAGAAGTTGCATACACTTACAAAGTTGCATTAACCATAGAAGCTTGCATACACTTACAAAGCTGCATATATATAAGAAGTTGCATACACTTACAAAGTTGCATACACCAAAGAAGTTTACATCTACTTACAAAGTTGCATACACATACAAAGTTGCATACACCATAAAAGTTTGCATATACTTACAAAGTTGCATACATCATAGAAGTTTCACACTCTTAAAAGTTGCATACACCATAGAAGTTGCAAACATCATAGAAGTTGCATACACTTACAAAGGTGCATACACTTACAAAGTTGCATACATAAACCATAAAAGTTGCATACAATATAAAAGTTGCATATACTTACAAAGTTGCATACACCATAGAAGTTGCATACACTTACAAAGTTGCATACAACATAAAAGTTGCATACACTTACAAAGTTGCATACACTTACAAAGTTGCATACACCATAGAACTTGCATACACTTACAAATTTGCATACACCAAAGAAGTTTACATCTACTTACAAAGTTGCATACACATACAAAGTTGCATACACCATAAAAGTTTGCATATACTTAACAAAGTTGCATACACCATAAAAGTTTGCATATACTTACGAAGTGGCATACATCATAGAAGTTTCACACTCTTAAAAGTTGCATACACCATAGAAGTTGCATACATCATAGCAGTTGCATACACTTACAAAGTTGCATACACTTACAAAGTTGCATACACCATAAAAGTTGCATACACTTACAAAGTTGCATACACCATAGAAGTTGCATACATCATACAAGTTGCATACACTTACAAAGTTGCATACACCATAGAAGTTGCATACACTTATAAAGTTGCATACACCATAGAAGTCGCATACTCTAACAAAGTTGCATACATCATAGCAGGTGCATACACTTACAAAGTTGCATACATCATACAAAGTTGCATACACCATAAAAGTTGCATACACTTATAAAGTTGCATACACCATAGAAGTTTGCATTAACTTACAAAGTTGTGTACACCATAGAAGTTGCATACTCTAACAAAGTTGCATACACCATAGAAGTTGCATACATCATAGAAGTTGCATACACTTACAAAGTCGCATACACCATAGAAGTTGCATACACCATAGAAGTTGCATACGCATGGAAGTTACCTTTACTTTAAAAATGATCTCTGCTAATGTTTGGGGGTATTTTGTATGTAAATGAATTTTCTAAATATTTCAGTCAGATAATAAAAATCCTACTTACAATAGCACTGTTACACCAAAATAAGATTTGTTCTATTATTTTGTTTTTTATTTTATTTCACATTTCAGAATCCTCCAAGTTAACGAAGGTTTATATTCTAGTCAACAATCAGCTATGGGTAGTGTGTTGTTATGTTTTTAAGCAGATGGAGCCATATAAACTGTTACTTCAAGTATTCACAGTTATATGTCCATACCATCTTTTAAAGACATTGTACTGTGCCTTTTTACTTTATTGAAAAGGTAAAGTAACTTGTACACAGTGAACTATTCAATACTTGGAGAATTGATGCGTGTTGGAATGTAAATTCTTCAGGCTTCACAACACTGTGGACTACTTGCAGCATTTAATATATAATAAATATATATGAATACTGAAATGTCTTTCTCTTCGCAACATGGATATATGTCAATGAAGGAACAGACCAAGGATAAATGGAAAAATTAACAAATGGAAATATTTCTTTGGGAGACACACTATGAATAAATAGACAAACTTCTATTGGAGATACACCATGAACAAATGGAAAATGAACAAATGGAAATAGTTCTTTTGGAAACAGAATAAGGACAATTGGAAATACTTGTTACAGAAGATGGAATAAATGGAAATATTTTGTACAGCTTAAACATACAAACCAACACAGTGGCAAAACTTGGTAAAAAAGACATCATTAGCTCAATATTGTAAACTGACTTCTACTTGTGAAATTTGCAGAAGGAGAATAAGTCTCCACAAAATGAATTTTTCATGACATTGTTGAAAGTTCACAAAGAATAGTGAAGATGAAATCATGGTGGATAGTACCCTAGTTACAGAAGTGCATAATTGTAGCGCATTTAATATTTTCTCTAGGCATTTGAAATGTTGTAGTTATTGTATAAAATACTGACACTGTCATCTTCCTGTTTATCATATCTGCGCATTATGTCATTGATGTGGATGATTGGAGCTGAAATTATTTCTTACTTCCTTATCAGATTAAATCACTTAAATATTACATTCTGTGTTTAATGGAGAGATGATGTTTTAAAACCACTTTAATTTATTATGCACCCTCAAAGTTTGACGGGGTATATTAGAGTACGCTTATCGTTTGGTTAATCAGTTAGTTGGTTTGAATGTTGGTTTTTCGTGTCCTCTTCAGCTCAAGGTCACATTGAAAGGTCACTTTTTTAATTTCCTTATGGATATCTCCCAACTCACTGAAGGATTTGTAGGCTTTAGGTCAAATGTTCATATTATCAAGACAATGTGCAGGACCCAGATTCAAGCCCCACCAATTCAAGGTCAAGGTGAGCGACTGGCATGAAGGGGTCTCTGGTTTTTCGTTTCTGCTCTATATCTCCTTCACGGCCCTTGAAGGATATTCATGAAACTTGGGCAGATGTTCACCATGAAAAGGTTATGTGCATATAGTGCATGTTAAAGCTATCTTAGTTTAATGTCAAGGTCACACATTTTGATTAAAGTTCAGATCACTATATTTGATGTCCACACTGCATACTGGATTTCAAATAAGCATATCACAATGTTTACCATGTATATTACACATGATAAGTATTCTGGCAGAAGCCATTTCTTGTGACAAGGTGAGTTTTAATCATGTTCATTGATAACTCTAGTTTTGAAATTACATTGCTTCTGTTGATGTTATAGATAAGGCCTTAAAAAAAAATGTTTGTTTCAAGTTTCATGTCCCAAAAAAATAGGGTAGGTAGGTAGGGATTTTTTTTTCTTTTTTTTATTCTTAAACTAACCAAATTCAACATAAATTTGAATATATTTATGCTAAAAAAAATTAAAATGCATAAAAAGTTCTAGGGTCGGGGCAAAAAAACAGGGTAGGTCGGGAAACCGGAAACAAACGTATTTTTTTTTACGCCTAAGCGGTTATTTTCATTGTTTTGTTTTTATAATACTGTAAAGTTTCAATGTTTTCTTCGAAATATTTTACTACTAGATAATTCATGCTGTTTGAATTCCTAAAGGTTTCAGGGAACAAAATGAAACTCATTGGATTTGCATTTTCAGTGCAAAATTTATATCCTGAAAGGACTTTGATTTTGCACACTGGATGCCTTTACATGCTACTGTATGACAGTTCTATCTGCAGGTCAGATATGAATGCATGTCATACTTTCTTGTAAAATTACTTGGATATGACTTCAGGTTAGGTGCATGGGTAGGGGGCTGTTCTCAGATATCTTGCATTATAGGTTATTTATGTTTTTACCTGACTGCACCAATTGTGGACTATACAGTACACCTGTGATTGACAAATTATAGTAAAAAAGTAGCTGTGCTACTGCTATGATAATCTATGATCTGTGGTTAAAAGGTGTTCATTCACTAATCTGCCATGTCATACTCTTTGTTCATCTAGAATATACATTATTACAGTATAGCTTATAATAAGAGACGGCCCTTAGGAAGTTGAAAACATGGTCTCTTAATGCAACAGTATTTCTTGTTGAACTACCAAGTTCTGTTTCAAAATTACATGGTCTTTCAATACACATGGTCTCTTGAACAAGTATACATGCTTGTGTAATTTACAGTGATTTACATCCATCTGTCCTGTCTTGAACAAATTTCATTTAAGTTGATGCTATAATCTGCTTGAGATAAACAGAATCTTTATGACTTCAAGGTTAAGGTCTCATGTCAAGGTCAAAGATTATATCAGGTTTATATTTTCTAAAAGAGTTTGTAAAAGAATTTTCATAATGTGTGGGTCAGATTGTGGCCTTAATGTCAAGGTCACCTGCCATGGTCAATAGCTGCAGCTTTTCAATTCATTTTGACCTAGTTTCTTCTAAAGCAATTGAACAAATTTCATGAAGATTTGGCCAGTGAAGACCAGAATCTTATTGTCTTTTTTTGAAGTCTCATATTAGATGATGCTATTAAAGCCCCTTGTCATATAAAAATTTCACTGATTGTGGATTTTAGGAGCATTTAGATAAGAATTAGTGACTTCTTAGTTATAAGAAAGTGTTTGAATACTGATTGTTAGCTTTTGTTGCTACAGGTTAAAACTTTCCTGTAATAAATGATAGTTATTTTTCACTTTGTTTGTACAGTAGGAGAATTTATAAAACCTGTGTTTGAGGGTTTTCTAGATCTTTTATGAGCACAATTACATTGTGCTCATGAGAGACATATTATTAAATATCTGGTGATACAGAGGTATTTGATATTCAAAACCTGTTATTTATTTTGAAGTTTTTTTCTATCTTTTTTTATTGTCAAATTGTAGCTGTACATACATGTAGTTATCTTTCTGACCTTAGGGTGTTATTTGCTATGAAACAACAATTTTGATATGCAGATTCTTCCGTTATGTAGTAGGCCGTGATCGATGTACATGATTTTAATTTCAACATATACTTCCTGCTAATACCTGTTACAAAGTAAACTTAATATTTGATTTTCATATATTTTGTTGTGACATGGTTTGATAAAATTTGATGTTGAGAGCTGCATATTTGGCACCATGACGAACGAAGTCTTCAGAGTTGTTGCCATGATTAATTAGGTCACAATTCGGATGGTGATCTCCATATTGCACCTGCAGTTGAATGTGTGTTTGTTGTCACCTCAGTTAAGCAGCTACCTGTCTGATGGAGCCAATATTGTGGTATCCTAATTGGCTGGTTATATACTGTATACATTGGGATGAAGCATCATCCTTCTTTAAATAGCCATTTTTGATGCAACCGTTTACTGACTACCAAAAACAGGCTGTACTGTATCTGCATTCCTACAATACCCAGTGGAGAAATTAAATTTTGTTATTTACAACAATGGTAGATTGGCTTCCCATCTTTAACAGAGCAACATTTACAGGGTGGAAGTGTCATCTAGAAATAGAGAATAATAGGTTGGTAGCGCGGATGGAGAAAGTTATCTGGTAAGGCGGAGAAATTTATTTGGTGAGCCGAAGGTGAATTCGATTAATTCCGGAGCCGAGCCAGATACACTTTCTCCATTCACACTACCAAACTATTATTCTATTTATCCTGTCATTCTTTCTCACATTGAAACACACCTTGAAATGTCTGGTTTTATTGTGAAACTACCAAATATCAGTAAATTTATCCTGCACCCTGTTATCGGGCCGATAATGCTGCAAGTGACAGGATAAAAGAGTATATAAGTTGCAAAAACTTTACAAGCTAAACGTTCTAAGGTCAGAAAACAAAAGTTTGTAGTATTTTTCTATACAACTTTCATTGTTATTTATCTGTTTTTCTTGAATAAATGCTTTTGGTGAGTAACTGGTAAAAGTTTTGAAATAAACATGTTTAGGTTGATAAAGTGACAGTCAGTATATTACCCTTACATTCAGTATATTACCCTTACAGCATTTTTATTTCAAAAATGGAAACTGTTTACAAAGTAGTACTTTTGTGTGTTTGTGGCCTCCGAGGTATTTAACCTGTTAATATACCTCCCTTCCCATCAGTGAAGGTAGAGGTATTTGCAAGTGGTTTGTATTTCATCTCCGTTGGCACCAGTTCTAAGAATTGCTGTATTAGGTTTTCAAGTTTTCAAATTGTAACACACATAATTATGCTACTTAGAACAGACAATATGTTGTGCCCAAGATCAATCCTGCATGCTGCAAGGTCAAGGTCATACGTAGGAGTCAAAGTTTTTTTTTGGTTTTCAGAATACTGAACAGTGTCTAAACTGTTTAATGGATTTTCTAACATTTCAAATGATTCATTACTTTATGTCTGTGGGCATTAATCACCTTTAGTGATTTTTTTAGTTAATGTTTCAAGATGGCAAAAATTTGAATCTCCTGATACATTTCATGCTAAATATTCATTTTGTTTATACGTTTGGTTGAACAATATTTTATTCAAATAAGTGCATGTACAATATTGTATGTTTAAATAGCGGCTTATTAAAAAAATTCTCTCCTCATTTAAAAACTCTCTCCTTTGATACATCTGAAATGCTTATTGATAGGAATTCTAATCACTTTTTATAAAACAGTAAATTATCGGAGAACTGACGGGTTCAAGGCAGTTGTTGTTGTCACTCGGTAGAATAGTCTGGTCTCTTTTTACAAATTGAGAATGCAAATATCTGATAGCTTTTGTGACATGAAAATAATTTGTTGCTCATTGATTGAATTTACATAATATTGTTTTTCAGATTTCTTTTCTCAACAGCTGAACTTTTTTATTTGAATCGGGACCTTTTTATCGTAACCTGTTATTAACCTTCTGATTTTCATGCAAAATTGTACAATGGGAGGGGTAAAGTTCAGTGATTAATTAGTTATGTCAGATGTTCAAAGTTGAAAAAATCTGTATAAAATAGTTTGATTGCATTATTTTTTGAGAACTAGTGAACATGTTTTCTATTTTTTTCAAACAAGTTTTGAATTTCATCAATGATAATATTAAAAGCACAGATGAATGTTTTTGTGATTGAAACCATTTTACTGCAAATCATGAAAATCAACGAATCTGAACATTTTTGATGATTTCATTATGCTCGGTTGATTTATAATATCACCTTGATTTTAGTTTTCATTTAGATAACAGAAGGTGTAAATTTATGATAGAAAAAAAATTATTTGTAATGCATTATGCCACTTTCATGAAAAATGTTGGTTAGATTTTTTCAGATTTTTAAAAAATATTGTTTTATCTAGTAGCTTTATTAACTCATAAAATTTTGGATTATAATTTTTTTTTAGTTAGATTATAATGAGTTATAAAGTTGATTTTAAGATTTTATTGCTGTTAAGCACAATTCAGTGTAAATTAAAGTGTTATTGTCAGTGTTATTACAGTTTAAATAAAGGGTTTAAGTTTTTGATGTAGAGATTTTCTATTATGAAATAATACTCTAAGGGTATTTTTTTTATTACAGAGTAATTTTAAAGCAATGTTTTTGAAGTAAAGAGATATAATTGTTGAGTTACTTTTAAGCATGATACCAATATTTTGGCTTCACTCACCTGTAGTGTACATACATTATAGAGTGATCATGTATCGTTAAATATAGACATGTCAGATTTTAATCAAATTTTGCATGCAGTATTTAATCATTTCTGATAGTATAAATAAATCTTAAAGTACTGATGGAAATTTGTTCAAAATTGCATACAGTGGGAGAGGAATTTAAAAGGAAGTGCAGTATCCAAGAACTGTAACTTTACCTTGCATTATGTTTTACAAGTTTAGGCAGAATATCTGGCCAGTTTATAATGTTAAGATCACATACATTGCAAAGGTGCCATAAAGTATCTTAGTAAGACACAACCCATCAAAGTCAGTTACTATGGATACAACCCATCAAAGTCAGTTACTATGGATATGACAAATTTGTAAATGATGTACAGTAGAGATAGTCAGAAAATTGAGTCAAGTAAACTATTTTTACAGATATATGTATATGTATTAGGTATATGCATCAGTACTGTACATGTCTCTGGATTTTAACTAATTTGCCTGCAAACTTTTGATAGCCCCAGGATATTTTGTACTTGTGATTTGTACCATTAAATATTTCCGTATAAATTACTGTTTATTTATCGAAGTTTAAAACATTACTTTTCATTTCAATTTTTTTTCTTGAAAATAATACATTCAAAACTTGCCTAAGGTGTTTTTGGTTAGGATATTTTTTCAGTTACCACAGGTTGAAACTAAGATAAAATGTGACATCCTACAAACACTACTAAAGGTTCTTTTACATTTCAATGTATGGCTAAGGTTCCTTTTTGCAATCGATAAAAAAATTACTCCAAATTTAGACATGTATAGCGTATAATTATGTCAGTGACTTTTTAAGGTTTGCAATTCATTTCCCTGAAGGCATAGCTCTCATATATTTTCTTAGTGATTTCTGAAAGAAAAAATCATGAAAACATTATTTAAGCAATATGTCACATCCAGGTGGATTCCTTTTTTGTGAATCCAAAATAGAATCTTCATGATCGACTTTTATACCATTCTACAAAATTACATGGCTGCATTTTTTGTTAAAAGATCGTTTAATTATAGAAGTGCCATTGATGTACTTCCAGAAAAATAACATGATATTACAAATTGATTTCTATACAGATCAAAGCAGAATACAACTCTGTATTTTTGCCCGATATTATTGAACTCAAACCCTTTCCAAGGCAGAAAAAGTTTCCTCAGTGTTTGCTTCGTTTTAGTATTTTAATACTAGTTCACAAAATAGGTACCCTCGGGCAATTTTCATATCTAAATAAATATGCACCATCTGCATAGGCTCTGTAACAATTGCATAATATGATAATTGTTCTGCATCATTTGGGATGTTTTGCACTTTTTGCTCGTTACGAGCGGCCCTTTCCCCGCTTCTTGTAAAAAAGAATGGTTCCTGGGCTTTTACTGATTAATTTTGTTCCATATCTAAAACTGAGAAAAATACGGTTCAGCTAAAAATAAATTTGGCTGTGTTTAATTTTTGATCAGATTTTCTACTAATTATTGTTCCTGTTCTGTATTTTTCACGTTGCTTTGGGATATGCAGTACTTTCTTGTGGATCATTCTGGGGTACCGGGTAATTGAAGGAACTCCCAGAGAACTACAGGAGAAGAATGCTTACAGGGGCTTTTGTTCCATCATAATAATAACAATAACAGTCATCTCTTTGATTAACTGATTGTTATTCATGTGTTATAACACTGCAAAAATCTGGTTTCCAAGAACCTCCCTTTTAAAATGGGAAAAGAAAAAGCAAATTATTTTTTGATTAATTAAAAGGTCATTTTTAAATTTCTTTCCTTTACTGGGTATAAACTAAGAAATGGCTGGCATCTATGAGTTTTCCAATAAATAGGAAATGGTTACGAACTTACGGTTACAATCACAGTAACTGTTGCAAACATTATAAACTGTTTTTTCTACTTAAGGTGATTTGATTGAGAAGGGACCAAATTGGGTCAGATAGTGATATGGAAAAATGTAGAAAATCAGAGTAATTGTACATCTGAGAAGTCTTGTGTTGAAATAATATTTTTGTAGGGGTTTTGTCAGTTGTTCTGAAATATTCCTATGCCTTCCGCTGTTGAAAATTCTGTTTTTGTTTAAGTCTTATTTTTTCGTTTTCTCTTTTCAAATGTTAAAAATGGTTTGTGTGGTCTTTATAGTAAAGAAAATTATTATTCTACTAAGTTTGATATATTAATGTTTTGTCTTTCTTATAGTCATCAGACTATCTTTATGTTAATTGCTTGGCCTAGATTCCCACTGCCTGAAAAATCAAATCAAATCAAACAGAAAAGTGGATGCAGCATTTTCATTACTTACTCAACTTTTCAGTTCAAATAAGTTTTCCCCGCTAATTTAACTCACCTGACCACATAATACTGGCTCCCAATCATCATGAAAATGGGCAGAATGTTTGTCTCAATCTTCATGCAAAGTTCGAAACTGAGTCACATGGGGGTGAAAAACTAGGTCACCAGGTCAAATAAAAGGAAAACCTTGTAAACACTCTAGAAGCCACATTTGATACCCAATCTACATACAAATTAGTCAGAATGTTTGTCTTGGTGATTTCTTGGTCCTGTTTGAATCTGAGTCATCTGGGGTCAAAAAACTAGATCACCCAGTCAAATCATAGAATTTTATTTTAATCCACATTTTATACCCAGACATCTTGAAAACTAGGTCACCAGATCAAGTCATAGAAAACCGTGAGAACACTCTAAATACCATAGTCAGAATGTATGTTTTGATGAACTCTTTAAGTCAGGTTTGATACTGGGTGACATGGACTCAAAAACTAGGTCACCTGATAAAATCATAGAAAAACCTTGTAAACATTCTAGAGGACATAGTCGGACTGTTTGTCTTGATAAACTGTAGGTCAGGTTCCAAATTAGGTCATATTGGATCAAAAACTAGGTCACCAGGTCGAATAATATCAAAACAACTTTTGAACACGTCTGTAGAATTAAAATTTTATACCTAATAATCTTTAAAATTAGTCAGGATGTTTTTCTTGGTAAACTCTAGGTAAGGTTCTAAAGTGGGTTGCATCACTACAATGACTAGGTAACCAGGTCAGATAACAGAAAAGTCTTGTGAACACATTTTTCACCCAATAAAAGAAAGTTGGTCAGAATGTCTGTCATGATAAATGCTATGTCTAGTTTGAAACTGGGTCATGTTGGTTCCAAAACTAGGTCATCAGGTCAAATACCAGTCATTGATCCGGGGCTATCATGGCCCTCTAGTTCTATATTACACTGGAAAAGGAACACTGGTTTTATTAAAATGACTGAGAAAAAAACAAAAAGAAACATATAAGTTGAATGTTTGGTAAAAAGGGTCATAATTATACGACCACATCAAGTTTTGGGCAAATGAGGGCCAGGGTATGGGGCTATACTAGAATCTCTCTGATCCAAACATCCAATGATGCCACAACTTAAAATTATAAATCAATATTACTAAAGTTTTTGCTGGATTGCTAACTTATAAAGTATTTGATGGATTGCTTCAAACTTAGTTCACAATTACATTATTACTGTGCTGTTAACTTTCTCAAGGTGCATAACTGTGCAAAGGTTTGATAATGAAATATCTCCCATTTTATACTACAGTTCATCCTGTGAATAATCACAGCCATGTATATATTTGTAGCTTTGCTTTTAAACTTTGTACAGTCAGTTTAAGATGATGGTTTCTCAAGCTGCATCACTATATTTAGGTTTTTACTACAAATTATCTCCCTGTATACATTTCAAAGCACATACTTTTGGACGTTTCATGTGACAGTCCCTTGCTAACTGTTCATATCACCTGATGCTCACAAAGATATGCTCAAATTTCCAACTTAAAAAAGCAGTCTATAATTATTATGCTGTATGTATAATGTTTGTTACATATTAGTATTTAATAGGTAATTTTTTACTCCTAACAATACTACGAAATGTTAGTAACAAAGTAATTGTTGCAATAAAAAATGGCTGAGAAAATAATGTACAATACAGAAATTAAGTGATTGTGCAACAGTGAATGTGTAATAAAATGATTTACATTGTGATTGTCCTGATTTATCATTTTTGTTGTGTTGAAGCCATATTGAATAAATTATAATTTTGTTAATTTTTAGCTGTTTTATCTATTCCCTGTAACAGAGGGGGGTAGGAGGAAGGGGGAGGGGGTTATTCTAAGAACACAGGCATACAGCTGGTTTTGAAGGAAGGGCTGAAGTGAAAGGTTTAAAAATTACACTGACCTTTTGATTTATAATGCCCCTGAAGGTGCACATATAGTAGACCATCCTGTAAGTGTGTGTCTGTGAGTGCGTCCTTCTGCATTTTTCATGTCGGGGCTGTGCAAGACCCACATCCCTACCTCAAAGGTCAATGTCACACTTACAGGTTAAAGGTAATGGAATCATGTATATATGCACACATTTGTGTCAAGACTAACTCTGTCATGCATTGAATGATTTAAAAAATAAATTAGCACAAATGTTCAGCACATGAATGCAGGATGTCACATACAAGACCTGATCCCTACCTGAAAGGCCATTCAAGCCTGGCATAGGAAAGGAACCAATACATATGCTGGTACCTAGTCCTCCAGCTTTTATTATCTTCAATTTGCCAACATTTCTGTACAATTCAAAATTAAGAGTTTTACCTTTTTTGAGATGACGCAATGCTTATTCACAAAACACATCTTGTCTCCAGAGATGTCTTGACATTTATAATCTGTTTAAAACAAAAGGTTTGCCCTTTTTTAAGGGAAGAATGCCATAACATGTTATTGTTCTAACTACAGGACACAAACAATTTAATGGTATTGAAAATAATTATGCCAACTGTTTTGTGGCAAATAGCCACCCACCAGCCCATTTGTCTTTGTAAATCTGGGATGGATTAAGATATATATGAATCATGCAGTTTCTCTGCTGTGAGAAAGAAAATGTCATACATTACTATTCCACCTTGCATGTAGTATATTTTGTAACAAAAAAGTAAACAAAAATCCTTTAGGGAGTGCTCCCTTCACCACACTTCAAATCAGGGATTGGTAAAATTTGAAATGTTGTGTAAATAAGATATAACACATGCTAGAAGACAGTGCTAGTAATTGTGCAGACTATGGTGTGGTAAATTGTTTATCCGCCACTGGTAACCAGATAGTATTTGGGGAACCTCAAGCTGGTCACAAATTTTTGTATTCTGATTAGCTGGGAGTGAGATCATTTAGTTTATACTAATTCATTTTAGCTCAGTTGTGAAGAAAGCTTTAAGCTTATCTAGTCACTCTTGAGTCCGCTTCCTGAAAAACCAGTACTGGTGTCATATGAGGAGGTAAGGTCATGACCCCAGTTGGGCAGATTTGAAAAGTTGACCAGTCATCTTGGTTCTGTACTTCAAACTGGTTAATAAGATCATTGTGTTTCCAATGTCTACCTCTGTGTGAAGGGCTTGACTTCAAAGTTCAATAATCATTATGAGATTGTTTTCACTGGCAAGTGTGAAAAAAATCAATTTTACTAAATTTAGGCAGATACAGTTTGCTCTTTTGTATTGTTTTTCCCTGACCATGCAAATTTTTTTAATGGACTGATCCATTTTTCAGTTGGGACCAGAGCCCTATTAATTGTTCGAAAGGTTGATTTAATTGGTATTCTGTCTGAACAGTGAACAGTGCAGATCATGATCAGACTGTATGGATGTGCACTATTCACAAAGATAGAATCACTGGTCAGTTAGTGCATCAACTTTCTGTAACATGTCATTTAGCTTAATGATCTGTAGCTAGCATACTTACAGCACAGTCAAATATGGCTCCCCTCTCCACAGTCAAACATGACTACCCTCTCCACAGTCAATTCTAGCATTTGTTTTGAACACAAAAGAAGACAAAAGAAACCCAAAGCTACCAGGAGAAAGACTGACAAAAATTCAAAGCCGAAATATCCAAGGGGTAATTTCCACAACATACATGTAAGTAAGTATCTTTTTAAAGCATGCACCTAGCTTTGTATGATTGTATTGCCATATTTTGTTGTTGTTGTGGCTTCAGTAGCTGTTACACATATGCTGTTGTATGGGATATATTTGGTGTGTTGTAAATTTGTCTGCTTGTGACTGTGACTACTAAAAAAAGCATCTTTATTCGTGAAACTGTAAAAGATACTTGGTACATTTTGTGACCCAGTGGTTACCAATTTGATCGTGAAACCAGAGGTAATAAGTTCAATCCCCATGTGCCCCTATCTCAAACCTTTTAGATGAAGACGTTGCTGATTTTACACCAGAAACATAAAAATAATCAGAATTTTGCCCTGAATCACTACCCTACCATGACTGACTCGTATGGGGTAGAGTCTTTTTCTTGCATGCAACCAACATCTCAGTAACTGCCCATATTGAAAACCAAGAAGAGCATGGTGGGATACAACTGTATTATCTGTACCTTTGAATAGATTGTAGTAAATTTCATCTATGCCAGTTGACTTAATTAGTTCACTTGTCATTTCATCATGTCTTCAATACCGAATGTTTTGATGATAGAACTTAACAAAATCATTTTTTCTTTTAATCGTCATAGATTTGCTTGGTTTAATTTGAAACTTTTCAGTTAAACTACAGAAATTGATTAAAGTGAGGTAAACTCATGTGGACATCAGATTGCATCCTAAAACTTCTTGAAAAATCTTCTGTTTAGTTTTCTTCTGAGGTTTATAATTTCTGAAATCTTTTGTCCAACAGGAATATCATAGATTTATTAGGAACAGAGTGGAAATGTTTGGAAAGTCCCATCCATGGTTCTTGCTTGGTCTAGACAGAGGAAAGCGTCGACTTCCATCTGTTGAGAGCTCATCATCCACCGAGGATACGGATAGCGGAAAAAGACGACTGCCGTCAGTAGAAAGTTCAACAGCATTAACAGAAGAATCTGACAAGAAAAAAAGTAAAAGGTAAATCGGCAATACATAACTTTTATGATGAAATCACAGTAACACATAACTTTTATGATGAAATCACAGTAACACATAACTTTTATGATGAAATCACAGTAACACATAACTTTCATGATAAATCACAGTAACACATAACTGTCATGATAAATCACAGTAACACATAACTTTCATGATACTGTTGTCCACATACAGTAAACTCCGTTTATAACGAACTCCTTGGGACCATTTAAATATGTTTGTTATATCCGGAGTTACCATTTTCATTTAAAATGAATATAGAAAAAGATTGTTCCTTATCTGATTTCACTATATTCAGAGTCGTTATATACAGAGTAAGCCATCAGCAACAGCCAAAAAAAATGTTATTTTCATTTATGCATGGAATATGAAAGGCTTGATTCATTTCCTAACAACTGTTAGCAGTCTTTCTACCCAACTTTCACACCAGAACAATAATATAGCATGAATATTCATTTTGAAATCTGTTCTTACATTTTAAGATAATAACAAAAGATGTCGAAATCGTTGAAATATGTTGGACTGAAAATGACACTAGCTAAAGATAATCTAATCTGAGCTTGCATTGATTTCAGTGATAAATAAAATACAAATTAAAAGGTTCATATTTGATATCAAAAATGTAACTGTAAATTTCCAGGAGCACAAATAATAACAGCAAAGTTGAGCTAAGGGGCTAATGCCCTACATTCAAGGAATAATGGTAGAACTATATTCTGTCTATACTTCAACAATTTTGATGTATGCCTTTCTTTAACGTTCATGTTGTTTCTTTGTGGAAAAGTGGGAGTGTTTAACAAAAACAACTGTGGTATACCAGTATCTATATCATGTACGTTTTTTATTTAACAAGTAAATGTTGGGAAGGTTTGTATGTAGCTCACCTGAGCACAAAGTTCTCTAGGTGAGCTATTGTGATCGCCTGTTGTCCGAGTTTGCATCTTGCACTGAACTTTCATGAAACTTCATCAGATTGGCTATCTTGATAAAACTTCATCAAGTTTGAATGTGGGTTATCATTGGGTAAAAACTAGGTCACCGGGTCAGGCCCCAATTTCACAAAATCTTAAGTAATTACTCGTAACATGCTTAACTTATTTCACCTTATATCAGATCTGTTTATTTTAAGTTCAAGTTTGTCAGACGTATTCCCTTTATCTTATTACACTTGGTAGTATCTGTGGGGAATGTTGTTTTTAGCAAGTATTTCCTAAGTAAATTCTTAAGACCTTAAAATTCTTAACTTGTACTCAAATGATTTTCCTCAACTGCTTGCATTAGTAATTTACATTTTTTGTTCTTTCAACTTTTATTTCATTAAAAATAGACTACCTAGAAAGCCATTTCTTTTTATAAAAAAGCTTTTACTCACCCACGGCCAGATCATAGAAAAATCTTGTGTATGCCATTAAGGTCACATTTACAACCGAATCAACATGAAAATTGATCAGAATGTTTGCTTCAATAATATTCAAAACCTGTTTTAAAGCTTGTTAACAGTGTGGAGACCATATTCAATACCCAATTGTATTGAAATTTAATCTGAGTGTTTGTGTGGATCACCTGTGATCAAAAACTATGACACAAGGTCAGTTCCAAGGAAAACGTTGCTTGAAGTTACATTTTATAGCCAATCATTACGTGAATTGGTCAGAATGTTTGTCTAAGGTCAAACAGAATGTTTGTGTTTGTGATATATAGTTTAAGGTTAAATTTTGGTCACACTTGGTCACCAGGTGAGCGATATAGGGCTATCTTGGGCCTCTTGTTTTGTTTTGAACGAATAACAGTTACTTTTGCCATCATTGTACCTTTCTTTGCAATATACAAGTGCTTCTAGTAAATTTAACATCCAAAGTGATAATTGACCTCAGCAGGGTTTTCTTTCTAAAAATGACACAGTAGCCTCCTGCAAGAATGAAAAAAAAAATCTTTCAAGTCATTAAAAATTTTTGACTGAAAAATGAGAACAAAAATTAAAAAAATTCCTGCATACAGTCAAATCATTAAAACAAAGACCACCTTGGAATAAATACCAACAGAGAGAAAACAATGCACCAGTCATCTATGAAATAAAGATCACCAGTCCTGTCAACAGTGACCGCTTTAATATTTTGGACCAGTGGTCTTTGTTTGCAGGTTCGACTTTAATCATACCAGGTACAGGGACAAAAAAAACTATATAAAAAAAGTACAAATGGAAATTGAGTGTTGACTATATGGCGTGATTTTTCCTAGATAATAAAATATGGTTCTCTACACAAGATCCTGCTGTATAAGAACAAAAAGTTTAAGAAAAAAAGACACACCATAAGACTACAAGACAGCCAAACGACTTTCACTATCAAATCCAATTTCAAACATTGTTATTAATATTCCTCATGAAAGAGTGTCCCCACCCTCCCTCGGTGAGGATAGGACAAAGCATTGTACTCTGAGTACATAATGTACAGCAGTTATTTAAGGTCTTAATTTTGTATAGCAGTGAAGTTACATATTATACCAAATTGAAAAAATTTACTGTACCTTTTTCACTGCTCAAATACAATGAAAGGGTAACTCAACATATTTAAACTGTTATGCCACAATAAAGGGACTGATTGAAGGGGTTTCAGTGAAATTGAGAGGTGTTTATTCCAAACCCCTACTGTTTTATAGTGCTAACAAGGCATACTGTATGGTGTCGAGTTTAACCAATTTTCAAATATGGCTAGATCTTGGCCGACTATACCATGCTAATCTGTAATTTTAACGGAAAATAAAAAAGTACGCCTTTCAAAATGTTCAGAAAACATCTCATTGGTTTGTTGTAAAAATAGTTTTATGAGTTTTGCGACACCATGTGGCATCATTTTCATTATTGGTTGTTTTAGGAAAACACTTTTACTAGAATAGATCAGATTACTACTTTAAAAAGTCCGTTCATGGTGGTAGTCGCCTCCTCTCGCAGAGTTGCTACTGTGTCTGTCATTTGATGTTATAATTTTTATGAGCTTATAATTTCATACAGTTTTGATTGTCCCCCATACCTGACAGATTTTTAACCTCATAAATATTACATTTGAAATATGGGTGATTTTATGATCTCATCTGGTCGCATTTAATACCAGTTACCCCACTAGGGGGCTTCATAGCTACCCTAGTATTTATTTTGTGTAACTTTTTGGCTTTAAAAACAGCATTTGTAAAAAAATTCTGTAATATTTTATTTCATATGGTTACCATAGTAATAAGCGGTTTTATGTTTTGTAGATTTTATTAAAAGTCATTTGTTGCGTAATTTTTCAGCACGCTGTTAAACATGTATTTAAACGGTTTTATGACGATAATAATGCTTTATGGCCCTCTAGCTGCAAGGTTTGTCTTGTATTTATTCTAAAGTTGATGAAAAGCATTCAATGATAATGATTTTAAGTAGTTTAAGTATGATTAAATGGTTTTATGCTTGAGATATAAAACTAAATGAAATTCAAAATGTTTACGAAGGGAACTGTATTTAAGCCATGTCTTTTGGATGATGCCCGCAGAGTTTGTCGCAACTTTTACATCAGCGCTCGTTCTGTTATGTCGTAATGTTTATGAAACATAATTATTGGCAGAGATAAATAGAACGCATGGTGACAAGCGTGATTAGAGATTTCCCACAAGTCAATCTGATTGTTTGCTGCTTAAAACTTAAAACTGATACGGGATTGCCTTCAGCATTAGACACGTGTATTCTGGTGTTAAATGTCGCACTATTTCATTGTGTGTGAACACTTTCTTGATTTTATGGCCTAATAACGTGTTGCAAATTAATGACATACCTGCATCCAATGCTGTCATTTTATACAAGAAGGTAAAGAGGTGACTTTGATAATGTGTTACGAGTAGCACATCAAGATAAAAAACGAGTGAGGGACAGGAAATTAGAGATTTAGTTGCATTGACACCCTGCTCATGTGTTTGTACCTCATTACGAATTCCGGCAATTGTGATAATTACAAAATATCCTTTTTCTGTGTTCATTTTGTACGTTAATTTCATTTTAATATTAACTCATATCTTATTTTTCGTCCGATCTGATTACTATAGACAAGGACAATTGCACTTTTTCGGTGAGAAGCAAACACTTTATACTCTGATTATCTTCTTTCAAAAAATTACCATTATGATATTAAGTTTCACATTTAAATATAATTGTGTAATTGTATAAAAGTTGTATCACTTAATACCAAAAAAATAAAACTTGCACCGAGAAGTGCATAAAAATATTTTGACAGCTGAGATTATGAAAATCTATACATATCTTGATGAGAGGGCAGTGTCACAGACAATAAAAAAGACAAAACAGACGTGAAATGTGCGGCTTTAAAACGGAATAAATACATTGAAGTCAAGTTACAGCTTCATTCTGAAATATGCAATAGCTGCAACTTTGAACCCAAGTCTGACTTATCCCTTGTGAAATCAGATCAACTTGCAAAATCACTTGGGTTTTGGTCTTAAAATTATGAAGTTCTGTAAATATAATTATGATTCTAAAATCTCCCCTTATATTGTGCTGTCGTTTTAAGACTTGCATTTCTATTTTTCTTCATTTTGGTTTTCCTCATTGGTTTTCCTCATTAATGGACAATACAAAAATCAAGGAAATTTGGATTCCCATACAATGTATAGTTACCTAACCTTGAAGAATCAAAATATAAAGGAAATTTATCCATGTTTTCTTTGAAAAATGGAATTCTGATTTTTAGTTAAAGTCACAGGTCATTTACCCGGTACAAGGAGCTCTCATTTTATCAAGGAAGATGTCTTACTGACAGAAATGACCCTGTTTTATCTTAGATACTTGCAGTATTCAGTCAATCACAGGTTCATAAGTGGATTGAGAGCCATATAGAAACTCTATTTTCATATTTTAATTTTTCAAAATTCTGTTACAAAGTAGAGCATCCTGTTAAATAAAGCAACTCTAAAACATAATTTGGGTACTTGAATGTTATCTTAAGCTTCCTCATTTTGATCAATTATTATTACCGAGTTGTTTTATTTCCCCGATTGTAAATTTTATTTAAAAGTATTTTTGCTGATTCATTTAAGAGAAGTTTCTCAATATGGTAATGTAACAGCAGAAAATCTTTGTAATAAAACGGGTGTAAAGATTGAGAATGGTTAATGCTGCGACAACATGACATATTGTATTTTTAACTGATTAGATCTGTTCTTTCATTGCAAAGCGATTACAGATTTGAAGATGAAAAAAAGCGAAGACATCGCCTATTGATAGGTAATGGAAAAATTACTGCCCCACTGGTTGTTTTGTGAATTGGGTCGCGTGACCCTGATACCCCTGGGCAAGCAGTAGAAAAAAATTTAACTGCAAACGTCCATAGCATCTCTTGTCATGTGACAAAAAGCAAGTCTGGCAGCGTGCCGTACATAGTAATGCTGTTAACATGGAAGAGGTAATAATTACGCATGTTAAGATAAGAGGATCAACTTAAAATCTGTTTGTCACATGTCATTTCTTGACCAATAATTTTCTTTATGGGTATGCTTCATTGATTAAGGGACAAATTTTGAAAGATGGTGGTCATTGGGTCATTTTCAGAATGGCACACGACCCCGCTGTTAAGATTTGCTTGAGGTTAAAGTAAGAATTAAGCTGTAGAAAAAAGGGCGTGTTGGTGTAATACCGTTGCAGTATAATCGTGTTACAAGAGCGTTTGACCATTGACGACCTGTCATTGTCAAACAATCAAAGATTAGGCAAAATTATACAAAATGCAATAACTGCAGGAAGTATGCATCAGTGTCATGCGTCTCTGTGATACTGATTAGTTTAAGAAGAAAGCATTTCAAATGACTTGGATTATGCTGCACACTTGGACAGGACATTTTCTCTGTGAAACAAGACCAGGGGGTATGCACTTTAAAAGCACCCATGACGGACAATGTCAAGACTTATGGCCTTGTTACAAAGTGATTTATGACTGCAGTGTCTTTAACAAATGATGATTGAATGCACTCTAGTATGCACTACAAAACATTCATTAAAATGCATTATTTAAAGAATTAGACACTCAGAAAAAGTAAATTTAATGAGTTTATGAATTGTCGTTTTATGCAAAAATACATTTACACCAGTATTTTTAAATAAATATGCTTAATTTCTCTTACAATTTTCATCTGAATTTACATTTTGTAACCTTTGCAGTCACATTTTTTTGAAGTGAATTTTGCCTCAATAGAATAATTATCATTAAAGAACTTAAAGAAAAACACCTCACACCTCCTTAAGAGGATATCAGAGAACTTCAAAATCTGTTCATTAATTTAAATAACTTGTTTATTTGATCCATCAAAATATTTCAAATTGCTTTTTCATTGATTCAATGCCTCATTAATAATGTTGTATTAGACAAATCCAATATTTTTCTGGTAGTATTAAATCATTAATATAACTGCGCATCTGTTAAGTTTGTCAAAAAAAACATTCACCATTCAAGGAAGTGGATTTAAGTTTTCGTGAAAAGAAAATATAATCCCTAAAGACGTACTTGAACCGTTTCTTATGAGCTGACCTTGACTATTGAATAATCGGCACTTTAGGGAGTGCACTTTGTGATTTGATTAGATTTTATTCAAGGAGTGAAGAAGTTTTTCCATACCATATTAAAGATGTAAAGTTTTAAAACAATATGACAATCAATCAGGTTATATCTCTAAAATAACAGATGATTTAATCTTAAAATCTTGTATAGTAGCTGTAAATGGCAGCTAATTTACTTATTGCTCCTTATTTGGACAGCTATAATTTCGGGCTTTTTTCAGGTGTTTGAGAAAAGCGCATCTAATTGACACCAATCTGCACCGTAGAATAAACAGCTTTTAAAGTTCTACACACATAGACAAAATTATTTATACCCTAAAAACTGTATACCATAAAAGTGCATGTATGTTGATATTATCACATGGTTCAGAGGTATTTCTTTGATCTTTCTGTGCAGTTATATAACACTCATAACAGTTGTGATATTTTAAAAAGCAGCTTCGATTTTTTTTTCAACAGACCTTCCTTTTATATTGCCCTAGTACATAATTATAATGTATTACGTTATATGCCAAAAACACCATGTTTTCTATTCTATAACTATAATTTAATTTGCATTATACTTATTTATTTGTCATTCGAGACTGGGTGGTATTACTTCTAACTGTTTGAGAAGACATTTGTCGCAACTTTGATATTTTTAAGTCAGGGATTTAGTCTAAACATCCAAAATTTAGTGAAAGGTTTATTCTTTTGTCATGCAGTTGTTTTACCATTCTGGAAAGAAGCTTACATAAATTAAATAATGAAGCAAATGCCTATTTATACGTAAACTAATGCTCTTTTGTTTTAATGATTAGTCTCTTATAATTCATTACTGAATGATGGCAATGTGTATCATTTTAATGTAAATCTGTTTGTGAATGTGTCTTGTGATATATCTAATAAAGATTTATATATGCCTGGAAATCTATAACATAGACAACACCTGATCTGCTGTTAAAGCCTGATATAATAAATACCCTAATAATTGGGCACTGTACAATACAAAATGTGTGGGGTAATACTGTAGGTGCAATATAATTATCTTCAAATTGTCTCATTTATATGGAGTTCATTTAAGTTAAACATCAAAATATAAAAGACATGCAATAAACTAATCTTTTATTCAAATCAGTTGAAAATTAACGATAATTCACATTGCGTGCAAAATACAAACTCATGAAAACATTTATATAAAAATGCAATAAAACGAAGCACTATAATTTTGAATAAGCAGTAAAGTACTGAACAGCTGCATAATCATTTTAGAAATGAAAATTTAAGCACTTGTTATTTCGGCAGAAAATACTAAATACTAGTTTCTCAGTGCATATATGTAAAACTTTAATTTTTCCAATTTAATTTTGATTAAGATGAAACTCTGATATTTTATTTGTGTGTTATATTGGCGAAGACGTAGCTTTGCAGCTATTGAGTTTTATCTTGAGGTAAACAGTCATATAAATGAACTGTTCCTCATCATATATTTTAGTTACTAGTGACCAATGTAACCTAAATTTTAAGGTTGATACTCAAAGAATTTATAAAGTTAATCTAATTAAGATATGCTTTAGAATGTGTCAAAAAAACATATTTTCCAGAACTGTATTGAATTATATTATGAATATCAGAGAAGGGCTTAGTGGTTGGAGAATTTGCCTCTGCTGCAGGAGGTCCTGGTTTCAAATCCTGGCTGGAGCAAAGGAACTATGTCCTTGGGCAAAAACACTGACCCTGCTTCAGTTCATCCAGGTGCTGTGTTGCAGGGATAGAGCTTTGCAGACTCCTAATCCGGAGGTTTTGGGTTCTAATCTCGGCAGCAGCATTTAACCTTGACTTCCACAATCCCTTCTTTCAGCACAAGCACTGGTCAGTAACTATCAGAAGCATGCATTTTAACATTATAATCATTCAACTAATAAAAGAGTGATGTTTACTAAATCATTTGATATAATGTATTCTAAATCAATAAAAAAAATCTAATAAAATGATAAGCTACAGTTTAAAGGTCCAATTTCAATCAAACCATATCAGAATACTGCGATACTATAGACTGTCTTCTCTTTTCATCTTTGCAAAGAATAAAAAGTCCTGTTTTACTAATAAATGATTTCGCTAATAAATCAATTTTCCTTTTTATTCTATTATTTTCATAATGATCCTAGTTGAGAGTTTTTCAAATGGATAATAATTGTGGTCAACAGTTTCTTCAAGAAGTTTGTTCACCATTAATAATAGAGGAGGCAATCAGATATTCCAGCATTCATAGTTTTAAGGGATCCCTTTTTTCAGCATATATTGGGTCCTATTCATTTCATTAAGGGATAATAGTTGAAATAATCATACTTCTTTGATACCACTAATATTTTGTGGTCATTCTACCCCACTGTGTTAGCAGCTGTCAGGCCTGTGTTAAAGGTGACGGCACCGGCCAAGGTTTTGCAACCTTTCACACAATGGAAAAGGTCGCACTTTGACTAGGTTAAGGACTTAATGTCTGATAAATGATAAAATCTATCTTCATTTCAGAAATCACATTTCAGAACTCTCAACTCATAAAGTAAACTGCTTGTGTTATTAATTAGTAACACAATACAAAAAAAATAAATAAAAATGTCAGTATGAAAAATGGTGTCTGTTTATTATAAATAAAATTGTTTGGCTTGTGGTAAATAATGACTTTTTGTCTTCACATGAAGTTGGGAAAGTATCATACATTTTTCTTGCTGTTTTATGTTACAAAAAAATGACTTCAACCTAATGGTTAATCCCGCCTCATTATGTATAAATTCCCCAACAAAATTTTTGACAAACATTTAAAAAAAAAAAGTTTTTTTGACATCTGGCTTCTTTAAATGATTAAAGATAAGTTATTAAGCTTGTGGTTTTCTTCTGGGGTGCTGGCAATGGGAGCAACAGGAAACAAGGGTTCAAATCTCCACTGTAGGTAAATGCTTCTGTTGCTATGGTAACAGATAAACAGAAAAATTCTTTTGTTGAGAATTAAATAGTTGTCAATCAACCAGGATTTGAGAGATTTTTTGTGGTTTTCTTAGAGGTAACAAGTACATTTCACACAAGTGATTATTATTAAATCAAATTTTAGACCACACCATGTTCCATGAATCTTAAAAAGAAAAAGAAGAAAAAATTATGTGAAGATTTTTAGAAGTGGATTTTTGTGTTTCTTTTTCCACTGACTTTTAGTGAAGATATTTTCAATTTATTGTTTGCCTCTTGTGACATTAAAATCCAGATGCTTACCCAATGGATTGTGTGTATTGGGTAAATGTAGACATACCTAAAATATTAGTTTGTTAAATTGGTTACCATTGAAGTCAAAATGTTGGAACTATACCTGATTCAGCTTGTATGTAAATGGATTTTGGTAACATTTTAACCAAAGAAAATTTACGTACCGTTAAAGTCTTTTTAAGACTTGCTTTTGATGCACTTTTCTTATTTTGGTCTAATATTTTCACAATACTGATAATTTCCAACTTTAGGACAAAATATAGGAAAAAATATTGAGGGTTTAATGCAAGACAGGCATCACCCATATAAAAAAGCTAAACTTATGAGTATTGTGGATCGGTGTTGTAAAATTTCTTTTGAAAGAAGTAAAAACCGAGATTTTCATATTTAGGGAAAACTGGAAAAAGTCTTGCTTGTGAGAGCCTTTATCTAGACTTTTACGGTATAGTGTGCCTACTTGTTTGTTGTGAGTGACTGTTGCAGAAGACATATGTTTTTGATATTCTTCAAGGACTTTCTGCTCACTTTGCATATGGCTAAGGCATGTAATTCTCATTAAAGTTATAGTTTCCACTGGTTCCTTCATGACAAAATATTTTGATAATGATCTTTGGTAATCACGATTCATAGATAATAATGTACCCTGTTTGTTACAGTAAGCATCACCCTGATTACTTCCAAAATTGATCATTCCTTCAAACCTCTTCTATCATTCATTCACAGTCTATCCTTTAATCTGGACAGTTCCTGTTGTTATCCAAGCAGAAGGAATCTTCTGGAAATCTCGCCAAAGAGATTTGTGAAAATTGTAGACCCAAATCAGACCGACACATTATGGTCTACACTAGTCATAAAGGTAGATATATTATGTGCAGACGTAAATACTTTTGAAATATATTTTGCAGTACTTGACTTACTAACTGATTTGAACACCAGAATTATGTGCAGACAAAAGCATTTTAAGAACGCAATTTTTCTGGTATGTTGCTCATTAACCCATATTTCCTTATATAATATAGAGTTCTGACAACCAGTTATCACCAAGTCTCTAAACTGGAGAAAAATTGATTTTAAAACATATTAATTGATAACAAACTACTCCCAAGAAACAGAAAAGGATGTTAATTGGATATATTTTCTTATTTATGAGTTGTCTGACTTGGTCCAGTCTGGCTCCTCCCACCAGTATTGAACAAAAGAATTTGTAATTTATGGGTATAAAGGTTTTTAGCTATACTGGCGTACTGTAAAACATATCTTCATCCATTGCAAATGAAGAAAAAACTAAAGTAATAGGGAAGACCAAAGTAGTAGGAGTAGGTTATTTGAAAACTAAACTAGAAATACATTTAATTGATACATAAATTAAGAGATAAAATGTTAAAACTTTGAAAAGCACAATTTCTTTTCAAATCCTATGATGTCAGTTGGCTTTAAAGAAGAAAAGAACTTTTCTACTGAATGCCAAGACCTGTGATTTATAAGACTTAGTGTTCTCAAGTTCTCAACTATTACTTCACCTGAATTGCATCTTAAAATGTAACAAGGTTGTAAGATACCATATTAAGGCTGTAGTCAAGGATGTGACAGAAAAGATTCACACATATTAACATATTATTGGAAAGGTATTTCTTAACAGCAAGTAAGTCTTCATTTAAATATTTAGGTACATATAGCAAACATTTCACTTAAATCAGACTGTAGTAAGGTATTTGTGGACACACACTGTAATCAGGACACCCTTCAAATAAGTGGGTTTATATTGCTTTTCAGCAGCTGTCGTCCGATCAGTTGGTCAGTGGATGGTCAGTCAGTTCGTAGATCTTTGGTTTCCACTCATTAACTTTGACCCAGAAGTCTCAAACTTGGTAGGGACATTGGTCATGGGCAGAAGATGAAGCCTATTGATTTTGAGATCAATGGTCAAGGTCACAGTGACTTTGAATTTAAAAACCATTTCCTCTCAATAATTTTGAAGGCTTTGACCCATAGGGCTCCAACTTGGTAGGGACAGTGGTTATGGACAGTAGATAAACTCAATTGATTTTGAGGTCAATTGGTCAAAAGTCACAGTGACCAACCTTACATTTAAAACCATTTCCGCTCAATAACTTTGGAAGGCTTTAACCCAATGGTCTGAACTTTGGTAGGGACATAGGTCATGGACAGTTGATAAACCCTATTGACTTTGTGGTTACAGATGTTATATACTATTAGATTCAACAGTTGCTTGTGTTGCAGTTATTGGGGGTGGTGGTATATTGAGACTCGATGCCAAAAATACAGACATTTCTATGGTATGATTTGTGAAAGTCATTCCTTATGATTGTTAAATCTGAAAGTGCACGTTTCGTGAGTTAATCATGGTTTCTTACTTGTACACTTGCATTTTCAAAGCTCAACATCTTCAAAATATCAAAGAGAAGCAATTCATTTGCTAAGTGTTTCATCTCCAGTCTAAATCAATGTCGACGCTTACAATTCTTTAGTATTATTGTCGCGTTTTCACGAAATGCGTAGTCAGACAGCATTTCTAATTATTTAAAAAATAATACTGCAATAATTCATGAATCAAGGACGTCTCCTAACATGGAGAATGGCGAAGAGTTAGAAGGCAGGACTAAGAGCTCTGTGAAGTCCATGTATGGCAGTAGCAAACTTGTGTAGTTTGGTAATACAAATTTTGTCGTCTGAGAATTGGCGAGCGAGAACTGTTGACCAGGTATCAACTGGGATATGGTATTTCTAACCAGTAACAGAGTGAATGTATTGGAATCATTTTACTCATACAGATGTTCTAAAATTGTGAAAATTATGTATCATTGTGTAATTGGTTAAAAGAAGGAAAACAGTATCTTGTTACGGGTGATTTTAAATATTTTCCGTTTCTTTTTCATATTGTAAAAACACAAAATGTACATGTTGATATCATTACCAATTTATGATTTTTAACATTTGACAAATCATATTAAACTCTGAGCACAAAATTTGTACAAACAACAGATATACATTGTTAACTGAGTTTTTAAAAGTACACCTGCTCATTACACGTCTAGTTTGTATGTAAACAGACAACATTCAAACAATAGCAGAACTTTTTATACCAAACATGCTGGGATAACTAGATACCAACCTGTCTGTATTTTTGGCATTGAATAACCTTCATAGTGGTGAGAGGGACATGAGTGTTTTACAAACATCTCTTGTCATAGGCAGGCAAAAACAAGAAAGGTAAAGCACAACCAGAATAATGTCCATACTGTAGTAAGGCAGCAGTAAGGTTTTTCAGGAGGAATTTCCATACTGTAGTAAAATGTAGTAAGACTTCTATATAATAGTAAGGCAGCAGTAAGGTATTTCAGGAGGAATTTCCATACTGTAGTAAAATGTAGTAGGACTTCTATACAATAGTAAGGCAGCAGTAAGGTATTTCAGGAGGAATTTCCATACTGTAGTAAGACTTCTATACTAGTAAGGCAGCAGTAAGGTATTTCAGGAGGAATTTCCGTACTGTAGTAAGACTTCTATACAATAGTAAGGCAGCAGTAAGGTATTTCAGGAGGAATTTCCGTACTGTAGTAAGACTTCTATACAATAGTAAGGCAGCAGTAAGGTATTTCAGGAGGAATTTCCATACTGTAGTAAAATGTAGTAGGACTTCTATACAATAGTAAGGCAGCAGTAAGGTATTTCAGGAGGAATTTCCGTACTGTAGTAAGACTTCTATACAATAGTAAGGCAGCAGTAAGGTATTTCAGGAGGAATTTCCGTACTGTAGTAAGACTTCTATACAATAGTAAGGCAGCAGTAAGGTATTTCAGTAGGAATTTCCGTACTGTAGTAAGACTTCTATACAATAGTAAGGCGCAGTAAGGTATTTCGTAGGAATTTCCGTACTGTAGTAAGACTTCTATACATGTAAGGCGCGTAGGTATTTCAGTAGGAATTTCCGTACTGTAGTAAGACTTCTATACATAGTAGGCGCGTAAGGTTTTCGTAGGAATTTCCGTACTGTAGTAAGACTTCTAACAATAGTAAGGCAGCAGTAAGGTATTTCAGGAGGAATTTCCGTACTGTAGTAAGACTTCTATACAATAGTAAGGCAGCAGTAAGGTATTTCAGTAGGAATTTCCGTACTGTAGTAAGACTTCTATACAATAGTAAGGCAGTAGTAAGGTTTTTCAGGAGGAATTTCCATACTGTAGTAAAATGTAGTAAGACTTCTATACAATAGTAAGGCAGCAGTAAGGTATTTCAGGAGGAATTTCCGTACTGTAGTAAGACTTCTATACAATAGTAAGGCAGCAGTAAGGTATTCGGAGGAATTTCCGTACTGTAGTAAGACTTCTAACTAGTAAGGCAGCAGTAAGGTATTTCAGGGAATTTCCGTACTGTAGTAAGACTTCTATACAATAGTAAGGCAGCAGTAAGGTATTTCAGGAGGAATTTCCGTACTGTAGTAAGACTTCTATACAATAGTAAGGCAGCAGTAAGGTATTTCAGGAGGAATTTCCATACTGTAGTAAAATGTACTTTAAAATATAGGCAGCAGTAAGGTATTGCAAGGACAAACAAAGTTCCATATTATAGTAAGGTTGTATGAACAAAGTTCCATACTGTACTAAGGTTGTATTAAGGTATTTCAGAGACAAACCAAGTTCATTATTGTAGTAAGACTGTAGTAAGGTATTTCTGGGACAGGCAAATTCCATATTGTATTAAGACTGTAGTAAGATATTTAGGGACAAAAAAGTCCCATATTGTAGAAGTCCTGTGGTCAGGTATTTCTGGGCAACACAGTGCCTTATTGAAGTAGGCATGTAGTAAGGTATATCAGGGACAAACCAAGTTCCATATTGTAGTAAGGCTGTCATAAGGTGTTTAGGGACAAACACAGTTTCATATTGTAGTAAGGTTGTATTAAGGTACTTCAGGGACAAACAAAGTTCCATATTGTAGTGAGGTTGTATGAACAAAGTTCCATATTGTAGTAAGGTTGTATGAATAAAGTTCCATATTGTAGTAAGGCTGTTATAAGGTGTTTAGGGACAAACAAAGTCCCATATTGTAGTAAGGTTGTATTAAGGTATTTCAGGGACAAACAAAGTTCCATATTGTAGTGAGACTGTAGTAAGATATTCAGGGACAATCAAAGTCCCATATTGTAGTAAGGTTGTATTAAGGTATTTGAGGGACAAACAAAGTTCCATATTGTAGTAAGACTGTAGTAAGATATTCAGGGACAATCAAAGTCCCATATTGTAGTAAGGTTGTATTAAGGTATTTGAGGGACAAACAAAGTTCCATATTGTAGTAAGACTGTAGTAAGATATTCAGGGACAAACAAAGTTCCATATTGTAGTAAGACTGTAGTAAGATATTTAGGGACAAACAAAGTTCCATATTGTAGTAAGACTGTAGTAAGGTATTTCAGGGACAAACAAAGTTCCATATTGTAGTAATACTGTAGTAAGGTATTTCAGGGACAAACAAAGTTCCATATTGTAGTAAGACTGTAGTAAGGTATTTCAGGGACAATCAAAGTCCCATATTGTAGTAAGGCTGTCATAACGTATTTGAGGGACAAACAAAGTTCCATATTGTAGTAAGGTTGTATTAAGGTATTTGACGGACAAACAAAGTCCCATATTGTAGTAAGGTTGTATTAAGGTACTTAGGGACACACAGAAAAGTCCCATATTGTAGTAAGTAAGGAAGCCAGGTTCAAACAGGAAACTTTCCATACTGTAATTGGGGATATAACATTCCATACAATATAGTGAGGCTGTATTCTAATATGCCTACGGTATATTTCTATAGTCAATTCGAGTGCATTAATATGATTAAAGCACTCGGAAAAGAAGGCGGAGTTTCGGACAAGGAAGTAGCTCCTTCCGACTTTTCTAATTTACTCCTCGCAGAAAATAAATTATAGAAATAGAAATAATTCTGTATAAATACATAGGCGCTGAAATGTTGTGTTTAAGAACCTAAATATTATTTTTGATTGCGTTCAAGTAAGCCTTAGAATACCTTCACCTTGTTTTCCTTTTAAAAAGGCTAAGAAAATTCAGGATTGACATCATACAATGTTTTGATTCCGGAGACAAAACAATGAATGAAAGCGTTGACGCCATCACACTGACGCCATTACTCCCACGTTAAAGCGTTGTACAGTTCAAATTAACGCGCCCCTTTATATCGATTTGCTGCTTTGTTAGGTTCCGAATCTGCGCCTTCTGCATAATGTCAGTCAGGTATTTCTTTTTATATTTTATGTATTGATGATTAAACTAAAATAAGTTTGTTAATATAGTTATAATTGATTCTTGAATGGTTGCCCGAATAGGGGAGTGAATTCCAACAGCTACTATTTATGCTGTTTTCACATTACCCGAACTGAAAAAGGTCCGTAGTAGTTACGATGTTTTCAAAAAATCGGCGTTCTAAGAATCGAAATAATCTATGTCTTGGAGTGCTTTATCGAAATTGAAGCATTTCCCTCTCCCCAATGTGCCTGCGTAATAACTCACCGGGCCGCCGTCGTGAATTATTCCGCCGGCACATCACCTCCGGGGAATGCTTCAATCGAACCCACCATAAGTAATACTATTTAGGTAGAAACAGAATAGTAAGTGAGGCTGTCTAATAGAAAGGTTTTATACTGTATGGTAGTTAGGATTAAGTAGCAAACATTTGGTCCTGAAGTTAAAGGAAGATAAAAGTAGTCCATCATGCAGTAGCTTTCCAATGTCTTAATTATAACTATAATTAATTACTGAACAGCAGGACCAATCATGGCTTCTTTATAAATTTTCTCTACAACTGTTGAGGAAATTTATGAGACTGACTTCTTTACAAGACTTACAGTCAAATGGCCAATCCCTTGTTGCATTTAGAATTTTGCACTTTGTGTTTATGCACCAAGTCTGGCTCCAAACCAACTACTTAGAATATTTATTCACACAGTACCTAATAACTTAATCTTCACAGTGGATAACAAATATCTTTACAGATTTTTTTTTTCATTGTAGCATTTAATTTTATGTGTTTTTTAAAAACACATTATTATTTAATAACACAAAACCTGTAAGAGTGTAGATGTTTAACATTTTCAATATCATGTAACCTATCACTGAGAAAATCTTTAACTGGTATGTAATTGAGCATAAAATTAGAATTGGAGGTGTATTTTGTTTCTGTTAATTGCTTTGCCATGTGTGCAATAGGATTGGAGTGCAAACAGAAACAATGTTACGAAATGTACTTAATACCTTATTATAAGTACTACATGACCCTGTTACACCAGAATTAAGGTCAATGGCACTTTTATTCAACAGAAAGGGATAATTTTACAGTCTGTTAAGTTTCATTAAAATCTGCTTTATCTACGACACAAGTCGGATGTAAAAAAGGAAAAACTAAAAATTATCATTTAGTTTGTATGTATGTAAAGGAAAATGAAAATATACTTGTTACACTGTATCGATTTCTACTCTCTTTTTCTTTATAGAGTGCATTACTTTTTTGTACCTCTTTCTATTTTTGTACTTCCTTCTGATTTAATTTTGTACTTTCTCCCTGCTTTCTCCCTGACCTTTAGCACTCTTAGTTGATGTACCTGATTTAAACAGGGCAACCAGTTGTTATTAATCTACTATGAAGTACAAAAAGCATGAATCATTTCCTTGTAAAAGTGCCTCCAGACATTTTGTACATGTGAAAAGTGTGCCATTCACAGTGTGTTAGATCAGCAAGTTTAATACTTGATTATGCCTATACAATAGGCTGTAGCCAGTAAAGTTGTTTTAATTGACAGAGCTTATGGTGTCCAGGCATAGATCAGTCAGTTATTATCCAAATGACTCATGTTTAGATGAAAAAAATGTTTCAACTATAAAATATTGTCTTACAATTATTTTATTATTAATTTTGTACATTATCCTAAAATAGATTTATTTAAACTCTAACCTTGTTGGTGTTGAGTGATTGTGCCTTTTCTGTCCAGCGCTAACCAAGCAGTCTGATCATAATCTGCACTGTTTACTTTCAAGCCAGTAAACACCCCTCTTGAACAATTAATGGTACAGTTCATGGACAAGTCCATTAAAGACTGAATCAAAGGTTTTGTTTTGTCCATAATTGTAAATGTTTGTCTATAATTTTGTAATTATAAAATATTAAGTTTGACAGATTGTAAGCTCATACATTTAATACCTGTACACATGACTACAGGCAGCATATTTACCACATCATTACTATACTTAACCTATTTTAATAACTATGTCAACCACAAATCCATACATTTATTTTTAGAAATTCTGCAGTTATATATTAATACAAAACTTCTCTCTTTTCAAATCATAGTATAGATTTTCTGCACTGAAATTACAATTTACAAGTGCATGAGTCTCTGGTATCTATATTACAATTCTAATACATTCCAGTTATAAAAGAACAAGTACCTGGGGAAAGATAAAGTAACATAATACTGTATATTCTAATTAAGTCACATCTGTTGAAATATTACATATAGGAAATCTCTACTCTAGGTATTATGTAATGTACTTTTTAGTTCAGTAAAAGTGTGTCAAATGTCTTATAATGGACACTGAAATAGTAACTCTAATACTCAATGATGACTGGTTACATTTGAATGTTTCCATCTTCAATGAAATATAAAAATAATTGTACACTGTCAAAGACATGTACAAATATGACATTGTATTCTGTTAATGTTGCATCTGTGTATCAATTTAAGTATAGGTTAGTGTTCATTCTGATGTATTTACGAAAATAAATTGGTCTGGTGCGGCGCATGCCGCGCGACCAATTTATTGTAGTAAATGCATCAGAATGAACATTAACCTACTTAGTGTTTGAAATTATTTTTGTAAATCTGCAGTTTTTCCCAATTTACTGACTCGGTATATAAATATTGATTAACCCAAGTTAAAGTGTAGCGAATACTGCGTTGGGATTGGGCAAAAAATAATTTCAAACACTAAAGTACATTTGTATATACTAATTCCTATATCATATATAAACCGTTGACAGCAATTTACATATTCTATTGAAAAATGACTGTGTAAATGCCATATAAAAATGTGATTCTAAAATATAGTAACTGTTTGAAAAAGGATTGAAGTGACTTTAAGGCCATCCTAGTTCACTAAATGTGCTCTGTAATTGACCTTGACAGATTAAACCCATCTCTATACAACTGCACACTCCCACACACAGTGTGTAATAATGAACCTTGACCGAATTACTCAACTATGTAAAATCTTGTCGGAAGTAGTCCTACCCATTCACTCTAGAGATTTCATTGGTATTTAGTTTTCACTTTCTTCTGTCAGTTGAAACCACAATTAATCTCTGCTGATTGAAAAATTAACTAACCATGCTATTTACCCCCCTGTTTATTGCAATATAATGCTGTACCAGTAATTTCATTCAATTACTAAATTTTATTTTTCAGCTACTAACATTTGTTTAAATATTAATAAAAGGTTTGTTCAGTGTGTACATTTTTGTTCTACATACCCAGAAATCATGCTTTCTGACCAGTTATTACAAAATTGGTACAGTGAGAACCTCTGTAATTTATCATCAATTTCTGTCACAAATTCACCTACCAGTACAAATGTATAATACAGCCAGCAAAAAAGAGAATTCCATACACATAACCTTAATTTATTAGGCAATCATGACTTAACATTATTTTCTAAACAATGATGAACAAAGAACTACTTGTTGGCCACACATCAAAACAAATCATACAAAGTTAATAAAAAAGTCGCTTACTGCACTAAACACTGATATGTTACCACATGGGGATTTCTAAAACAGGTTATTAGTGGGGTGAAGGTGTTAAAGGGTGCAATCTTTATCTGCATTGTTTAAAGAACAAGGCCCCCACATATTACTGATACCGTTACTGTGTCATATAACACAGCCACAGAGTACTAGTATCTCTCATGTTACGTTTTTCATAGTTTAAAAGTTGCATCCTTAAGTTTTGACAAATTACTGAACAAAGAAAGGTGTGTGGTCAGAAGAATAGTATGTCTTGTGGTTGGTTAGATAATATCGATGAAATGATTTTAGATAAATGTAATCCTAATTTCTGGACTGAAAATGGGTACAGTCTAGCATAATAATGATTGTTCTCTGTTACACTTGGCATTTTCCCATCAAAATACTGAACAGCAAGTCATTTCAATTGGAGCCACTGTAGTGCAGTCATATGGTGTTCCCCTCAGAATCCCCAAGGGTTTGATCCCAAATGTGTTGTTGTGTGCCCCTTATCCAAGACACATTTATTCCACATTGCCACTCTCCCTTTCTGTCTGCTGTGAGAATTAAAAAAATATTAATCTAAGCATCACAATAAGTAAATTATTACAGAATAATAGATTTTTCCAAACAAATTTTTTTTTCTTGCTAATTGTATAAAAATTACTAGATCATTGTGTAAACTAACTGAACATAAAAGTGTATGATTACTGTAGTCATTAGATGTCAGTACTAGTCAGAACTCCAGGAAGCATTCATCGCCAGTATAGCTCATAGAAGTTGCAAGAACATGTTCTACAATCAATGTATATAAACAAGTTCCAATTACACTAACAGAATAGCTTATGTTGTATATCAGTGTCAAAATTGTGTAAAGTTAATGTTAAAAGCAAATACCCCCAGTACCCAAGTTCTATAATCGCCATTTACTTGTTTTTATAACCAAAGTCCTTCAGAACTGGACATTTGACTAATGATTAATACCTATGGTATTTCTGTTATGTGGTTTTGTTATGTCCTGCTGTATTTAATGTAGATACTAAGTTGGCAGATAATATATTCACATTATATCAAGTTGATAGGTCAGTCAATAATTTAATGAGAAAATTGTATACTTTGGTGCACTAAAAGAACTGGTCAAGTTTACAATGACTCATTTCTACAAATAAAGGGTATAGCATTCAAAGATTTGTTGGTAATCTTATCTAACATCAACCATGCATCAAATAAAAGCTGACCACAAAAATGATAAGAATGACTCAGGAATCTCCCAGCTGGAAGTTTCAACTGAATGAGTAAGGATGTATAAAACTAGATCAGTAACTATCCAGTAGCTAGTAACTGGTTACATACATCTGTTTGTAGGCCTTTATTCAGAAAAAAAACTAAAGACAACTTTATTGAGTCTAGTAAGCAAATAGTAAATGCAATATCTTTTTGTTACGACTTACTCTGGTGGTTGGGATTTTTTCAACAGTGTCATATCGTCATGCTGACCTTGTTAATTGAAAAGGCACATTTTTAAATTTCTTTTATTTTCACAATTAGGTTTATTTTATTGCTTAATACTGAATCACTCTAAACACTCTTCTAGAAGTTATCCTGCTAGCAAGTTTTTCATTAGTGCTACCCATTTACAGCTGGGTAGACTGAGGCACAGGAAGCATCTGAGTCCAGGCTCAGGGACACACCTTGTTCTTGTGCGACGTACACCCTAACCACTGAGCTATCAAGGTCCCTTAATAAATATACAGCTATCATTATTATACTGTTCAATATTTCAAAATTTTAATATTTGGCCTCTACTTATTTTTTCTACCAGAAGTCTTAAAATTTACTGTATAAAGTGTCCTGTAATACCTTTTTCTGAAGTATTTTCTCTGTAGATGACACACAATCTTTCAAAATGTCATGTATGGAAAAAAAAGTATTTAATTTAATAGAAATATGACACTTCAATATAAAACAAACTATAAGAAAGAATTTTCACTGAATAAGCAAAATTTTGAATGTCTTTAAAACTTCTAGCATTACCTTAGAGCATAAATATTTTTCTTTGTTCGGATCTGTCTTTATGTTTCTGACACAATTTCTTTCTTTCATGTTGTATTTATCATGGTTTGATTATTTATAGGTAAACCACAAAAATGTAGATTAAGGTTAGAGTTTCTCATGATTTAGTAACCTTGAATAAAGATAACAGACATAACCTTGATATGTTTTTATACCTGCATCATGACTTTTACCAGTAATGAATGATATTATTTACAGCTCATTTAGGATAATGTGAAAGTGACATAATAGATATTATATTATGTGTACACATAACTTTTCAATCATTGCATGTGTGATGGTAGATCATGGTTGCAAGGAAAGATTTAATCATTACTATCCACTGTATTTACTCAATGGACTCTTCTGCTGGGTCACTGCCACACTATCCTAAATCAACTGTAACTGTACAGTTCAACAACAGTTTAAGAGGTGTACACGTAACTTGCAGGTTCTCCACTGCATTTACTGTTATATTCTTATGAGCTAAAAGTACATAGTTTTATTACATGGCTCACTGTAATTTGTTAAACTGTAATACATTATGAATGACTGTGTGAAATTAAGTCAATAACAAATGTGTTGTTTTTATGCATAATTGACATTCATGGGAACATTTACAGAGACTTATTAGATGATTTGAAGTTTATCCTAAATAAGAAAAATAAAAGCATTAACCTTTTGACATTTTTAAAGCTACACATTGAGGTTAACCCATTCTTAATCTTACCTGCTTAGGCAATCTTCATAATATTTGTGCAAAAGAACTATCTACTACTTCACTTACATAAACTTATTTTCCAAAGTCTCATATTTAGTAATAGAGTCTCAAATATGGTAATAGAGTCTTATATATAGTAACAGAGTCTTACATAATGGTAATAGAGTTTTATATATAGTAACAGAGTCTTACATGTGGTAATAGAGTTTTATATATAGTAACAGAGTCTTACATAATGGTAATAGAGTTTTATATATAGTAACATAATCTTACATATGGTAATAGAGTTTTATATATAGTAACAGAGTCTTAAATTATGGTAATAGAGTTTTATATATAGTAATGGAATCTGCTTTAGTAGTATGAAGATAATGTAACTTTTATGCACTCCTTTAGCTTGTCTAAAACTGAGTGGTGTCTCTTGCCTTTCTATAAAGTAGAACATTAATGATTACAGACCATAAATATTAAAATGACTGAAGTTGTACATATCAATCTACTTAGAGATACCTTCACTATTTTCAAAATAAGTATTCCTGCAGCTAAATCAATGAACAAATACAAATTTCATTTGTAATTAATTAACAACCCTTTCATCTAAAACTTGTATGCAGAGCCTGACTGCCTAAGTTGTAAATGGTCCAGATCGAGCTTGTGGCGGTATGGTCCAGATCGGGCTTGTGGCGGTATGGTCCAGATCGGGCTTGTGGCGGTATGGTCAAACCTGTGTTAACCAGTCTGCCTTCAACAGCTATGGTGGCCTTAAACTAGCTTAAACTGTAATTTTTTATTTTCAGGTCAGAATCTGTGGTTCAAGTGCCAGTGCCTGTTAAACCTATAGCAGGAAGTTCAAGCCTTTTGTCCCTGGAAACTGGACTGTCTGCTTCAGCCCTTCTCCATCCGCCTAGACACAGTCTATCTTCACATACAGCCACAAGTGCAATACTGGGTCACAGTCTACATGTAGGCAGTACCATGACAACAAGAGCTCCCATAGCAACAAGAAGTCATTTAGTGACTAGTTGCCCAGTGAAACTGTATCCATGGAAACCAAACATGTACCTTGTGTGAAAGAAACTTTAATACACTACAATGTATTTTTATTACCCGGTTGTGCTTGCATTTACAGAGTGGCATCTGTTCTTTAGTGCACATTTACATTTCCATTTGAGACAGAAATTCACAGTGATCTGGAAAGGGAAAGGACAGTATGACAGTAGAAACTAAATCATGTACATGTACAACGAATGCAAAAACTTAAACCACATTATAGGGTTGTGATTTATTCTATTCATCTAAATTGTTTCAGCAAGGCAAAGCTGATTTTTTATTGTTGACAAATTCAAGGGAGTAAAATGTTTATAATTTTCTCTCCCCATATTATTTTGCTAATTGCTTTTATTTTAATGAACTAGGAGTACATTATGTTTATCACGTTTTCATAAACATTCCATGTCCTGAATGATGTAAATATGATATTTTGAAATTGCTACGCATTATGTGTGGCAAGTGTTTTTAAAGGGGCATACGTGATTAGTTTCTCAATAAAATAGGCTAAATGTACATAAAATAATCAATAAAATGTATTTTGTAAGTAGAACATGTATCCAGAAATGCCAATCTACTGACAGTTAATGATAAATGGCTATCCAACCCAATATTTAAAATATTTGACATGAAGGATTTAGAGCACTGAGTTTTATTTCACTCATTTTACCAGTTATTACTGCTTTTCTTTGCTTAATCTTTAAGGTTTGTGAAAGATTCTTCCGATTAGGATATCATCCAGTTTTAGTGTCTCTTTAATGTCAGTTGTAGAATAAGTTCTGTTGGACGAAATAAATGCTTAAGGAATTTTGTCTCAATGGCCAGTAGTTATAAAACACTCTCAAAGATCAGTTGTAAATCTCTGACTTTTGATTGGTCAATTTAACAACTAAACTTGATTTGATCTTAATAAAATTATACATATCCACTTGTGTACATGTATCACTTATAGTAGCCTCAGACCACTTGTTAAGAATTCATTAATTCATTCCTTATATCAACTTGGTGCAATATTTTGTATATATTCCATGTGAATGTTTTTATATTCATATTAAAGTTCATTTGAGCCCTGCTGTGACAAAACCAGTTACCTATACCATGACATTTCTGTAACTGCAAACCAAGACAGTATTACCATTACTACACCATTGACTTGTCCAAGTCTTAGGTTATACAGTACCATAAGTTTTTCAAACGGGTGCTCAATGTAAATTAACCGATTGAACAGTGAACAGTGCAGATCATGATCATACTGATCTGATCTAAGGAACCTGCTGTGTGAAATTAACTGTTTTACATTTACAATTATTTATTGAGTATAGAAGAGAGAGTTTAGATTCAGATCAGTGTGTTTACATGAAGGTGTATTTTTGCATACATCCCGTTTACAATGGCGTAATGTTGGCTATCATAAGATGGGGATTACATATACACTCAACAAAATTCCTAATCGGTCAGTTTATACAGTATTATAATTTTTCTAATAATGCATGTATTCACACAAAATTTCACATACTGATATTTGAACGGATAATGTAGCGAATTATTGATTTTTTTAGCCGGCTCGCGATGAAAGTAATTGAATTAGGTGTCACGGTTACGGACTTAATCATGAAAAAAGGGAGAAAGTGGAGCATTCGCCCTGTAAGCGAAGGGTCCCGGGTTCGAGTCCCGGTCATTCTGCACATTTTTCTCACCCTGTGACATTTGGCGCCCAACATGGGACCGTGACGGCATTACAAGGTTTGTCTCCGACACCTGTAATTGCTTAATTTAATAGTATAGTAGGGAAAGAATGTCACGGTTACAGACTTAATCATATGTATATGGGAGAAAATGTGTAGGCGGCCGGATAGCTCAGTCGGTAGAGCATTCGCCCTGTAAGCGAAGGGTCCCGGGTTCGAGTCCCGGTCAGGCTGCACATTTTTCTCACCCTGTGACATAGGCATGTTGACCATTATAGCACGTTTTGCACGTGCGGGGCATGAACACCTATTTGCACATTATTGAAGTGACCGTTTAGGAATTTTGTTGAGTGTACTGTTGCTATGTTACTAAAGGTATCGGTATGAATCTCACTCATTATATATAATGGGACAGTCTGAGCCATCTGGTCTGTCTGTACTGTTCACAGAGCCAAACTTCTGGTTTTAATACAATGGGGCTCATTTAAACACTTTACTATCCATTTTGAAATGATTTTGGTGCAGTTGCTTTACTTTGTTTTCTTTTTTTCAAATAAAAGTTACATTATGAATTTGTTATGTATACATGTCATACCAAACACACCCATGGAATGAATTGTTTGATATGGATACAAAGACAGTACATGTAGTCTGTTAAACTAGATGGGTGTTCAGAAGAACACTTGTGTCACCCTCTTATGTTTTGTTAGAATAACCAATAATTTTGTGACAAAATCTAGGTACAAAAAGGGGCACAACTGTCAATTATGACCTTGACTTACAAAATGTGGCGGCATCACAACCCTTTTGTCAGAAGCAATGCAATTTATAAGTTTGATGAAGAAATGACACAGTTATAGCCAGCGTTTAGTTTTCATGACAAAATCTAAATACAAAGTGTGTATCTCTGTCAAATATGACCTTGACCTACAAAATTTGGCAGCATCACAACCATTTTGTCATAAGCAATACAATTGCTAAGTTTGATGAGTGAACCCAGCTCAACATGGATCAACTCCCTAAAAATGATGTCATATTTTATCCACACAAAATTAAATAAATATCTGCATAGAAAATAATGCTTTGCATTTATTCACCTTTTGTAATATCTGGTCATGTTAGAATCAAAATAACATCATTTTCAGTGTTGTTTTCATCTAATAAACAATTCTTTGTTGTTCCGATGCACAGTTATAAACCACTCTGGTCTTCTTGGTAAATAATTGCGCATCAGAACTCCAAATCATTATTAGATGATGAACATCACTGGAACAGATTTTATTTCATAAATAAACACAACAAATACAGCATTATAAATAATTTATTATAGACATTTAATGTATTCCCTTATACAAAGATTGTGCATAATATTTTCAAGTTTAAGAGGCGATAGGTAATGTGTTCATAATATAGGAAAATGTGGACGGTAGAAAGTGTTGAGGTCTTTCCAACAAACTTCAAATACAAAAACTTTAAGTAAGGGATTGCCAGTTTTAAGCTTATAGTTAACATCTAAATTACACAAAGGTGATGTAGTTTTACATTTAGTAAAAAAAAAACAGAATTTGATCACTTGACCTAAACAGTATTTGCCAACATGCATTATTATATCACATAACAGAAGTATAGGCATCTTAGCCACACCCAGTGGCAGCCTTGCTTTTTGACAAATCAACATCTTTCGAAAAAGTTTGACAGAGAGTCGCACTAGTATCATATAATATGTGAAACTATCTGAAATTGTGACTGTTTCAGATATTTTACAGGTTGCCTAGAAATGATTTTGTATTCAGTGCTCTGTTAGCATATTACTTTACCAATTTTTAAATGACAACATGGAATGGCAACATGTATTTGCTAAAGCATTACAGGTATTTTATATAAGTAACTAACACCTATCCTGGCACTCTCCCACTATATCACTGATTACCAATGGTGGATTAGAAGTGAGGCAAAGTGATATTACCTTTCAAAGTGACCATCATAATTCAAAGAAATGAAAGACTGATTTATTCTTTCAAACATAAGAAATGCTTCAATAATATGCTTTCATTTATATCTAATACTGCATAAGTCTTTTTTGACCATCTCAGAGCAAAATATCAATCTGCCTATTTTGTTAAGTTTCATTTTCATTCCTACGATATGAGAAAACTAACTCGGTATATTATTAAGTTCTTTCTTATAACTGCCTTCACTAAGCATGATTGTACTGTGCTTGTCCTATATTGCAATAAGGGTCACCTTGAACTGCATTATGACTTTTAATTTAACATATGTTACAGGAAAAATAAAAGTTGATTTCAGAGTTTGGTCACAACCAGTTAAAAAGATACAAGTATCACTAAACAGTAAAAAAAAAAATCACACATATAAAGCTACTGGTAAGCTAATCATGTGACAATACTGTCTAGCTAATCACGTGACAATACTGTCTAGCTAATCACGTGACAATACTGTCTGGCTGAAGCAAAACCAACTCATACATATATCGGGATATCTGGAAAGCTTTACAAATAGTAACAGTTAGGATCTATTCTGTAGAGGAAGAAATTCTGTGAAAACATGTTTCAATAAAAGGATTAAGTACAAGTCTGGTTTCTATTGTGATTGAACATCCATCTATTTCTATGCAAATTACCCAAGAAAATAGAAATAGCTACAGTAAAACTTCGATAACTCGAGGTCGCAAGGGGACGAGTAAAATGCTCGAGTTATCCGAGGTCTCGAGTTATCCGAATTATGGAAAGTTTACAAGTTTTTCTACAGTGACGTATCTTATTAACAAAGTGTATTTGAGGACCTTTGTGTTGTATTCATTTATTTCATTAACTCACGAATCCTGAATTTCCATTTTGTATCTATTCGATTAAATCCCGTCTGTTTGTTTACATACATGTACATCAGTGCAATTACTAAAAGACAACTGAATAATGGTGAAGGCGGAGTAACGTAATGTTACTTCGCCCAGAGTATTTACCGGTCACTCTGGGTTTTTTAAAACTGTATTCCTTTAAATCCAGACGACTTGTATGCTAGACAATACCGGCCTAAGCTTATTTCTATTTTGCAAATGACTCATAAGCGAATAGTGATTAATCACTCACACTAGTTGTCGTTTAGGTACATGTACAGTACCGGTATAAGTTATAACACATCACTCGTGGCATTTCCAAAAATATTCTGACATGGCAATTCGAAATAGAATATGAAGTTTGGATTTTATGTCGTGCTTTATTAATATTTTACTCAGACTCATAATTTTCATATCATCATTTAAAACTCGCAAACATACTTTCGTTAGTTTCTTCTTATTCAATTAAAGTGATCGGCGGCTGTAATTACATAAATATATTGAAGACGATTAAAATCTGCGAATAACATTTTATACACTTTGGACACTGCACTGCCAGCGGAGGTGAGAAAAAAGTCTGATAATCAGTGACCTCGAGTTATCCATGGTAATTTAGTAAGAATTCTATCTGGCGGAACAACAGGTATTCCTCGAGTTATCCCAGGTTCTCGAGTTATTGATGCTTGAGTTATCCATGGTGATTTCTAGTTAAACATAGAGGAAAAATGGCCGGGACCGACAGGAGTCCTCGAGTTATCCGGGGTTCTCGAGTTATCGATGCTCGAGTTAACAAAGTTTTACTGTAATTAACATCCAGAAATAGATTAAGCTTTTAATATACTCTTCTGACTTGTAGATAGAAGTCGGTAAATTTTACTGTGGCTGGTTTATCGAGCTCACCCCTAAAACCTGTTTACTTTCCTAACTGCTGAATAGAAATGAATTTTACAGTAAGAAAAGGGCCATAACTCTTAACAAGCATAACTTCCTAACTGATGTCCCTTTTTGATGGTATGGTGCACACAGTAAACAAACATTGTTAATAAATAAGCAAATATATTAAATGCTCAATAAAAATCTGTCAAAAGTCATGTCACCATCTACTGGAACTGGTTATGCAGGGCATGTATATTGTTAAGTTATTTAAGAAAGTGGAATGGATCAAGTACAAACGATGAAAAGAACATGTTCAGTCAGTTTTTACCCTGAGGTGAATACATTGTATTACCAACAGTGTCAATGTACATACAAGCTTCAACTAGAAAATGTGTCTACAGGACACTGATGCCCCCAGCTCTGTGCTTTAAGGCACTCAGTGCATGGTTTGCTTTACTAGGATTTTGTCAATCAGAGATATTTATCTGTAGCAAACGATCTTGATTATTGTTGCAAAGGTGCACATTGTTATCTCTGCTGTGTGCATACAGATTTTTCTCATTTATTTAAACTGTCTGCTCAATGACCAGAAAAAGTAACATTAGCAGAATGATAATATGAGATTTCATTCTGTTGATAGAATAAATGCCCATCAACTCAAAATATCATGCACAGTATGGACATGCAACATGAAACAGATCTGCAACTAAACCAAATTTCAGTTGGAAAGGGGCTACAACTCTATTATTTATAACTCTTCCAAAAACTAGTTAAATTGTGCAAAGTAACAAAAAATTGAACCTGACCTATATTTCATGTATATATGTACATTCATGGCAAATATGATTGAAATCCATCCAACATTGCATGAGATAATGATTCACAGAAATACAAGTTGAAAGGTCATTATCATTAGAATACTGGATTGTAGCCTAAGCTGAAATTGATCTGTATTTTATGTTCCTAAACCTACACTTAAAATCTTAATCAAATCTATGCAACCTTTCAAAAAATACTGATTGGAAATGAAATTTTTGCACCAACTGAAGGGCAACACTTTATGCCCTTTCACCATTCTTTGAATGGCACAGGGGCATAAAAATGCATTTGCTGTTCTTTGTTTTAGTTTTGGAACTGAACTGCTAACAGACTAAACCTACACACCATGACATACACTGAGCTTACTGAAGTTTGTCTAGAAACATGGACTGAACACTCACTGGGATTTCATAGTCGTTAAGAAGTAGAACATGTCTTAAACAGTACTCAATGTTAGAAAGACAAACAAACAACCCAACAAGTGGTTTAATTTTTACTAAATATGCAAACACTGGAATGATAGAACAGGGGTCCTTGTGAAGTAAGTCTGAATGCAATGGTTTGAACAATGCCCTAATCAGCAAGTAATAATAATAATGAATGAAAAATGCTGGAAATATATTAAAATGTTTAAAAGAATGTTAAGTATGAAATTCTGCTTACACTCAATGAAAATTTAATAAGAGGACACACATGTACAAAACAGAAAAATTTGTTTAACAAATCATTAAAACTTGCTTCATTCTCTGCAAGATGCAATTCCATGTATTATGCAATACCATTCAGTTCATTTATCATATATCATACTAATGCATGCATTTAAACCAACACAGCAACACATGGTTAAGTATTTGGCAAAGAAACCTGATAAAAAACGAAGCAGGAAAAAGAATGACAGAGATTTAATGTAAAAGCAGTTTATGAACTATGTTAAAGAGGCAGACAAAGGCTAAAATATCGAACAATTTCTGCCTCGGATGAACACAGAATGCTAAAATGTTCTCCACTGAATGTCTAAACAGACATTATGCTGAATCTCTTTCTAAAGTGGAGTTTACTGGATAAAGCTGAGCTCTACAAAGTGTGTGTGTGTGTGTGTGTGTGGGGGGGTGGGGGGGAACGGGACGGGACAATAACAGCAATGAACACTTAGTCTTTGTCCAACTGATCAAAAGCATGAAAAAACATTGAATTACATAAAATCTTACTATAATTCAGGGTAGGTGCTTGTGCAATGGAAATATGCTTACTGTGAATGTAATGTAAATATCTTTTAGATTTTACTCCCCTCGAAGAGTAATTCTTACCAGGTTGTCAACAAATAATCTGCTACATACAGGCAGTAAGTCACAGATTTTCTAGGTTTGAAACCAGTAAATGCAAGCTCTCTGCAGCTGACAGCCTTAACACCGGCAACACCAAACTACCCCCTCAGATACTATTGTCACATACCTGCCTGTTCAGGCTTTAACAAGCAACCACTGGCTTCTTGACAAGCTATGTAAATGATATCTGATTTCAGTTATGTTCCTGATTTCATTCATATTTGTGGAAATACTGAGGTAGTTTTGAGCTTGGCAAATCAGTTAGCAGGACATCCTGACTGGTGTAGTACTACAAATTTTGTCAACCTCCCAACAGAATGATGGTGATGCATGAAACAAATGTAAAAGAAATCGAGTAAATCACACTTAACAGCAGTATATACAATAGGTAACAACATGCACACTTTGTTGCTTCAATGAATGTGCAAAAATTCAAAAGTTCTATTTAGCATATAAAATATTTTGTTAAGCAAACAATACTTGTTCAATCACAAAAATCATGGTACAATAAACTAAAAGCCAAAATACAAACTTCTACAACAAATTTGTCAGTATTTCAATTCAATACAGTATAACAAAGTAAGGAAAAACCTACAAGAGTTGACATTAAAACTGATGTAAGCACAAATGCCAAAAATAGGTAAACAGTGCAACATTTTATATAAAATGTACCTTCAACAAAGATATTTGTTTCCTTTTAAGCTTTTTTTACTTATTTGCCTTAAACATTCCAACAATTTACATGAAAAACTTAATTTATCATGTTTATACGTTTTTTTTTCTATTCTTAACTTGGCAGTGAATCATAAATGTTGCGGTTTGATGTAATTCTGGAAAATACATTTACATCACTATTTAATTAGACTGTTTGTTATATAACTTATTTTAAACAATATGGCTATTACATAGTAATGTAATCCAGCATGCCAGATTTGCTAGAGTTTTTTTGTGTGTCAGATCATACAAGCACGATATATTCGTTTTAATCCAATGATCAGCAAGTCCCCCTTTCAATAATCCGGTCTGCCGCATCAGATTTTCACCTCTATGCTTGCACTTCTTCTCACAGAAAACAGTGATTTATCCAACAATACTTTACAATCCAAAATTTTGCAACCCAAACCATAGCATCCAATCAACAGTTCAACCTTTGTTAGTTGGCACTTGAACTTATCAGGCATCTTCCTTCATTGACTGGTTACTTAAGACAGATCTGACTGTGAATCTTATATCCAGTGTGATCCATAACACATTATCAGTCATGTCACCTGACAATCACTGAATTCTAAATTAACCTTTCATGTTTTCATATTTCCCTCCACAGTATTCACTTCCAGTATACTACCTTCAATGATTCAATCTATGTTATCACATCCACTGTAACCTGATTATTAGTTTTTGAATTATGTATTTTTTTAAGTTATTTTGTTTGTATCACAAGGTGGTGACACTACCACCAAAATATTTAGCACTAGAATTAAAGCATGTATCACAAAATAGTGTATTGCATATATATAACTAATAAAGACGTTAAACAACCCTGTATTTAACACAGCCATTTTATCATGTCAGCAGATTATGTCGCTGCACAAACGTGATTCTTTCACTTGTAAGACATGATGTTACGCCTTCTAGACAATGTCACTTTGAAGACTCAGGTAGTAAAGTAATTAAGACAGAATTGTTCAATCTAACGACCCTAGCAGTATCTGTAGCTGTCTAAAGGTGTCTCCAACTTTTCCTGATATTGATGATTTTTTGTCTACAACTGTTCTAATGTCCATTAAATATTTATAGCACGCATTACATTTTCGGTACCTGAAATAGATTGCATTAGATATGTGAGTATGATATAGAGCATATTTGTTTGTTTTGAATGGATATGGAATATATCTGAACAAAAGGTGATATAATTTTGCATTTGTGAAAATTGTATCATGTTGAGCCAAGATATGTTTCTTCTCAAAACAAACAAATTTTCTTTTTATTTTATGCCAACTACTCAAAACAAAGGCTAAATTGTGTTTATGCATCGCTGAAAAAAGTAGTACCGGCAGACCTTTATCCTATCTGCCCTTGTTTTAGTCTTGAATAACAAGGCTTGATCAAAAAATAAATCAGCTTAAAGCAACAGTTAAACAATAAGTGGTAAAAACACCCTTGAAATACTGTAACATCTAACATTTCATTCCTTGAGATCATATATTTAAGTATTAACTAGGTAATATGATCCTGCAAGACATTTAATGCCATTTAGATGTTTCCGAGAAAAAATACTTTAGAAATATCCGTAAACCTCAAGTCACTTTTGACATTCTGTCTCTAATTTCCAATATACATGTATACCAAAACAAGGAAATGAGCCAGAAATAAAACAAGAGGACCATGATGTATATTGCTCACCTGAGTATCATTACTCCAACAGACAGACAAGCAAGTAGGTCAAAAGGTCATGATCAAGGTACGCTGATGACAAATGTGAAATATGCTTGCAAAACTACACAGTCAAAATGTCAATATTGAGCTTTAAAAAAAAATTGTCAAAAGGGCAAGATCAACGTACCTGGTGACCAAATTTTTAACCCTATGTTACCCCGTTTCCATCTTGACCGAGACTTCATCAAGACAAAGATTCTGACCAATTTTCAAGATGACCGAGTGTCAATGTGGCCTCTAAAGCATTCACAAGTTGTTTTTTTGGGACAAATTACAGTCTGAGGTAATTACATATAGCAATACATACTTGGGTAATAACATGTGTCTAACTAGAATGGGTGAGATGCATGCAGATGATTGGTAAATGATTGGTCTACTTGTGTAAAGTCATAATTTGTGTACTGATTTGATAGGACGCTATTTTTTTGTTCAATACAGGATAGATTTTTGGAACGTTTGCAGTTAATTACATTACATTAATTAATCGTTATTGCAGAATTATTATAAGTTACGTGTTTTGCTAATAAGTAATGCTTAATCGCTACAATTACATAACATTTAATGACACCATGTGACTAGTTGTAAAATCAATTTATAAAAAATGAAGTTAGGGGTGTAATTTATCTCAATGAACAATTATCTAAATTCAAATTTAGAGCGCTGGCCCATTTTCACCTTGGAAAGTCTGACTTGCCTGGTGGCCTGAGTTCAACCAAAAATTTTCCTATATATATGCCTTTGTGAAACAATCCCCCGGGCAAGGTAATTTGACCCCGGGCATAATTTGAACAAACTTTGAAGAGATATGTTAATGCCAAATATCTAGTTTAGGACTTTGTTTCAAAAATGTGACTAAACAGTGCTCCCCTTCAAACTTGACCCGGGGGGCAAATTTGAACAATCTTGTAGAGTCCACTAGACAATGCTACTATAAAGATCACAGAACTGGTCAATATGACCAGCATGGGAGAGCAAATATTGTCATCAGCAGACTGTCAATGAACAATTCATTTAAAGTTCAGAGGAGATGTATTTGAATAAAATGTTAGGACCGGACTATCGATAGAAAACTCACCCTGGTTGCCTGCTAAAACCCTCTTTTCACATAAACCATCCAATTAAAGGTATATAATCAGATTTTGGCCAAGTAACAGATTTGTTTGAAACTTTAACATCTGATCATTTAAACTCATTTATGAACAGTTCACTTAGCGCTTAATTCAAGTAAGATTTTCACTGGAGGTATTTTTAAAATTTGATTTCCCTATCCTGGTTGCCCAACCAAGATAGAGTTATTTTATCATAAGTAAAAATTTGATACACATACTTTGCCTAAGGAAAGATATAAATATAAGACCTATTGTATTATATTTGTGAAATATTTGCATTAAAAATTATGTAATTAGATGGAATTCATTAGAAATTCAATTTTAAAAAATCATCATTACCTCCCTTTACCCATCTTGGGTGTGATTGGAAATAAATGAATTCAGAAGCTACACACAGTTTTAAACCTTGCATTTTGGTTCAGAATGTTAAAATATTTGTACAAATGTATATCTATCCAATTCAAATGTAAAAGTAGAAATTATATTGAAATAAAAAAGAAATACTCATTTTAAATACTTTCATATTAAAGGGGAGTAATAACAAAATTTTATAAAAGTTAATAAAATGTAAATTTCTGATAGGGATCTAACTCTATGTAATGGGTCTTTTTGTTCATTAAATAAATCTCTAACAGAATATACAAAAAGCAAAAATTGTCATAAAGTGTTGCTTAAAAGTAATTGACCACCTTTATGACTAAAGTTGCAAATGTTCAATAAATGTTGTTTGGTACAGCTATAATTGTTCTTCAAACAACAATACTGTGTTTATTGGTAAAATCATTTCAACAAAACCATTACATACACTCAACACAAAAAAGTTTAATAACTTACAACCGAGCATCCTGATTAAACTGTGACGTATTAGTTCTTTTTGATTTAGCTGTCATAAAATCATTAATTCATGACCCAGGCTTAAGCTACTTAGCTATTCTTTTCTAATCAAGATGCATTTTTACAGAAGAAATTATTATTGAAATATGTCAGTATTACCTTCTGGCAAACAAATAATGACACAAAAATTCTGATAAATACCGATGCTATGGGAATAACAGGAAAATACACATGATAACCCCACCAGTTGATAAAAGTGGTCATGAAAGGATATTTTCATAGTTTTACTACAGTTTTACTGCAATAATTATAATGACCAACAAATTAAAAAAAAAATTCAATTTTGATTGCCTGAAGTGAATCAAATACGTTAGCTGGCAATAAACCATTTGACACGGTGATTATCAGGTCAAATATCCTAAGAAGTCCATGAAGGCTGGTCCAATGTAATTTTTATTATTGGGAGGCAGAGCACACGTCTGTAGACACAGTTTCAGATAATTATTTAAATTCATTGGACATGCGTGTATTAGAGAACATGTGGACAGTTTTATTACAAGTAAATCAAGCATGATGGCAGTAAGGACCTTTGATACCTCAGGATAGCGCATGATCGGCCATCAAAAGATGAGGACTGTGCTACGTACATCCTAAAATGCTCTAGCAGAAATACTATGTGATCCAATTTAAAACCAGACCTCGTGTTCATAAAGACATTGTGTCAAATTTTCATGATGATTGGGTGTCAAATCTGACCTCTATAGTTCACAAAAAAGTTTTTCTATGATCTGACCTGGTGACCTAGTTTTTGACCCATGAGTTAATGAAATCATACATTCTGACTAATTTTCAAGAAAATCTGGTATAAAATGTGGAGAGTGTTCAAAGGTTTTCATTTTATTTGACTGAGTGATCTAGTTCTAACCAAATGTAATCAAGTTTCCAAAGTAGCCTAGAAATCATCAAGACAAACATTCTTCATTTTATGAAGACTGAACTTAAAATATGTCCTCTAGGGTGTTCACAAGGTAATTCTGGACAGACAAATGACGGACATTGGGTGATCACAATAGCTCACTTTGAGCTCTATGTGCTCAGGTGAGCTAAAAATGAAGTTTACCGTTCCTCTCTTGATATATCAACGCCATAACTCGGAGGTGCTGTAAGATTTCCTTTAATCAGTGGTCCAAAATTTTTCAAAACAATCTTCAGCGAGTCACAGGCAATCATTACATACCTGTCATAAAAATTCTAAACGTCATACAACACACAAAAATGAAATTCTTTATAAAAGACACTTACATAATTATAGTGATTCAATCATTTTACTGTTTGCTAATTGATTATCATAACATGCAAGTATAGCACGAGGCATCTAAAGAATGAATGCTGTTGTCAAGGGAGTTGATTTTACAATCCATTTCAACAGTATTTCAGCTATCTACAGGCTGGCAGTTTACCTTACCAATTTACCATTGTCCATGAGAAAAACAGGCACTAGCTTCTTCGCCTCTGTAAGAAACTGCCAACTTTCTCAGTAGTTACCTTGAACCCATGACCCATAATCAATGTGAGGTTACAGCATCAGCAAAATGATTTTCTAATACCCATTTGTTCTTGGTCTCTTTCAAGTCCCTTATTACTTCAGACCTTATCACATTGTACATATTTACAGTAATTACAAGTAACTTCACTTACTCCTCATATTTATGTGCAATCAGATCTTTCAGATGTGGTAATAAACATGCTGATATTTCCAGATTCCATAATCCACTGAAATGAAGGTAAAAACATAAGCTTATATAGTGAGGGAATCAGGACCCTATTAGGGCATGAAAAAAGTGAGTGTTTCTCCTAACCACCTTGACATTTTACTGCCCACCTTAAACTTATTTTTTATAAGAAAATGATCAGAAAGCCAAATTTTCAAGTGTTTGAACAGCAAATAGGGAAAACTAATTAAACAAGCAATTTCAGTGAATTTATATCCCCCGCAAAATGTAACAATAACCGAAAAAGAACAACTGGAATGTTTTCAAAATTTCTCCACCCAACTGGGTCCTTATCTCTGAGGAGATAATGTTTTCTTCAAGTTATAGTCACAAAGAACTTAGTTGTTGTAAGTTAATTTAATCAGTACTACTACTTTCAGACAAGAATTTTTAAGTTTCTACATAGAATAATTATGTAAAGAGAACACAAAATTGATTGTTTGTACAAACAAAATCAAATTCTGACAGGCTTTTACAGAAAAAGAAGAGCATTTTTGAATTTTCGCCACCCCATTAGGGCCTCATCTCTGAGGGGTAATTTTTTTTCTGCATCTTACAGTTATACAAACCTCAGTATGACCAACCTACCTACGAAATTTGAGGACACAAGGCCAAAGCATTCTCTAGTTATTGACAGGTCAAATCATTGTGACAAGGTTTAGTCTACCTACAGACCAACTGACATCTGCAAACTAATATACCCATCTATCTTTGCTGAATGGCTTATAATTTCCTAAATAAGTAGCTTACATTTGGTGCTTGTTTGCATAAATTAACACAACAGATATGCAGAAACATTCACAAGCATATCTTGGTACTACATTGGATTTGCAACTTGCTCCAACTTTACAAAAATTCTTACAATGAAACGGTCTGTTAGTAATACATAACCCTGAACCCTACAGATATACCTTGTGTATCAGAGTACATAATAGACTGCTTCCAACACCATACAAACATACTGATTTAGCTCATATTGTTTTGCAACATGCAAGCTTAAACAACCATTAGCATTTTTTCTATGATTTCCGAATTACGAGTGAAATGTACTTACACATGTCTAGTTAAACAAAAACAAAAGTTTTTTAATACAAATGTAAAACTTTCTGATATTTTTACCATAACTAGAACTATCACTGAAGGTGATGAATATGCACCGAACACCGCACTGACACATTATATGTATATAAAATTTATGTAAGATTTGATACTTTACTCATTTGACTTTGCACAACTAGGCATGGTATTTATCACTTCTGTGAAATATCATTAAATTCTGACCAGGGATTTTGGAGATTAAAAGCAAACAAGATCCTATAATGTTGAGCTCCTGAGACCTTGATCTAGTAACCCTAACATGGACCATGCACAACTACGCATGGTACTTATCACTTCTGTGAAGTACAAATGTATCATTAAATTCTGACCAGGGGTTTTTGAGATATAGTGTCCACAAGATTCTGTCTACAGACAGACGGACAGATGGACAGACTGACGGTTGGACAGACAGACATGCTGAATCCAGTAAAGCCCTTTGTATTCAGGGGGTATAAAAATGACGATTGGTAAAAAAAAATAACTTAAAGGAAGTAATGGAGGCACAGGTCTCCTTAAAAACAACATTAAAACAAGGACTTTGAACACATATATATACACCAAGATGTATTTAGCCAACAATACTTACGATTTGGCATTGAGGACATTTAGAACATCAACTATCACAGCCTGGTCATTCATACTTATTGCTGAATCTATAGCAGTCTGAAACACATAGTAGACATTCATGACATGACTTAATCTATCACTGCCACTCATATATTCAAGGCTTTACAGCGTAACAGATTAAATAACATACAATCTGTACAAAAACGTTTGTGCATACACATCATGTCAAAGATGATAAAAACTATAGCCTAGTGTAGAAAACTTCTCTTTATCTGTATCAGTTGTAAATGAATTCTAGTTGGTCAAATCTGAAAGTATGTCAATTTTCACTGTAACAATTTCCAAGAAAATAATACAGCTTTTATACTAACTAAAGATAATGACTTTAAACCACCCTATTACTTTGGTAATGCTGTATTTCTAAGGTACCTGGTTCCGCCATATAGACCGACATCAGACCATAAACATGTGTACAGTAGACAAGTTATCATGTTTTATACTGGTGACTGTGGTCAATGTGGTCAATGTGGTAAGTGTGGTCATGTGTCCTCTATCTGGGATTTACTGCATCAGGAAACTTACTTTAGTATTTCCTGAAGTCCACATTACTCTAACTGTCTGTAAACTTTTGCTCCTATTTGACAAGACAGACAACATGGTATTGTGGCCTTTAGTCATCATGTCCAGACTGCCCTCTTCAGACAGTTTCTGTGGTTCTGCACGACTCTTAGCATCTGGCTGTAAATAGAAGAACATATCTCACATAGAACACAGAAGAACAAGGCATATCTCACATAGAACCAGTCACTTCAGTCCTTTACTAATATAAATATAGAAAGAAAGACAGCAAGTTCTACCTCAAACTGTCCTACAATCAATGCTGATGAAGACTGGTTCAACTAATAACATGTCACAGTGTTTGTAGCAGTCTTGGCAACGTTCCAATATAACTATGCAAAATAATCATTTATCTTTTGTTTAAAAGCAGTTAGCTTGTTTTCTTCTTTATCACAAGAACTAGCATGCAAGAAAATAAAATATTAGTATCAAACCAATTATCTTTCAAATTCTCATTTCTATTAAAAGTTTTAATTTTTTTCTAAGTTCAAAATCACTTTAACTTGAAGTTCACACTTACTGTTATTTGAGTTTCAAGGGTATTGATATACAAAGGTTCACATTAACAGGTATTTGAAGTTCACACTTACAGGTAGAAAGTCTTCAGGATTTACTCCTCGTGTTGGTGATGGCTCACGCGGAGTCGGTTGCACATGTATAGTTAGCTTAGAAGGTTTATCACTTGAATCTTGTTCTGGTACCCTCTGAGCCTTCTCTGGTTGCCTGGCAGGTTCTGGTTGCCGTGCTGGCTGCTTTGGTTGCTGCCTCTGTGGCGGAGGATCAGGCTGACGTGTCTGTGGTAGCTCTCGCTTGGTTGTTTTTGCCTGATGTGTGGGTGGTTTGTTCGCTGCTGCGGTTTGTTTCACCGGTGCTGGCTGTCTGACTGGTTCTGGTTCCGGAAATCCGGCTGAAAATAAATGGTACAAATATGTGTATTATGGCTTCTATCAGTTTAACTTATATCTAAAACTTGCAAAACATTTACAGTTACCATTGGTTTATGAGAAGCCGTTAAAAGATCATTCTTTTTTAATAACAGCAGCCCCTGTGTGCACCAGACCAGAACTATTTCCTGTTTTTTGAAAGGAGGATGCTTTAGAGCAAGTATGATGACATTCCATCTATTGGTTAATGAGCAGAAGCCATTTTAAGTATTCCTATTTTTAGAAAGAGTGGCCCATGTGCACTAGACCATAACCATTCCCTATTTTTTGAAAGGGATCAATTTGGGAAGGATGCTACAGAAAAAGTCTGGTAAATATCCGACATGTAGTTTCTGAGAAGAAGAGATTTAATTGAGAATGATGATGATGGATGCCTGACCGCCCATTCATACTGGTACCCCATCCTTGGCCTTCAGGGAGATCTGGCTATATTCAAGCCCTGCACCTAGCAATAAATACACTCAACAGGTTTAGAAACGCAAAAGTGGCAAAATATTTATTTTAACAATGTTACTGTGTTTCAAATTTCAAACACAACAAAAACAATATATAATTGAATTGTTGCAAAAGTTTCAATAATTCATCTCAAGAAATGAATAAATAGAAAACAAAAAAATAGCGTCATTCAAATACAAATGTTCAACAGGGGAAATCTTTGCGTTTCTAAACCTGTTGAGTGTAGAATGTTTTGTAGTTGAGCCAATCAAAAATCAAAGAAAAATCTACATACCATCATCTTTGGGAGGCTGGAATGGCTCCATGTCTCGACTTGGTGATCTGTCTGTAAAAACAAAAAATTGGAGTTAAAGTATTAAAACTGTACTTTGTTTACCTAAATGTGGCGTAATGAAAATACAGTCAATGTTTTTCAGCACCATGTAGCAACAGATCTTACACTTCAAGGTAACTCCCAGTTGACAGCTTTGTTCAAAACTGTATCAGTGACCTATATCTGTTATAGTCATAAGAATGATCATTTGATTATTTTGGGTTTAGAAATTTCAGAGTATTAAAAAACAAGAGGACTAAGACGGCCCTTTATCGCTCATCTGTCTACCATTGGCTATAATACATGGTCATCAATAGCAAAAAGGGTAAATTTTAACTTGGAGAATATGATTTCAAACATTCTTCATAGAGGTCCACTACATAGTTCTATATTCCAATCATCTAAGTTCTGTGTCTAGTGGTTCTAGACAAGAAGATTTTTTAATTTTTCCCTCTATAAGCCTATGTAAATTCAAGTGACCCCAAGGTGGGGTCAATTTTGACCCAGGGATCATAATTTGAACAATCTTGACATGGGTCCACTAGGTAATGCCACTTGCTAAATATCTAAGCTCTAGGCCTTGACGTTTCAGAGAAAAAGATTTTTTAAGTTTTTCCTATGTAAACTGTGTAAAAACAAGAGAGCCAAGATGGCCATATATCGCTCACCTGGCTACCACTGGGTATAATACAAGGTCATCAATAGCAGAAATGGTCAATCTTGACCTGGGGATCATGATTTGAACAATTTTGGTAGATGCAAATAGGAAAAAAATACATGCCAAATATCTAAGCTTTATGTCTTGTGGTTTCAGAGATAAAGATTTTTTAAAAATTCCTATATATTAAGCCCATGTTAAATCAAGAGACCGCTGGGTGGGGTCAATTTTGACCTTGGGGTCATGATTTGAACATTCTTGGCAGACGTTCACTAGGCAATGCCAAATGCTATACATCTAAGCTCTAGGCCTTGTGGTTATTAGAGAAGACGGTTTTTAAATTGTTTCCCATATAATAATAAGCCTCTGTAAAAATAAGTGACCCTGGGGCAGGATAAATTTTAACCCGGGGGTAATAATTTGAACAATTAATTTTGGTAGAGGACTACTAGGCTATGCAACATGCTAAATATCTTAGCTCTGGGCCTTCATGTCCTTTAGAAGCTTTTTCTTTTCATTGCCATGGCATCAGGAGCTCCCCATGGAATGGAACTATTTGAACAACTATGATAGGGCTTCATGCAAGTAATATCTCTGCCAAGTTGCATTAACATTGCCATGTGGTTTCAGAGGAGATGTCGTTTCAAGGAAAATGTGAATGAACAACGTACAATAGACGCCCGGCGATCCTAATAGCTCACTCTGGCACTTTGTGCCAGGTGAGCTTAAAATATGCAGCTTGTGTACTTCCAAAACATAATAGCATAAGACATGAACTGTAAAAAAATTAGTTTATTTTAGTTTGAATACAAGGAAAGCTTCTGTAGCTTATTGAATCGCTATCGAACACTCATTGCAGATGTCATCACTCTCACAAAAGAAAGGCAACAAGGTTTTCATTGTTGCTAAATTCATTTACAGCTTGGTGGATTTAGGCAAGTGTGTCCTAAAGAGTTGTTGCCCAAGGACACACCTCATGTACTGGACAGCTCCAGTTCAGGAGGTGAACACCCTTACCACTGAGGTATTGTGGCCCTCAAAGGAAGATTTGGAAGAACAACAATTTCAGTCAAGGTACATAGCAACCTGAATCAAATATATGACCAATTATCATGTCAGTTAACCTTATATGTGACATTTACGCCAGTACTTTCAGTAGAAACATTCCATCCTAATAAAATGCACTTCAAAGTACATGTATATCTGAACAATTTTACATTCATGTTGAAATATTTTCAAAATGACTGGATTCTAAACAATTTTTTTCCCAACCTGTTTTACATTTCCACAGGAATATTTTCTGTGTTTACTTTATGTTCTGGCTGATGTAGTTTTCCCTCACATGGACTTAAAGTTTTGACAAAAACTAATATTATTTCTTACAAATTTTACAATTTAATTTAACCAGTAATAGATCTTTCTCTGTTCTTTATTTTAATTACAACATTAACTCACCTGTTCCACTTTTCATAAGCACATTTTCCACCTTTTCTATGCTTTGGTTACAACATTTTCTCACCTATTCTATGTTTTGGTTTCAACATTTCCTCACCTATTCTATGTTTTGGTTGGAATATTTGTCTATAGTCTTCAGGATCACGTATATCAGCAACAGACTCTCTGTCTTCCTGGTCTGGACTAGAACTAGTTGGTTCACTTACATCTTCCTTTGGTATACTGAAAAATTCAAATTCACTTTGTTCATCAAGATTGTTTTGTTGTGTAAATGATGATAATAAACCGTTACATTAGAGCCAAATGTGATATGAAATAAAAGAATGCCTATTTAAACTCCCTATATATTTTTCAAGATTTTCAATCAAATTTCCTGTCTCCAAAACAAGGAACAGAAATGGTGACAGTAGAACAGTTCCGAGATCACATAAGGACTTGATCTAGCCGATACAGTCTATCTAAACTTATACCAAGCTTCTTAACTTCAGTACATCTAGTAAACATTAAAAACATTATATAAAACTGCTTCTGTGATGAGTTATACAAATTTCAAAATTACACGCAATCAAATGAGTGATCTGATTGGCCTTTTTTTTCTCTCTGGGCATGGGTGTTCCTATAATATATATGAACAAGGTGTATGAAAAATAAACATGGATTCTGTGAGATGAAGGATATTTTTACAGTGTTACCTAGCTTGTCTGCTTGACTGTGTGGGAGGTCTTTCTGTGAGGAAACTTCTTCTACCATGACTACTGTAAACGTAAACAGTGTTGTGTTAGGTCATTAAACATCATGTTTCATATCTAACTCTAACTTCAATTTTATACCACTTTAAAAAGTGTGTCAATAAGAAAATATAGATCCATTAACAGTAAGAATTCTGACCAGTCAAGTACTAAGTGGTTCTCTGCAAGTTGCATATGGATTCTTCACAATGACACTGAGGACAAATTGACTTTGGATACAGTGTATTGGAAGAATGAACTTTGTTTTTTTATGTAATCCAAGGCGCTGTCAAATGAAGAAACAAAAATGAATGCTGTCAAATGAAGAAACAACTAGAATTGTGTCCAAAGGACACGGATGCCCCCACTGTGCAGATGTGCTCATAAACAAGAGCAAGCATATCTGTATGTAAGATTTTTATGTGGAACTTTTTCATTCCACTGTTTCATTTCTGTACATATACCTAAAATGATCTACAGGTAACCTTATGTACATGTTAAATTAAATTACAAATGTAAAATTTATATGTTCAATTATTTATATGGTATATAGTGAAAAAATCAACAAAGGGCCATAATTCTGTTAAATTTGGTCGAACAAATTTATATGGTATATAGTGAAAAAATCAACAAAGGGCCATAATTCTGTTAAATTTGGCCGCAACAAAAATTTCTTCCTTTACTACCATCTACACATTAAAGCTGTTCATCCCTGGAAGTTTAAGCAAAATCTGCCATCCGGTTTAAGAGGAGTTGCGTTCACAATATTTCTATATGGTATATAGTGAAAAACTTAACAAAGGGCCATAATTCTGTTAAATTTGGTTCGCAACAAAAATTCCTTCCTTTACTACCATCTACACATTAAGGTTGTTCATCCCTGGAAGTTTAAGCAAAATCTGCCAACCAGTTTAAGAGGAGTTGCGTTCACAAAATTTCTATATGGTATATAGTGAAAAAATCAACAAAGGGCCATAATTCTGTTAAATTTGGCCCCGCAAAAATTCCTTCCTTTACTGCCATCTACACATTAAGGTTGTTCATCCCTGGAAGTTTAAGCAAAATCTGCCATCCGGTTTAAGAGGAGTTGCGTTCACAAAATTTCTACATAGTATATAGTGAAAAAATCAACAAAGGGCCATAATTCTGTTAAATTTGGTCGCAGCAAAAATCCCTTTCTTTACTACCATCTACACATTAAGGTTGTTCATCCCTGGAAGTTTAAGCAAAATCTGCCATCCGGTTTAAGAGGAGTTGCGTTCACAAGATATATAGTGAAAAAATCAACAAAGGGCCATAATTCTGTTAAATTTTTTGTCCGCTGGAAAATTCCTTCCTTTACTACCATCTACACATTAAGGTTGTTCATCCCTGGAAGTTTAAGCAAAATCTGCCATCCGGTTTAAGAGGAGTTGCGTTCACAAGATTTCGGCCGACTGACGGACGGACGGACAAGTGCAACGCTATATGCACCCCACTTTGTGGGGGGCATAAAAATGAATGCAGACTTCAGTGTTTCAACTAACAGTGTCAGTATTCCTGCAAACATAATACTTATAGCTTGAAGACACAACAGTCTAAATAATGACTGAAGGAATACAGTATCTGTTAAACTTCTGACAACTTATCTCATATATTTTACCTCCAAAACCACACTGTCACCTTAACTGGAAAATGGTTGTTTGTCTACCTTCACACAAGTAGGACTCTACCTATCATGTTACATGGCAATAAAAAGGGGTGAAATCTCAGAGGAATTTAACGACATGCTGACAAGGCTAATCGGTAAGACAAACTTTAACTGCTATCCAACTCCATATATAGAGGTTGCTGTTTCAAGTTGAATTTGACCTGAACCTCCAAAATTCCTTCTTTCCACCAGAGTACTTGTCAATACCCCAGCGAGCAGTGGCAAAAGCAGTAAAAAATTGTTTAAAAACTTGGAATACAATAAATGTAAAATAAACAAGTATAAACTAAACATTGTTTTTGAAATTTACCTAGACAGTTGCTGTGCTCCCCCACCTTCTTGGTGAGGTACCCCTCCATGTGGCTGTATTCTTTTCAGATCTATTACATAAGTTGAGACATTTGTCTTCGAGAATGAAGCACCAATCTGTGAAAAACAACAAAATTTGGTCACATTCAACCTACTTTGATTCTGACTGTACCTAATTTCCTCAATAGTTCTACAGAACAGCTTCTGATCATCATTCAGCCAAATATAGTCAAAAGTTATACAAAAGTAAAAAGTTTGGAAGTATAGTTGATCTTTTATAATGACTTATTAGCAGTCTTGGCAATTTGGCATATATATAAATTTCTTATGAGAACTGACCACTCAACCAACTGGTCTCTGAAAATATTTTTCATTCAAAGCTCTCCCTACTGAGCTTAGAAGTCAGAACAACAAGAATGTTAGCTTTTTTTATCAAATCGCTTTAACTGAATTCAGCGATCATATCAATGAGGCATGATTAAAATTTTCATTAACATATTATACAAGAGTTAAATCCGTCATTAAGTCATTCCTGCCTCCTTGTTAAAGTTAATGGTAAAATATACATTATATATTTACAAGTTGATTCTGAGCTATGCTCATATCTGCCACCTCCCCCCATGCAATTGGTACTGAGTCATAACACTGAGCTGGTTCCCAGCCATACACTTTCAGGAAATCTTTCACCCCAGAATAAAGACAGGAACCATCTGGGTCGAAGAATATAGATCTGAAAGCACAGCAGCAATGTATATGAGAATTTTTAATTTATACTCTATAAAATTCTAAATGTTTGTGTTAATAGCACTGATAAGTACATCTTTAAACCTGATGGTTTACTTTTATATAAACCAGTATTATACATTAACCAGCAAAAAATTATCAATTTACATTTTGTAAAAGCACAATTCATTGTTCATCCAATAAACATGCAACAAAATCACAAATATGTTTTCAAATCTACAAATGGACTAACACGTTAAGCACAGCAAAATGGACGTGTACATATTTTAAATGCAAACAACAATGTTATTCATTTAGTAAATATAGAACTGAAAATCTTGAAGCAGCATATATCTTACCTGACTGGACTTGCATCCATATCTGTACTGCATATAAGCTGGAATGTTTCTAAGTCCCAAAATTTTACTGTCCTGAAGTAAATATAGTAAATTGTTAAAAATGTTTCTTAACAAATTCTTGAAGTCTCAAAAACTGGCATATGGATTTCTCACTTTTAGGTTTTACCTCTTACGCATTTTGTTTACATCAGACTATTATCTTTTCTTTTTGTTAAAAGCAAGTTTCAGCAGTATTTCAGTTATTTATAGTCTAGCAGTTTGTGCTGAACCATTATTCTTGTGAAGAACAAGTATAGATTCACTATCTTCCATAAGAAACTACCTCACATAATGAGTAAGGTCTGCAGTGGGGCTCAAACCCATGACCCTTTTTCAGTGAGAGGTAAAGTATTTTCAAATCAGCTACCTTAAGCACTTGACCATGTAGTCAGAACTTAAAAAAGAACTATGAAGAGTTTTCTTACTTGTCTGAGCTACCAGAAGCCAGCAGTAATTCGTTTGGATGGAATTCTATCACATTGACACCTGCTGTGTGTAGCCTCATATCTGTGAGGAGCTTACCAGCTGTCAAATCCCAAATCTATACACAAATACACAATATACCTGGTATTATATTCCTTCATTTTATTAAACCATCAAATAATCACTCAAATTGTATTGTTTATATAAATCCATATAGATGCATATTTGGAGAAAATGACCTATAAAAGATCCACATCAAATCCTGCAAACAGCCAAACTCCTCACAGGGTTGCGATGTAATGATGGAAAATGTCACATGACAGCATGTTAACAATTATTAAAATCACTATTTTAAATTAACATTTTGTATTTGACTTTTTGACATTTAAATATTTTATAAAATTAACCTTACTGCAAAAGCAGTACAAAAAAATACATGTAACGCTAAAATTCAAAATGTACTTTTTGAAATTTTAACAAAATCTTGTTAAAACAGTTTGTGATAGCGGTGGTTAATGTATACTGCAAGGGGAAGTAACCGCTGTGGGTAGTTTGGCAAACAGCTAGACTTAAGATTACATGGTTATTTCCTACATATGGCAGATTATACACATAAGGTTGATTTTTTAGCAGATTGTAGAAGAATTGTATAGAGGCAATAGTTTCCCTCTCTACAAGGAGAAGAAATGTTTATGTGTGATTAGAGAAATCAGATTATTTAGCAAAATTGTTGAATCATATTATTCATGAGTAAGTGTAGTCTGCCCAGAATAAAGAAAATCTTCTTCCTTCAGAGTACAAAATGGAGAACAGTGTTCCAGCTAACACAAAATAGAAGGGTGCAGCACCCTGCCCCTGTTCTAGTGCACCCTGCCCTTTTCTCTGGCACCCTACAATGCATTTTTGACAGTAACTTTGCATTTCATGTTAATGAGCATACGTCTCCTTTTCTATAACATGTATTAGGCACCAATAGTTAAATAGGAGTGAAGAAATTCCCAGAAGTCAGCAAATCGGTAATGAAAATGTCAATTTAATTCAGATATAGAGCATCTGAACATGCCCTTTTTATCACAGTTTAGCATGCTCTCAAGTGCCCTTTTTCCAACAGCACCCTGCCTTTTTTAAATCCTAGCTGGAACACTGGAGAAGGTAATAACAAACATCTAAACATATGAACAGCTATGAAATGAGCATACCTTAATAAGCGAGTCCTCACCACCAGAAGCTATCCACTTCCCATCTGGACTAAACCTCAAGCTGTTAACTGGATTTGTGTGACCTTTGTATGTGTATATACAACCTTTACGTCTAATATCCCATAACTGAAATTACATATTCACAACTTTATATCTGCAAGTTAGCAAATTTAAAAAAATACTACACAAGTGTTTAATATGCCAAATGTGATAAACTGTGTCTTTAGTTTTTATCATCATAATGAAAGTGGCAATAATAATACATGCTTTTAAAACTGGCTGCCTTAATAATTTGCCAATCAAACTTAGCAGCTACAATGGAAAATATGACTGGCTTGACAGAAAATTGATTGTCTAGGGAAACTAGACACCCACTAATTCGCAGACTAAAGGCTTTAGCATAGAGAATCAATACAAAGCATATTTTCTTGGCATTTATTCTAAATTCAGCCTTAATCCTGTAAAACAATCACTATATTTATCTGTTTGCATTAAACCAACACGGTATGTATAAAACAAGCAGGCCAAGATGGCCCTTTATCGCTCACCTGGCTAACTCAAACTAGATTTCATCAAGGCAATCACACTGGTCAACTTTCATTAAGATCCAATGAAAAATGCAACGTCTACTGCACACACAAGGTTTCTCTATGATTTGACCCCATGACCTACTTTTTGATCCCTAATGACCCATATTCGAACTAGACCTAAATTTCATCAAGGCAGTCATTTTGACCAAGTTTCATGTACTTCCAGTGAAAAATACAGACGACATTGCATACACAAGGTTTTTCTATGATTTGACCATGTGACCTTGCTTTTGACCCCAGATAACCCATATTCAAACTCAATTTAGATTTTATCAAGATTATCATACTGACCAAGTTTCATGAAAATCTATTGAAAAATGGAACCTCCATGGCATACACAATGTTTTTCTATGATCTGACCCTGTCACTGTGGCCTAGTTTTTGAATCCAGATGCCCTATATTCAAACTTGACCTAGTTTTTATCAAGGCAATTTATTTTGACTGAGTTTCATGAAAATCCAATGAAAAATGCAACCTCTGAAGCATACACAAGGTTTTTCTATGATTTGACCTGGTGACTTAGTTTTTGACACCAGATGACCCATATTCGAACCCGACCTAGATTTTATCAAGGCAATCATACTGACCAAGTTTCATGAAGGTCCAATAAAAAATGCAACCTCTAAAGCATACACAAGGTTTTTCTACAATTTTTACCCCATGACGCTTTGACCCCAGATGACACATATTCGAACTTGACCTAGATTTTATCAGGGCAATTATATTGACTAAGTTTCATGAAAATCCAATGAAAAATGCAACCTCTAAAGCATACAGAAGGTTTTTCTATGATTTGACCCAGTGACCAAGTTTTTGACCCCTAATGACCCATATTTAAACTCAACCTAGATTTCAATAAGGCAATCATACTGACCAAGTTTCATGAAATCCAATGAAAAATGTAACCTTACTTGCATCAACAAGGCTTTTATATGATTTGACCCTGTGACCTAGTTTTTGACCCATGTTCGAAGTCGACCTATATTTCATCAAGGTAGTAATTCTGACCAAGTTTCATAAAGATTCAGTGAAAAATGCAGCCTCTATTGCATACACAAGGTTAAGTGTGGACAGACAGACAACAGACGCCAGACACCATGTGATCACAATATTTCACCTTAGCACTTTGTGCTCAGGTGAGCTAACAAGTTACACCCTGGTTGTGGTCAATTTTCACCCAAGGGACAGAATTTGAACAAACTCGGTAGATGTCCACTAAACTATGTTATGTACCAAATATCTTAGCTTAGGGCCTTGTGGTTTTGGAAAAGATTTAATTTTTTTTTCATATATAAGTCTATTTAAACAAGTGACCCCTGGGTGGGGCTAATTCTGACTCAAGGGACTTGATCTGAACAAACTTGGTAAAGATCTAATAGACCATTTAACATGCTTAATATCTAAGCTCTAGGCCTTGTGATTTAGGACCAAAAGATTTTTAAAGTTTCCAATGTTAACATAATTATATGTAACCCCTAGGGCAAGATTAATTTACACCGCAGGGGCCTAACTTGAACAGAATTTGTAGAGATCAACTAGACAATGATACACACCAAATAGCTAAGCTCTTGGACCTGCAGTTTTAGACAAGAAAAGTTCCCAATATACATCTATGTAAAATAAGTGACCACCAGGCCTGGGTCAATTTTGATCTGGGGTCACAGTTTGAACAATCTTGGCAGAGGTCCACTAGACAATGCTACATCACCTATATCTAAGCTCTGGGCCTTTTATTTGACCTGTTGACCTAGTTTTATCGCCCATGTGACCCAGTTTCAGAGAGAATCAAGATAAACATTCTGACCAATTTGCATGATGATTGGACTTAAAAGGAAATAAAGTGATGCCAAACGACAGATATCAGGTGATCACAATGGCTCACCTTCAGCACTTCGTGCTCAGGTGAGCTAAAAGCAGGAGTTATTGAACATAATTATATTGAAGAACATAATTATATTGAAAAACCAAAATATGAATACCTTTATAGTACTATCCTGTGAGCCTGAGGCTGCATAGTCACCATATGGGTGGAAATCTAGACTCTTTACACTTGATTTATGTCCTGTCAAAGTCCTCAATACTGAAATTTTAAAACACCAACTTTATACAAAGTTAACTTTGTCCTACATCTTTTATTCAAAATCCAAATAGCTGTGTTTCTGTAATTTGTACACAGAGGTACATATTTCATTCTAATGTCTTAGTTCCAACATTTTGGCATAGAGCAGCCACAGGTCAATATGTAGAGGTCAGCAGAAAGTATAAGGAAACAACATGCACAAAAAAATGAAATTAACAAAATATACATAGAAATATTGTCGTGATAGTTTCGTCACAAACAGTAACTTTATTTTTCTTCATTTTGATATTTCATTTAGTGAGCTGAATTCAAACACTTATTTATCTAGTATTACAGAATTTTATCATAAGAACTAAAATATATGAATACTTTTGGCTTCTTCCAGGTTCCATATTTTCAGTGCTCCAGACATGGAACCTGCCACAACCATTTCTTCATTGTGTCCAAACCTCACAGAATCCACAGGTGTTGTATGACCTGCCAGACTCTGAAAAACACATAGTAAAGAATCTATTTAACTTCAAGAACTGTTATAGATTATAGCGTAAATCTACAAATATCTTGTCTACAACCCTCTGACACAGATTAGGGAAAACATGCAGCTATAAAATAAAGAAATAAATTTTATCAAATGAACATGTACACTCTCATGCACTTGTTATACACAACTCCATTTTATGATGATGCACATTTATTGGTTATGCAGTTTTAATGATACGTCAGCTATAAAATTTCATTCCAATCCTGTCACAAGTAATGCAATGACCGACCCCTCCACTATCAACATATGTTAATTAACAACTGATGACCATTGACCTTGTTATAGTTTTATGAAAGTATAAACAAGAGACAAAGCTAACACTGGAATCACAACATTACATCTACCGCCACTTGCTTCCCACTCATTAGCTTAGAGATGGGTCAGCAGCAGGATAACATTTCCACTATAAGCAATTATAGCCAGAGAAAACATCTGTTTAATCAGCCAGTCATCCTGTGATAGTTATTAGTATATAATAGTACTTAATGATTAATCCTTGTTTTGACACATTTTAATCCAAATTAATGGCACACACAGACACAGTAGAAATCTTGATTGTATCAATAACCCAAAATAAGTGAATTTCTATTGTAATTTGATTGCCGCCACACTCATTCAACCAACGTCCATTGTTCATTAGCTGCCAGTGTTGAATTACTACATCATTTCATGGATCTAAATACACATGTGTAATTAGGTCCATGATCATTTTTATAAAGAAAGTATTCGTATACAGCGACATTAACAGAATGATTTGAAGAAACTACTATCAAATTTCATCCCAGACTTCAGAAACTAGGTGAGATCTTGCCCACTATTAGCCTTTTTGCAAAGAAATCCTTGGCCTAAACAAAATTTGTATCATATATTCATAGCAAAAGCATTTCCCTCTTATATACAACCAGGAAGAAGTTTGGCCCTGTTGGGAGACCATTCCTCCCATATCTCCCGCTAAGCAAACCCCTACAAAGTAATTCTGAACTAGTTAATATACTTGGCGAGTGCAGCATTTCATATTGTTTTATAAGCATACAATGTAAAGCTTAAAGACAGTACAATTACTTAGTTATAACTGGGTTTCATGCCTTTTAGTATTATCACCACCCATTTAGACCAATAGTCATGATAGCAGAGAGTTTTCCTAGCTATTATTTCTAGAGTATACAAGTACCAAATCCTTTACCTCAGCAAGAAGCTGCCTACTTTCAAAGATAAAGAGATAGATTGTTTATCAAGCTCTCACCAGATACTGTTGAAGTAATTTGAAAGTCTATGACCAATCATTCTATTAAATCACAGAGTACCAAATAATGTCGTGGAGAACCAAAGATGCAGCACACTGTTTCAATACCAATAAAATTAAACACATATTTCATAAACCAAAGGTATATGACTCCTATGAATTATATCATGCATGCAAGTGAATACATTTTGTTTACTGTATAGCAAGTAAGTTTTGAGAGGTTAGAAACTTTGTACACATGTGAAATCATTCTTACCACAATTGAAGTAAAATCTCCTATTGGTTCCTCTTTATTCTAGAAATACATAATCTTACTTACACATGTCCAGAAAACTATCATGTGACCAACTAACGTACTACTTTCACTTATTGTAAACGTCAAAGTAATGGGGCTTCCTTTCCCAATCAAACAAGTTATTCAGGTCCTCAATTGTTCTTGTTTACCAGAATATATACTGGGCTTCTAGTTGTCCATACATATCATACACATATACAAGTAATACAGAACACATACCGTATTTAATAATTTTAACAATTTGACTTTTGGTAGCTACTTCCAACAATGCCATTTTTAAACAAGTGCATGCCACAATACAAAAGGTACTGTAATAATTCAGTAAGAAGTATATACTTTTTTTACACAGTTGCATGCACTGACAGTCATGTATGCCACTTTTACAAGATACACACTCTCAAACAACAAATACGTCCTTACACATGTCAACTATATGTACATAAATTCAATCAACATTCTCATCATACATGGTGTACTTTACCATTTACACTGTAGTTGGCCACTTTATGCCAGGTAAAAAGCTAGCTAAAAGTTGAATTAGTTTCCTTTCCCCTATTCTAAATAAGTTACCCATGCCTTGCCTTTCATCACTGATACAGAAAATCAGTGCACTTTAGGGCCTAGGTCTAATAGATATTCATGTATCACAATATTCTGCAGATAGTTTTAAACATGTCCATACCATGATACAATTTGGCTTTCCAGCTGTCCATAGATTGACCTTCCTGTCCTCTCCTCCCGTCACCATTACTCGTCCCGTCTTGTGACCCATTGCCAAACAATTCACATTTGCACCATGAGCTACAAACTCCTCTGTAAAATAAAGTTACAGACATATCAAGCCTAAAGGTCTACTGGTGGATTTGCAGACAGTGCAGCCAGTCAGATCATTATCTCCACTGTTTGCTATTCAGCCTGTAAGTTTTCAGAGAACAATAAAATTAAATAATGTGCTTTTGTTTCACTTTCAGATTTTCAACAAAGAAAATGCTAACCAATCTCTGTATTTTACTTAGAAAGCTATATTAACAAGCAAGTTCAGTTAATTTACATCCCCGCTGAATGAAGCAAATCAATGCAATAAAAAATCAATCAGTGTATTGGTTTCCGAAAAAAGAAGCATTGTTTAAATTTCACCATCCCATTGGGACCTCATCTCTGAGGAGATAATTTTTTGTCAGCAAATTACAGTTGTTAAGAACTTACTTGTTGTTCACAATTAGTTAAATTAAATCAATACAAATACATCCCCTTAAGGGACTAATTTTTTTCAAAAATACAGTGTCTGAAGTTTCCATCGTTAACAGACTACAAAGTTGATTACTTGTGCCAAACACAATCAAATTCTGACAAGCCTTTTCAGAAAAGAGAAGCATTTTCAAAAGTTCACCACTACATTGGGGCCTAATCTCTGAGGGGTAATAGATAGATTCATTTTGGTAACAGTTTACATGTAAAAAACGACAATAACACAGATGCATGATATAACAAGTAACCATTGATGGCAAGCCCACTATTTATATTCATACATATATTCTAGACCATGTAATGCACACTAATACCAGGGATGACGACACAAAAAAGGGAAAATGAATTCACCTTATTCCAGAAGGGTCAGGAAACACGGCGTTTTTGCCTAAAAAAGGGCACTTTTGATGTGCAGCTATGTGTAAAAAGGGCATTTCTGTTATCACATGTACAATTGTATAGAGAAACAAGGGCGCCATCATTTTGTCATGTATATATGAGCATTATAACGAACAGTAATTAGTTTACTGTTAAATTTTTACATTTGCAACAACACGTTGTTAAGGACCTCAAAACAAAATGTAAATCAGATTGGCCTCTCCTTTCCCGCCGCCTTCCCAAGGTTTTTTACCTAGAGAAATAATATTTTTAAAGTGACATTATGCTCATCTTACTGCAAAAATTTTTTTTTTTTTAAAAATTTTAAAAAAAAAATTTTATAAATGTAAAAATTTAAAAAAAAAAAAAAAAAAAAAAAAAAAAATAAAAAAAAAAAAAAAAATAAAAAAAAAAAAAAAAAAAAAAAAAAAAAAAAAAAAAAATTTTTTTTTTAAATTTTTTTTTTTTTTTTTTTTTTTTTATTAAAAAAAAAAAAAAAAAAAAAACACAAAAAATTTTATTTTTAATTAAAAAAAAACAAAAAAAAAAAAAAAAAAAAAAAAAAAAAAAAAAAAAAAAAATAAAAAAAAAAAAAAAAAAAAATTATTTTTTTTTAATATAATTTTTTTTCCCCCCCCCCCCCCCCCCCCCCCCCCCCTCCAAATTAATCTCCCACTCCCCCCCCTTTAAATAATACTGCATAGATTAGGTAATATATAAAACACCCATGTCTCCCACCATAACTTTTAAAAAATCCTTCAGATAGCAAAAAAGTTATAAAAATTCCAAAATTCCTTTCCCAAACACAAACATTGTAAACACAACTGTTATTGCCCACCAGCAATCTTATCAAAACTACTGTGTGAGGTCACGGCGATCTCTCCTATTGCCAATACCGACAAGAAATAAAATTTGTATTGTAATACGGGAAAAACCGGGGTTTTCCCGTCCTTTAGTTACACGTTCATTAAAAATTATTGATGAATTAAGTGTAAAATGAATTTACAATAATTTCAATATATATACGTCCAAGCTGAATTTAAGTTCTCCGATACAGGAGCCATTTTGGATTTCGACTTACGGTGGTTATGACTAAAACATTCCCGAAAACAACTCTTCTCCCTTTTTTCATTCTTCAACAACCAGCTGATAACTGGTTGTTAAACTTAATGATTTTTTAAAACTTTTACAAAGAAATTCATTAAATGTAAAAGTATTTCCCCAATTTTGTCAGGAACGCTGAATAAGCGCAGTTCCCCCCACTGTAAGGGGAGGTAATCGATGCGGTGCGTTATTCAAAAAGCGTCTACTGACCACGAACCGAGCGTTGTTTAATGGACGTAATCGTATCATTATACGGAAAGTTGTAGGCCTATATAGTATGATAACAATTCAAATTAATTAATGCATTTGGTTTTTCCCGTGGATAGGTAGCACCTATAGTTATATTACGGCAAAAACCGGGTTTTTGCCGTTAATAGGTTACACGTTAATTAAAAATTAGTCATGAATTTAATGTCAAATAAATTTACAAAAATTTCAATATATACGTCCAAGTTGAATTTAGGATCTCCGTTACAGGAGCCATTTTGGATTTCGACTTCCGGTGGTTATGACTAAAACATTTCTAAAAACAACTCTTCTCCCTTTTTCCATTCTTCAACAACCAGCTGATTACTGGTTGTTAAACTTGATGATTTTTTAAAACTTTTTAAAAGAAATTCATTATATGTAAAAGTATTTCCCCAATTTTGTCAGGAACGCTGAATTGGCGCAGTTCCCCCGCTGTAAAGGGAGGTAATAGTTGCGGTGCGTTATTCAAAAGGCGTCTACTGACCACGAACTGTAGCGTTGTTTAATGGACGTCACCATACCATTATACGGAACGTTGTATTATGATAACAGTTACAAATTAATTAATGTATTTGGTTTTTCCCGTGGATAGGTAGCGCCTATAGTTATATTAATTTGTATTGTCTTGTACGATATGTAAAACAGGCGTGGTGGCGGCAAGGGCCTGCAGGATGGCATCAAATGGGCAGGACGGCGCTACACCACCCAACGACGCTCTAGCGAAAACATGGCCAGTGAGACGTTCACAGGCAGAAGGTGGACAATTTCAAAATGTTAACCTGCAAAATAGGTTCACCTTCATAGTGGAAACAGTGAGACATTTGTCAACAATACTGGCATAAGCAAAGAAAAATAGTTCAAGCTCAAACTTTTTCGCCGAGATTGAATAAGTATGGAAAAAGTTTAACGGAATATTTTGGGCCATAAAACTAGATCTAGATCTACTGTAGCTTCTATCTATCATCGTCATAGAAATTCTTCTTCATACTTACGGAGTTTCCATGCTCTTTTAGTCTGAGACATCTTAATTATGATAAGGTCTGCCTAAAAACACAAATACATCATACATAAACTTGGGAAATAAGTAATTAATTTGACTTTTTAAACAAATTGCGAGTCCATGACTTCAGCTTTCAACCATTTTACTTTCAACATATAACATTTACTTTGATTGGTCAAAAACCTAGAGAATTTTCGAAGTGACTAATCAGATCGACGGTTACATGTAATCTTTGAAGACACTGAGCATGTGCAAAAAGAAGGCAAATATCAACTTCCTGTTTACATTCTCACATCTGATGGTTCCACTACGTATTGAAATGTTTTCCCGGCAAGTACAAAATGTCATGAAAAGAAATATACGGAGAAACCTTCATTACATTCAAGGACAGTCTCCGGAACCAAAGATCAGAGAGTATTTTTATTTCATTGACCACCAAGGACAGGTACGTCTAACTCAAAGTGAAAATTATGTATCTTGTGAGAAGTAAGCCAAACAGTTACTGTAGTTTGATCACTAAATGTATTTTGGAAATCCACTGATAATTCGTCACATTGGTTTCATTCCGCTAGCCTATGGAAGATTGTTGGTTCAGTGATATATTTTGATTTGATTTGATGAGAATTTTATCAAGGTCCGTCCAAAAGAGCACTTATGTTAGCTTGATATTTGGATGAGACCCCGGCATGTCTCCCGTCATGCCTAAAAAATAAAATTTTGAAGCCAGAAAATAGGAGAAATTTACCTGACTGCAATTTCCAGCCAGTATAGCCAAAGTTTGTATTTGATTGGTTACCAAATAGTAGGCCAATCACGGCGACCAATGAGATCTAAGTGTGATTGACCTAGGTTTAGTGATATAATGCAACAGGACACATTGTATAACATTGCAATATCTTTCATTTTGCAACTTATTAATTAGTTGTGTCCCTAAGGGCATTTTTGAATGTGATACAATATAGCGAAAAAATAGGAACAAGGTTTAACAATGCATAATGACAACTGACAATTCTTTCAGTATCTTGTGTGGTGTCTGCTTGAAAAATGTAATTGACACACAACACATTTACATCATTATGACAATATGAAGTGACAGGTACAATACAAAATTTATTTTAAGTCGGTATGTCATTTCAAACATGATAAAAACATAAGCTATGTATAGCTTTTGACTGACATATGTCTAAGTAGCATTGAGAATGTTATTGACATCACAACAATGTGCATCGTCGGAACCCGCGGTTAATTCCTGCCGCTTCTCTCCATCATATTCAGTTGGGTAATGAATAGCCTGGGTTACCGAGGATGAACAATGTGATGTCTTACAAGTATTTAATTGTTTTGCTTTGCAATATTGTGTGTGTTGGAAAGAGGCACAGTAATGCAGTCTTACATGTTATAAACATAATGTTCACTCTGCATTGTTGCAATTGTCTGTTTCTTACTGTAGTGATGTCTATCTTCTTGGCTTGCATCACCCTTGGGGACATCACTCATGATAATGCAATATGACAGTGGTCACAATGCAATATGATGATGACTGCAATGCAAACAAAATCACAACACATGACAATGCAAAACAACATGACATATGGGACAGGGCCAATTTATTTATAAATAAAGCTGCATACATGTATGTGTCACTTTCCCTTATTGTGACATATAGGAATTATAATATAGATGCTACAAAGTTGTCCCTTGTGATTACTTTTGTTACGATTCAGTAAAACTTGCTGTAGTTTAAAGTTTACCATTCAGTAAAACTTGCTGTGGTTTAAGGTACCATTTAAGTTAATGGTTAAAATCCCAAAGGATTTGGTGATTGGTGACTGCTTTTGACAGAATGGTTTTCATGCAGACACCTTTTAGGGTGATTACTTTAAAGTTATGAGACAACTAGATACAATCTACTTCATTTTTTGCACTTCCAAATTGGTGCATGCAACGTTACCGGTATATAACCAAGTTAGAGTACTGAAATGGGCAAACCTTAAGGTGATTGAGCAGAGCTTTTTCTGAAGAATGCTATTTCTAAGCTGTAAATTATTTTTGCTCACTTGAGCAGGCACGAAGTGCTCAAGGTGAGCTATTGTGATTGCTTGATGTCCATTGTTGTCTGTTTCTTCACACTTTACCTTGTGTATGCAGTATAGGCTATATTTTCACTGGATCTTCATGAAACTTGGTCAGAATAACTGCCTTGATGAAATCTAGGTCGAGGTGGAATATAGGTCATCTTGGCAGAAGTTCTAGGTTAGCAAGTCAAATCATAGGAAAACCTTGTGTATGCCATATAGACTTCATTTTGCATTGGATAGTTGCCACCTACCTGGACAAGTCAGGGACATTTGAATTTTTGTCAATGTATTGTCTGGAAATTTTCAAATGTGTAAAATTAAATTTCAACAAAATTATGGAAGCCAGGAAAAAACAATTTCCTGAAGCATGTATAAATCTTGTGGTTATGGCTGTCTTCAAGGAGTATTAAATAAGTATTATGTATTTTTGTAGTAACAGTAGATAATAATGACCCTTTATCGTGTTTTAATCAATTGTTAAAAATCCTTCTTATGTAAAATTTGAAACCTTGAAGGCTGCCCTTACCTTCAGAGCAAAAGTACTTCTCCTTTATGAAATGAAAATTAATGCATTAAGGGAAAAAATACATAGCAGGAGTAGAGAAATGGAAGATGAGACGAAAAATGAGGAAAGTTTGCAAAAAGAAGTTAAAGGTCTTACATGTCTATGGTGTTATATAGGCACAGACTATGCATTCCACTATAATTTACCTTTACTTAGGGACAATATGTTTGTCCACTTTGCCTGTAAAAAGTCTAAGGTGGAATACCTGAACAGCTTTTCGAGGGGTCATGCGAAACTATCCTAAGTGTATGTAGAAATAGAAGCAGATAGGATAGTTTGGCTTATACCCCTTGTCTTGCTGTTAAGCAGCTTTGATAACTCACTTTGTCATGTATGTATACCTGTTTCTCATATTCTCAGGGTTTCTCATTATTCTTGTTTTTTACATTTAAGGTGTCAAATTGGCAACTCATTGTTATCATTTACAGAGATATGATACAAAACTGGCACAAAAAAAAGTTTCAAGTGACTTGACTGAAAATTAATGAAAATACATGTATTGGCATTTTACTGAAAATGCTGAAATCTCCTTATTTTTTGGTGGTGGGGTTAGTAAAAGTGCAAATATTGTTTTATTCGGCTGTCTATCATTATTATTTTTATGTTATTTGTCACATATAATACCAAGCTATGCACCTTGGCATTTATAATTTTTTGGATTCTACAATGTGGCAAGGCCTGAGACTCAAACATAAATCTCTTAGAATACGAGAAACTTTCTTCTCATTCCTGAGTATGAGGGTGATCTCAGGTACTGTAGCAAAATTTACATAAAGGAGAAAAATCATGCAATTTATGATATCACCAACTGAATGATGAGTATTTTTTCTATCAAATAACATGTAAATAATGTTGCTTAAATTTGTACTGTTTTATAGGTAACGAATTTACACACTTAGCCCCCTGAGAATACGAGAAAAAGGATATACTTTTAGGCTTTTTGTTAGCATTTGTTTGTACTTGGAAAAATGTAAACAGTAAATGGATTGATTGGGATAGAGGAGAAAGAGGCTGACACAATAAGATGGTACTGAAAATCATGATTTAGTCTGTCAGTGAAATGTCAGGGAATTTTGTTTTTCGTTTTGGTGGCAACCCAGATGATTGTCTTGTTAAAATCTAGGTCGAATTTGAATATAGGTCATATTGCGCCAAAACTAGGTCACCAGGTTAAATCTGATGAAAACCATGTTTTGACCTTTTGACTACTTTCTGTCCTTTAGAGCAATGGTAACTCAAGTGAGCGATATAGGACCATCATGGCCCTCTTGTAGTATTTAACTGTTTTAACAGAGATTTCTGGATGCAGAAGCTTAATAACTGTATTTACAATCTTACAGTTCTTCATCAATAAACATTTTGAAGTTAAATTATCCCTTTTGTCTTAAAAACGGGTTGTACTGTAAGAGTATTGAATTAGATTAGGTAATATTGTAAAAAGAAGCTGCACATTATTTAAAGATTATAATTTATTTTTCAGCTGTTCCTTGATGATTCAAAGATGAAAAACTTCACCTCATGTTTTAAAGGTACATGTTTTTATTTAACATCTTTACACAGTCTATCATCCCTTGTCTGTTATAACATTTCAGTCAGTGAACCAGGTAAACTGCAGCATTGTCTCAATTGTTTTATTGTAGCTTAAGTCCCCTTAGTGCAGTGACAGTGCATTCACTTCAGAATTGGAGGGCTCAAGATTTTATCCAACCAGTGCCATGATATTAGTGTCCTTAGACAAGACACTTTGGTTTAATTAATATGCACAAATGAGAAATGGGTGTGTATTGCTTTGCAGCTGCCTGTCAGAAGAACTTGAAAAGGCTTTGACTAATAGATCTCAAAATTGGTAGACATCGGTCATGGACAGTAGATTTTAGGTCATTAGGTCAAAGGTCAAGATCACAGCACAATAATGCAACAATGCTTTGAGCTCAGGTTTTTAATTTTGCCAGAAGGGTAGATGTCCCCTATACTGGTAGACAGGTTTTGGGATCACTTGGTCAAAGCTCATGATCAACTTCATGTTGCATTCGAAAACCATATCTGCTCAGTAACTTAACAATGCTTTGACATAATGTCTTCAAACTCTCTAGGGTCACAGATTATGAAGGATAGATGGTACCTATTTATTTTAGGGTCACTAGGTCAAAGGTCAAAGTCTCAAAGACATAGCTTTGAAAATCCCTTACACCAAACAACTCTTTGACCTATTGTCTTCTAACTTTCTAAGATATTTGGTTATAAGAAGTTGAAGATTTAGATTCAGTTGCTTCCTATAGAATTTTGGGTCACTATGTCAGATTTCAAGGATGCTGCCATATTAAGTTGAGTATCAGTGTTTTACAATGTATTTTACAAGAATCTGTTGTGCCTACCCTTTCTCTGTCTTCTAGTTTGATTTCATCTGGAGTGAGTCTTAAGAACCACAAGGACATGTTTGTTTCTTTCAGTTTATATGAATAGATATTTTTGTATAGAAAAACAGTTCAAAATTAAGTATTTTTTGTAATGCTTTTCAGAGAAGAAATTCCTCGACTTCTTTTTCAAAAGACTGCGTTTAAATGAGACAGACAGATATATGGAAGATTTCCCGTACTTGTCTCCATGTGGACGAGAGAGAAACTTTATACGATGTGATGACAGACCTATAGTGTATGTTCACCTAACAGAAAATTCTGACAAAAATACACAAGATATTTTGTCATATGGTTATGCAGGGAGTCCATCTATGTGTGTTCCATTCCAGCCAGAAAAGATATGCATGTTACCAGAAACTGGTCGAATATATCATCCTGCAGATCCTCAACTAGGTGGCGTTGGTCTCATAAAATCAAGTATCGCCATAGCAATAAGTAAATACTTTGACTTTGATAACGGAGAAGAAAACCCGCCAACACATTTTATGTGGAAAGGAGAAAAGCATACACTTAGTAATGAATTATTGTCTGTTATAAGCTTGCAGCCTTCAGAAGCTTGGAAAATACTACATGAAATGGAAAATAAATGAGTGTTATGATATTATAAGTGTTGTCAGATTTCGGTTTGTAATTTTGAATTAATTTAAATGTATTTAATGTAAATTGTTTGTTATAATATCATTGTTACTTTTGTCAAGTTTGATAAATAAAAGATGTCCAGCATTAGTTGGTATTTTCTTTCTATGGCTTGGTTTTATTAGCTCATGGTGAATTATTAGGCTTGCTGGATGTCCATCATTAACAACTGAATTTCATACAAATGGCATCTCATTCTTAACTCCTGGACCAATTTCTACCAAACTCCACAGAAATGTTTCTTGTGCCTCTGCAAATGTTTTCTTTTAAAGAATTTGATTTCATACAGAATTTTGGTTGCCCTGGCAACAGATAGGAACAAATTACTGCCCAAAACTTTAAGGCCCTGTGCTAGCTAAGGGTAGCATTGTCTGGTGGTTTCCTACTAGACAAGTTTGATTACTATGCATGTTGGGTCAAATATAATACATCCCTTTAGTAGTATAAAAGTGATCATCTAACCCTGGGAAGTATCATTTTTACCCCTGTCAGTTTTGTAATTGAAGAAATGTGTCTGAGGATCACTTGACAATGCTACACCACATCTATCTGAAGTCTGGGTCTTTTGGTTAAGGATAATAGCATTTTCAGCGTTTCAACATATAATATGTTTATAAAGTAATCTTATAAAGAGATTTTCAAAAATCATTGAACATACTCTGAAAGCAGTATATCACAGAAATGTTTCTTATAAATATTAGACCATTTACTAAAAGTGCTCCTGAGATTTTGTGTTTGAAAAAATCCTGCAATTGAACTGCGGTGGGCAATACAGGGCCATTATAATCCTCTTGTTGTACAGATATTATAAGGAAAGTTTTGAAATCTTCTCTAACTGGAATGTCAAAAACTTATATTAGATATCAGTGAGTAGCATTGCCTAGAAATCCTTGTCCCAAGTTTTTATTTAATTCATCTTCTGGAAATAATATTTGCCTCACCCCCGGAAGTTGTACAAATGTACCGGAATTTTTATCCTATCCATTTATTTCTGATAGTTAAAGATACATTTTCTACTGATTTACTAATATGTCTTTACTTTTTTAAACTCAAACCCAAAAGTCAAACATTGCTTGTTACATGTTTATTTTCCTCATGTAACAGTGTCTCAACCTTTCTATACCATTGGCAACTACTGTTTGCTATTTTGGTGTGCTAGCAAAACACATGGTTGAGGGAGGCTGCCGATGCTTCAAGATCGCGACGCCGTAATCATAGGCAAAAGATGTAAACCAACATTTGACTTTCAGATATCAGGTTACAAAGTACAGATATATTAAAAACAACATTAAGAACCAGTGGTATCCACATATCGGCATTAGTATGTCACTAGTAATACCGGACTAATTACACATACATGTATATATATCCTTGTCACTGACCACTTACCTTACCTTAAATTGGCAATATTTTTTTCAAAAATCAACATTTATTGAACAAAGAGAAAGTCAAGAGAAGCGTTATTCTATGACATTCAATCGAATTAAGAACAGTCCTACTTAACAGAAGCAAATGAAGATGAACCATAACGGATCTTATTCGTGCTGTAACGGACACTATAAATCAAAGCACTTAAAGTACTGGCGGGACGGTTGTGTTGGCATGTGTGAAACAAGTCCATCAAATCAATAGTGAAATGCTCAATCCCAAGTGAAATACTAAAATGGTCAACTCCAAGATCTCGCACTGGAGTCAGGGAGTCAATCTAATTAAAGTATACCTGACTTGGAGTCGATTACCCTGAATAACGTGGCGGGTTTTTAGAGTGTTAGATGATCTTATCAGATTGGACTGGGAGTTTTATTTTCAATGAACATGCTTTATGACCGATTTCTTTACACACAGTCATCAGTGTTCGATACAGCTTTAAAACAATTCCATGTTTCCCCGGGTCTTGTTATTTTAATAAAAATCCGAAGTCTCAATGAAGATCCTTTCTTGAAACGTGGCATAACTATACAAAAACATGTAAAGACACTTAAACGAAATTGACACACTGACCTGGAAAATACTGTTAACTTTTAGTATCTTTAATAAAAGATAGCCTTTAATAACACACCTGATACATAATTAAAATGGTTAAAGCTTTCCAAGACTATACATTGTGGTCTCAATAGAAAATAAGGTCGACAATAAATCCTTATTGTTTAGAAAAAGTTAAAAAACAGGTTCAACGCACCCAATGCTCAATGTCTCCCATAGACATGATAACATAATTTTCAGTAAGAGTATCTTTTTATTAGCATGTTTTGTTGAAAACGAAACTAGCTACTGGCAAGCATGTAAACCGGGTACACTGAAGTTAGCCAAGACGTTAACATGCAATTGTCACATGAAGTTGATGATTCATGGTGTTTCTGCAGGAAACGTTTGCTCTCCTAGAATTATAGATATTTTCAAATGAAATTCACGCATTTATCATTCATCCTATGTTGATATTTAATTTTGCCAAATTTTATTCGACATATGAGAGCTCTTTTCATTGAACAAAGTCTTTAAAGACAATTAAAATGTCCTTCATAAGTGACCCCCCCCCCCCCCCAAACCGCAGGTGGTCAAATATTTTAATGTTTTATTGCCCCTTATCAGTTTTAATCCTCTCTGATTAGGTCCAGCAGCCTGTCAGTAGACTTGATATGTAGTACAATAGTAGAACCATACATTTTATTGATTTGTACAGATAATTGATTTATAACTTATTTCCTGTTGTTTATATAAACTGTTTTATATAATAATGACATTTTACTTTTATTGCAGGATATGAAAAATATTTTAGATAAATGCAGTAAACTGTGATTTTAAGGTTATACTGAAAAAGTTAATATGCTCAAGTAATTAAGCACCTTCCTGTGGTGTGGCCTGAATGCATTTTTGATGTATAAAGAATCCGTCTTTCTATTCAATTGTCTTTAAAGTGTCACAGTGTGTAGCAAGGTACTGGCCGTACACATAGTTCATAGTCATTTATTGTAAGTAAATCCACTCGCGTCTATAAAAATGATACATGCCTTCACTTTTTGGGTCGATTGTTAAAATCGAGCCAAAGTTAACAGAGTATATCGGCCTTACGGCCGAACGCACAACATACAAACAAGTAGTTCCATATAAACAGTTGTTAGGCATTATAGCGATTTCTGTTTTCAAAATTATATAGTAATAAATCTAAATAATTTAAAAAAATTGCAGAATAGAATAATATTATTTCGTTATTGTTCTTTAAATGTGTAATTAATCGTAAATACTATTAATGCGCGAACGAACGACTTGGACATACAAATTTATAACAACTGGTTTTTTACCTATAACTCTATATTCGGCGGACATAGAGCAGTTGGTACAGATGCTGGAAATTGAAATTGCGCTGACTTACTGCAGCGGACGCGAGTTCGAAACCCATCTAATACAGTTTTTTTTTACATTTTTCTTCTGTTTTACTTATAATTTTAAGACTTTAAACCATTTTAAATGTTTTACAGCAAATAATCATAGAAAACTTCATTCATGTCAAACTTATAAGGATAATGTTAATAAGACATACTGTATACATATTATTCGATAACAGTAAAGTTCAGTCAGTAGTCGTGTCAGGTTTTGCTTGTACAACCAGAATTCCTTTGGGGCCATGCCTCAACATCAATCATCACCAATTTCTAGAATATTTACATGTCAGTTTTGTTTGTGGGCCCGCTGTGATACTTTGTATCACTGTTTTTCTTGTTCAGTTATTAATTTACTCTGTGTCTTCTTTGATCTTGCTCATTGTTCAGTTTTTGCCTACAATTTAGGATAGGAATTTATTTTGTATTATTGACACAATACACTCAACCCTATGGGCAAATCCCATAACTTTTGAATGACATTAAAAGTTGTGCAAACTTTGAATTTTCAGTTCAGGTTTGTAAAAATCCACTTCTCAGTTACCATTCACAGCTATGATACTTTATAGGGTAGTTGAACATACATGTAGTCACTGAATGCAAAAGGTAAGCACATGGGTTCCTATCAAAAGTAAAGTTTACACATATGGTTAAAGGTCAAACTCTGTGGACATTTGTGTCTCCAGTTTGTTGATAACTTTACTCATGCATGGGTTGCCCTGATATTTACACATGTATGTGTACAGTCTGTGTTGTTCAGAGACAATCGACCCTCCAGCACTTCCAGTCCTTTGATTGATATGAAGACTGGCTCTATTTCACATCGACTACTTGTTTTCTTTCATCTTAAAGCACCGACCTACATGATATACGTCCTACCCGCTGATCATATCGTTTTTAGACAGCCGTTTTCAAAAGTTAAATTGACAAATTCTTAAATTTATTAGCAAGTACAAAGTGTCCGACAGTGTCCTTAAAGTTGCGTTACATTCTAATTGCGTTCGTCCGTCCGTAACATTTTAGTCCGCTCCGTATCTCCTAAACTGCCACAGGGTTTTCATTAAACTTGAGTCAAATGCTCATTTAATACAGACAACGTATAGAACCCGTGTTACAGCTGCATCATCTCAAGGTTACAACTTAATGTCAAATGTTAGACCCCTACATTTAATGTCCGCTCCATAACTTATTAACTTGAAGGTTTTTCATTTAACTGGAGTCAAATGTTTATATAAGCGAGGCAGAATGCAGAGTCCATGTTTCAACTATGTTACATCAAGGTCAAGGTTGCAACATATAGTCAAAAGCTCGATCATGGCTTTTCCTTTCGTAGCCGTTTGGATTCTCCTAAATTTTCAAATACCCATTGAGACGGCAAATAGATATCACCAATGAAACCTCGGCCAATGTTGATGAAAACTAGCAAGAATTTCACTCGTATAAGCTCTACCAAAGTTGTTTGAGGTGTTTTGTTACATCTATACCTCTTCAAAAGAGTTTGCTATGGCAACAGGAAAAGCTTTGAAAATCTTCTGTTCAAAACCGTAAGGGACTTGAGACATACTGTTTTTGCCATGGATGTCCGTCACAACCGAAGAGCGGTTGGTCTTAGGATCCTATTACTGGATAAGGTTATTGGTCATGGCCAGTTGTAGACTCCCTAGCGATTTTTGGGTCAGTTGGTCAAAAGTCAAAGTCCGACCAATAACTGAAAAACGGTTAGTCTTTGGATGCTAAAACTTATGAGGCTTATTTGTCATGACCAACAGATAACCCCTATTGACTTAAGGTTAACTGGTGAAAGGTCATTTCGGGGGAGAAATAAGTTTTTGGGTTGGAGCAAGTTTACCTTATTTTGTATATATATAATTTTTATATATTGCTAACTTTAAAAATCTTCTTCTCCAAACCCAATGGTCACATTCACAAATGATTTCACATTAATTATTTTCAGATGACCCTCTGTCAACTTATGTTGTGCGTCGAAAACATGGCCCCAGGAGGTGGGAATAGCTTTACCTGCTTGTCCATTTAAAAAACAACACAGAATTATTCTCCCTGGGAACCACAGATATTTTGAAAATATTTCATAGAAATATTCATCACGTGATATTGCACTAAACTCGCCCAAGCAATGTTGATTTTTGTACAATATGTATGTCGAAAAACTTGCACGGGAATCCAGGTAAGCAATACTGGGTAAATATGGCCTTTTTTTGGCCCCTTAAACCCTATGAAGGACTTTAATGATACTTAAGGCGAATGTTCATCTGATCCAGACGAAATGCAGAACCAATGTATTCGAACTGCGATGGAGCAAGGTAAAGGTCATGCTTCTTCCTGTCCGCTCAATATTTCCTTAAACCTATAGAAAGATTTTCATGAAGTTCAGCTCAATGACGATAGGTAATCGCAACAGCTCAATGTCAAACTTGTAAAAGTTTACGAGGCTTCGTTTCTTGTTTTTAAAGGGATTTTATGAAACTTTGGTAAACTGTTCAGCTTACCTCAACGTCGTGCAGAGCTGCATTCCAAACTTGAAGGCTCAGGATCACACTTCCGGGTTAAAGATCATCCATTCATCACCCCTATATGCAACGGAGGATAAAGAACCAAGTTTGATGACTTAGTAATAGTTATTCCAAACTGCTTTCAATTCTTAGCAACTGTAAACTTGACCTTGACCTCAGAGGCCTAGCTATGATACAATACGAACCTTTCTCTATCTGTCAGCTATATTTGTACCATTACTGAGCCCTCATTGCTCTTTTGGTCTTAGGCTCCAGAATTATGCTTTGCCGTCCAGATCTCAGGCTAGGTCACTGTGGGATATATCATTTGGTACCGAACACCAATTTTGCATCAGCTTAGAACGTGTACAAGTTAGGATTTTTTTGACCCTTTCTCTCATAAATGATTGCGTTGATCATTGACTGTGTCTTGGAAGTGGGAGTGATTTGGCAATATGAGAAGATTAAGTAGTCTACAAGACAGGACACATCTTGTGTCACACATGTCCTAGCTGTGAATGGAATCGATGGATGTTAATTGATTAAGTTATTGGTTTGATAATGGGTGGGTGTCTCAACAGTTGAAAGAACTTCTCAAAAGAGCTAAATCAAATTAAGTACATTAAACTTATCCTTTTTTCTTCTTTTTTTTTATTTTCATGTTCGCTCTGAATGACAGACAGACAGACAGACGGTCGGGCAGGTCAAAACTGAAGTCAAGACTTTTAAAAGTAATACATGTAATTAAAACATCAAGGCTTAAATTTTTCCTTTCTGCTTAATATTCATGACCTCAAATCATAACAGCAAATTAATATGTATGAAAAAATAAATTTATTTACATAATATTTCTAGTCATATGACCTGTTCCTTACAATACTCATTAGCATAATTTGTACAATTATTTTGTATAAAAGCTAAAGATAGATTATGCTTACATATAAATTACAAAGAACGTATTTTGTTTATAGAAGCTTGGAAACAATGTTCTTCTGTATTCTAAAGAGTTAAACATATATATTATATATATATATTCGTATGCATGTAGTAATTTGGACATGTTTAATTATGTATTACTAAATATCGTCTCATGAATTACATTTAAACTTTAATGCGCTTTGAAAAGTAACGTTACGGTGGATTTGTCTATATTACTGGAGAGCATAAAACATTAACAATTACAAATGTAGACACATATACAATTAAATATGAAAAAATAGGTGAGTATATACTTTTAAGCAGATAGAAAAACTGATTAATACTTCAAATGGTTAATGATATGTGTACATGACATTGCCAGTTGTACACAATACTTTTAATTACAAATCAAGAATCATCTTCTCTTGCTTACAGAAAGTTGTCATAATGGTACATAAGTATTCTAACTTTCAAAGTAATATCTCAAATGGTTAAGTCCACAAGTGGACAATAATTAAAATTTTAACTGAGTTTCTAAGTCGAAAAGGGCCGTAATTAAAATGAAATAATTGACAGAGTAACCTTTTCCTGTCTATGTTTAGGGATCATGATGGTAAACAAGTATTCCATCTTTCAAATTTATCTCAAACTGTTAAGTCAAAAAGTGGACTGGTACGAAAAACTTAACCGAGATTCTAAGTCGATAAAGGGATTTAATTCTTTTTTTAATCCTTCGATAGTTGAGCTAAAAACATTCACTATAGCCTGGGCCTTCGTCCAAATCCCAAAAATAGACAAGCTAGAGTTAATGTTCTTGTAAACGACAATGTAAAACAAGGTAGGTGTGAATAGTTTCAAGCAGACTTAAAATAGTCACCATTCAGTAACGAAGGACGTGACAGTACGTCCGTTACACCAGTGGACTTATGGTCCTTGTCCGATTCGGAGACATTAAAAATTACTGTCAAAGCTTAAATGGAATTGACTTCTAACGTAACTATCTGAATTTGTTATGTTTTTTTCATTTAACATTCGTATCACAGACTACGAGGATTTTATTAATGTTTATGAAAATATTCGTATGAATATTGGATTTTGTTTTCATTGCACAAAGAGGAGGACTTTATTGACATGTCAAAGTTTTGACATATCAATTTCCTTTCCATAAATGTCTTTTTTCATGTTATGAAAAATCTCTCTTCCGAGTCCATTGCGACCAAGCGCTTCCTTGACAAGCTTTTTGGCACTGTCAGTCATCTTTGCTTCTTCGACAACATCATCTACCAGCCCTAAACGCTTCGCCTGATCGCCTGTCAAACGCTTGGCAAACAATAAAGCTTCTCTTTGAACAACACCGGGCGGAATCTTAGTTCTGAAAGTGGCAAGTTTATTCGGTTTTGTTTTGCGCTAACAGTGCATTATCAAATAAATAGTATTTTTTCTGTTCTCGATTATTATCAACTTGAAGGAAAGATCGTATGTTAACTGGGTGATTATTTTTCTGTATCTGTACCACGGAGTAAGAAGTGACCATAGTAAACTACATTTTTATTTATATACATTGTATTTAAGTTTTAGTGATGAAGTATCAGTACCTGGCAAGCTTTAGGAGAGGGTCTCCAAATCTGAAACCTATGGCTGTCTCTGGCCAGTTCAACCACCCTTTGTCTGGCCTCATTATACGGAAATCACAGGCTAGTGCCAGAAACGCACCACCCCCAAACGCGTGGCCTGAAATGCGTGACAAAACTCATCTTTATAGATAATCAGACAAGCTAAAATATGTATGAAATGCATTTAACTGGCAAAACAAGAACCATATAATCATTAACTACAACAAAAGCAACTTGAAAATGTAAAAGCACTCACCATTGATAATCGCCACTGTTGGAATTGGGAATACTAATACACGTCGCAAAAGACCCTCTAGGTTTGATAGATATGTACGTGATACATCACCTTTTTGAACCGTGGCCCATTGTAAGTCTATACCGTTGGAGAAATATCGCCCTTCACCGGTTATTAGTAGCCCTTTAATATTTGTATTTCTGTGAAAGGAACATATCTTGTTATTGCATATAAAAGATTGTCAATGGCAGACATATATATTGTTACTGTCTATAAAAGACACGTATTTTTATCTAACATAGTTTACATTACTATCAACACACTCTTGTGGTAAAATGTTTGGTTTAAAAATCATTTAAAAGAAATACATATTTCGGAGATTGACTGCAAGACATCCCTCATTATTTTACATTATGTAACGAAGGTAGCGATGTAAACTATGATTTAGTTCCTTTATTTCCTCAGTTCCACCGATTCTGTCACGCAACGAACAAGATATATTTAATATTTCAAAATGTGTATCCGTTTTACATTATAATTCACTAATTTATCTTTTTCTTTACAAGATCGAGGATCTTCTAGTGTACTACAATATTATGGCATCCCAACCATGCGAAAAACGTTTGATATTAAAAGAAACAAGAGTGCCAAACTGTCACAAAATATGCCCGTCAAGAAGGCATAACTCAGTATCTGGCAGTTCTTTGGTTTTGTAAAACCTGCTAGATCTGTAGAGCAGACAAATCTAATTAACCTGTTTGAACTATAGAGCTGAGAAGGCTAATTAACCTGTTCGAACTATAGAGCTGAGAAGGCTAATTAACCTGTTTGAACTATAGAGCTGAGAAGGATAATTTCATCATCTTTCGATAATTCAAGGGCCATTATCGATTTGGCTGGTTATCGAACTTGGCCTAGATATTATGACCACAAACATTTTCGCCAAGTGTGGTGAACATCGGATGAAGACTGTTTGACTTAGAGAGCAGACAAGTTTTGCGTAATTCAAGGGCCATAGTCCTGAAGTAACTGGAGCGATTTGGCTGGTTATCGAACTTGGCCTAGATATTATGCCCACACAATTTTCACTAAGTTTGGTGAAGATCTGATGAAAACTGTTCGCCTTAGAGCGCGGACAAAGTGTGTTCGCCGCCCGCCCGCCTACCGCAGATGTTCCCATGATACGTCCCTTCGGGCGTATAAAAAATGAAAAATGAAAAAACAAACAACATTTGAACATGCACCCTACAGTACCCACTAAGGGAATCGGGCGCTACGCAGTGTTTTATCAGTGACCACCCTTTGCAGGCATAAGTTTTATTTATGTAGTGTTGGCTACACCATTTGAAATGAAATTATTCTATGAACCATGTGTATCATCCTCGGTAACCCAGGCTATTCATTCGACGCCGCCGGCGTCGAGTATTTGGAATAAATTTGATCCATGGACGCAAGTCTATGAATAGCTTCGTCAAAAATTAAAATTAAACACGTAATTTTTTTTTCTACGTTCGAGGCCTCCGGGGCATGAACTTTGATTTTCATACAAACTTTTAGAAAAGATACGTAAATCAAAACCATGTCCGCAAACTAAATACCTACAATAAAACTACAATAAAATAAGAACAATTAAATTACACGATTAAAATCACACTGAATAGCTTTTTCAAAGAGTCGAAATGTAAATGAGTGCTTACAACTGTATAATAAAATTACCACCAGGTGTTATATATTTTGTATAATTTATTTAAATCATATAAGTTACATTGATAAAGAATATCATTTACCGTTCTTATAAATAAAGAGAAATATAAATTTCGTTAACAGAAATCCATCCTGTCGGAAAATAAACTAACTATTAATAGAATTTTGCATTCTATTACGCGTTCTATTAATAATCGGTTGCGAAGCAACACCTGTGTCGGCGGGTCGTACCGCATATATACATCGCCCGAGGGTGGTGGACCTATAATAAGCACGTATACAAACAAAAAAACCTGTGTCTGACATGTTTAAATTGCGGCTGACATTACGGTCTTATTGCGGTCCTATAATGGAAAGCGCAGCTCAGTGGAAATGTTTTGGTTTTTGTTAATAGGAGGTTTTAGGAATTCCCGATATGACGTCATTTCTGCGCATGCGCATTGACTGGCCGTCAAGATCGGCCAAAATGAAAGCGAAATAGAGCATCTGACTGTACGGCAGTTTATATTTTAGGCTATAACGTTATTAAATGACACAAAATCTAGTTTATATGCAGTGTCTGTGTTGCCGTGTATATGCCATTGATGAATGTAGGACATTATCCCCTAGGACAATATCCCCTTGGCTCTTTTTTGCTTAGGAGGACAATATCCCCTTGATGATTTTGCAAAGGAGGACAATATCCCCTTGCTAAATTTGTGAAGGAGGACATTATCCCCTTCTCCCTAGGACATTATCCCCTTGATGTTTTGTGAAGGGAGGACATTAGCCCCTTTCTATGTTTGCATATGGGACAAGCCAATCACCCTAGGACAATAGCCTTTTGAAAATTTTCTTTTTGAATTTAATTATAACTTTATTTGTAGAAGATGTGTGAGAGTTTTGCAGGAAAAATGTCTATGTTAAAAAGGTGTTAACAAACAAATTTGAAATACAAAGAGCTGGTGTACTGTTTTTCAATTTAATTACTTTTTGCAGGATTATTGACTAGACTTAACAGATGTTGGCAAAATTCAACAATTATTTTATGATAGACTAATTTATAAATGCCTAATTAACACATTAAATGTATGGATTAATGGATCAAAGGCCACCTTTGTATCCTTAATGAGAATATCAATATCTATCTACCACATCCATGTGAATAATAAAACACAATTCAAAGCAACATGAAATGATTATATATTTTTTATTTCATACAACACTTTTCTCAAAATGATTGAACACAGCAAGCACATTTACTGATATATATATATAGATATGTATATAATTTGTCTCTTGTTTAGCACACCAATTGAGAACAAGACCCTATAATCTGTTTTCATAGCACATATCACACATCACTTATAGTTCTTAATCAGTTGATTCTAATGTTTGTACCTATTGCATTCAGAAATTGTGCAAGAGTTTTCTGCTTCTTGTTGTACTGGTCACAGAGAGTCTCAAGGGTTTTCTGATGCTTGACAACTGCACGCCTTTGTCGTTTCGTCACTGGTTGGCCCATCTCGTGTCGAAGAATATCAGCTTGTACCATGGCTGCATCTTTATTTAGACAGGCTATCACTGTCCATAAGGAAGGATTGGCATGCCCAACTAACTTTCCGAACCCATTGTTCCATCCTTCGCATACATTATTTGTTCTGGCTTGTCTAGTGATGGTGGCAGTGTGAACATTCCAGGTATCAGGCTCAAAGCGTGGTGCAGTCCTACGGAACTTCATTGTGCCATTCTGAGACAGAACTGCCCTGCAAAAGAAAAATGCCATTTTAAACATTTTTGTAATTTTTTTTTTATTTTGTTTGCATAAAGCGCATAAAAATTTTCTGATATATATCATTATTTAATAACGTTAACCAGGCAGACAGACAGACATCTTTATTTAACCCACTAGTACTTGTATACAACATGGTATATATATTTATTTGCTCTATATACTTGCTTTGACACAACTTGCTGTTTGTTAAAGTGGTTTAATATTTAAGTATATTGGCGATAGTTATAAAAGGGCATGACACGGTACTCACCTGAAAGCACCATTCACATAATTGGTATCAAAGTACTCTACAAGACTCATAAGGTGATCCGGAGCAACCTCTCGTAGAACACGTAAGCCCTCTTTCACGTCACAAACAGGCAGGAATGCAAGACCGTCCAGCATACCACAGAAGTGTCGCACCTCTTCATCATTGCGATACAGAGACTGTAGACCATCAGCCTGGACTCGACGCCATGTTGACTGTGTGAGATGGTAGAAGCAGCCCTGAAAATACAGAAATGAACAGTACTAAATTTCTTTTCATTATTTTTCATAGAATTATTTTGTTAAAAATATTTATTGCACCATAAACTGCTTTTGGATATATTGAAGTTGAATTGGTTGAAACTCTTTGAACATGTATAAATGTATTGCATAAACTATCTTCAATTTTTCACATCAAATGTGATGATCGTTCTCTAAATTATACAATAATTTTGTAATGGTAAATTCTCATTTTTTGGTTGTTGCTAAAAATGGTAAAAGAATCACCTGTATGTCAATGTTAGAGCTGACTGCTGTCTTCACTGCATTGTGGATTGCCAGTTCATAATCTGCAACAATTTTAGAGGGGCTTGGGCGAATGTCACGATGTAGGCATGCATCTAATATGGCTGTCAGGCATTCCTCATATGTCTGCTGAGTCTTTCCTGATAGAAGGGCATAGGCAACAGACTGGTAGCTTTCCCCAAGTGCTGTCCTGATACAAAAGACCTGTTGAAACTGTGATGGGGCTGTGGAGTGGGTACCGTCCATAAACCAAGTGTCGGCTTCACCAAGGAGACGCAAACCATCTTCAGTTGCATATATCAGCATACGATTTTCAGTCGACTCATTGTCATAGATAAGGTTCTGCCTGCATATTTCTTTACTCTTTATTACAACATTTTCTCTAGAAAACTTTTGGGAGGATATTTTGCAGTGTTTTTCTTCATGTTGAATTTTTTATATTTTTTTATTTGTTAACCTACCTCTTTTGGATAATGTGACAACTTGTCAGTGACTACCTGGCCAGTGGTACCACGGCTGTCTGTGATGCATGCCTTGATCTCAGCTTTCACCTTCATTGCCTGGATTGTAAAGTGGTCAGCTTCATGTGAATGCTCACTAACAGACTTCACCATTGTCAGCTGTAAATGAAAATTCTTACATTTATGAAAAATAAAAAAAAATGAAGATTGACATTATACTAATGAAAGTCTAACATTATTCATTAATATTCGTGTAGCAAGTTTGTTCTTTCGAATAATTAACTGTTGTCATTATACTAACAACAAATTTAACATATATTTAACAGTAGTTTGTAAATTTTATGGTCATTTTTAAACTGTATATATTAACATAAATGAATGCGTTTTATTACTTTTAAATATGTATTCTTTTAGCAAGTTTGCTCGTTGAATACTTGACTGTTGTATTTATACTTACAGCAGCATCAGTTGATAGTATAGCACGACAAAGTTTGCCCTTACGTTGAGAACATTCCCATCTCTGGCTTACGTTGGTCTTGCCTTTAAAAGTATACGCATGCCCTGCATAGCAGAGTTTTTTACTACCACGAGTACTTAGAATGAATTCCATATTACAGAATGTAATGATTGAATATTTATTTTCCCATATAATATATATGCAAAATGAGTAAATACTGTCAAATTTAATGCACTTTGTGTTTAAAACAATTATAAGATTAAATAACACAATCTTTTTATTTAAAAACAGTTTCAACCCTAATTATCAGCATTATATTAGTTAATAGTACTTATCAGCAAAACTGTCATTCCAAACTTCTTTGATGTTCCTTCTTTGAAACAAATTATTATTAATCACAGATAAGTTAGCACATTATTCTCATTAAAGCCATAATGAGCACTAATTTTCAGTAAAACTGTTATTCCAAACTCCTTTTGATATTACTAAAAACTGTGATTCCTTACTTTAACATTTTTTCAATATTATTAATTTTCTGTTGTTTGTGTTTCAGATTTTCTTAAAATCAATTATAATTATTTAGTTTTTACATGAAATAAACATTAAATAAACAATTATTTTGGATGTTAAAGGTATCAATATGTTAATTTTAACTAACTGTTTTTTTTTTTGTATCATTTTTTTCTTAAAATCAAGTCTATTTTTTAAGTTTTTAGTCTTATTATTACATATGTAAGAAGGGGCTAATGTCCTAGGGAGAAGGGGATAATGTCCTCCTTGGCAAAATCATCAAGGGGATAATGTCCTCCTTCACAAATTTAGCAAGGGGATATTGTCCTCCTTTGCAAAATCATCAAGGGTATTGTCCTCCAACAAAGGCCAAGGGGAAGCCAGCCGTTACCGCCATTGATGCTTATGTATAGTTTTCATTATAAAGTCCGATATGAAAGTGTGAATTTTAACTGAATCGGCCAAAACGAATGTAACTTGACAATGTCCGCTTTCCCTAGGCTAAGCTACTTGTTATTCCTGTCGAAAATGTCCCTATTCTTTTCTTCTTTTTTTTTGAATTAGCGCCGATATTCATTATTTTCACATAGCGCTTAGTATATTTTGTTGCTGTAAATAGATGGAAAAAAATTGCTACGGTAAAGTTCTCCGCATTACTTAAAGATGATCCTCTAATTGTACATAATACATCTTGTTAAAATTTTTCAGACAATTTTTGCCACAATTTTTTTTATAAAAACATGATGTTAATTTGTAAATTATATACTTTGTTTAGAATGGTCAAGGCTTTATTCGGCTATTTTCCCTATTATATGTCTCTAATTTCAGTAAAAAAAATATTCATAGAAATCATGCATGTGTCTGTAGAGCGTACATTTATTTATGAATAGTGTCAAATTAAACTTTAAAAACCATGAAGACCCTTTAGCTATATAATACATGACACTGTGCTATATATGTTTTCACAACGCCTGACGATGACATAAGACACACAAATGACACGTTGCCATAGAGATCCAGTAAGGTATATTGTCCCCTAGGGCATAAAGCACGATATAACTTGGATTTAATTAATCCATGTAACATCCTGTTTATTGACTAATTGGTCACACGTTATAGATGACCACTTTGAATGAATTGCATAACGTGGCATATGGCACACATCAAGCTTTGATTGAATCTACATGATCAATTCAAATCATTCATCATAACATTTTATGACTGAGTCAAATGATACCCTTGATATAAGGACGCAGATAAGACAGAATATTTTTGAATTTCAGATAACAAAGTTTCTTTTTATTTTAGAGGCGACAACAAATGTCTGAAACAAAGGAAATTTTAATTCGATATTTTGAAGTCTTTGTTTTCTTTAAGTTTGAGGTTTTCCACTAATCTGCATATACTTTGTTAATCTAACAACATGCCATCAAACATATTAAATTTTTTGAAATAATGAGTAATCGCAGACGTAAACTGGCGTGTGGGCATTTCAAGCAAGCAGTTGCTCAGCTAAGATAATATACAGTTAATTAGGCATGTTTTATAATGTGTTATTGAATATTTTAATACAACAGTTTTTTTGGAAGTGTCACTTTCACATGTGTCCGTCGCTGTAGATGTCATGGACGTTGATTACCTACCACGGTGCCCAGCTACTTCTATAGTGTATACATACTTCCGTCATTATATCAAAACAGGGATATCTTTTTCTGTCATTTATTTTTGAGACATACATATGCATTATATAACCAAACAATCAAAAATTACCAAAGGTACCAGTATACATGGGAGTCTTCCCGGGGTCTTGGCGAGTTCACATGAGGAAAGATCCCACGATCGGCCGGGACTATCATAACATTTTTAAAAAATACACAAAGTACTTTTAAAGTAGAATTATGGTCTTGTATAATACTAAGTGTGCTGGTTTTGAAAAAAACACTACTGAGAGAAAAGGGTAAGATAGAAAGAGAATAATCAGTGAAGGAAAGAAGACAAATGAAAGGTGAAAGACGGGAAATCTCACAAAGCCTGATCAAAGTTAATTCTTTGATTATAGCAACAACTATCAAATATATATTATATAAGAAATTATGTATTCACTTCCACTTCAAACCTTAAAACAAACTTGATAATATTTAGTTTATTTTGGCGATAAATAATGTCTATGCTGTATCAATACACGTTCGGTATATGGCCGAACTCAATACAGTTGACGGCCACGCTATTTTTAGTAACGGAAAATCCCGGATGTGACGACACACTAAAACCTCCTATAGATTGTTTACATAACTTGAAATAACTTATAAAGTAATGTATATTATTGTGATGTAAAGTTAGATTTTATAAATAATTGTAGCTAAAACTGCTTCTGTGCGATACAAAGGGATAATAGTATGCTGTTTGTCTTATATTTCAAATGATCATGAACGAATCCGTCTATGCAACTCCTGTAAAACATTCGCTCATTTCAAATAGATGATAGTGTATGAAAAATACGGAGAGCTATTAAAATGGAAAACATCTTTGGCGGCGTCTTTTATGTAAGCATTATTGTTTCGTCTTGTTACCCACCGGAGAGAAGCGGAAGATAATTAACAGTGGGTTCCGACGATGCATGTGTATAAATACAATGAAAGTAAAATTTATAATTAATGTTCTCACTCTATAACTTTATCCAGAGTCCTGTTCCATTCGTCTATTGTCACCATACGAAATCTGTTCTCCCCATTTACCATTCGTATGGTTGCGAAACCATCGCCGCCAAATATTAATCTAAGACTTTCCGACATTGTACAAAATTATAGCCGAAAGTCGCGTTATAATTTTTGAACCCTCTATCACTCTTAATCTAATTCTTTATCAAACGGTCAGATTTTTAACACACATTTATTGCGTGCACAGCAGTTGTATAAATTCCATATTTTATTGGTTTGAATAAGTGTCACTAAGTCCAACTCATATCATAATATATCACGGTCCAGCTTTTAACCTATACAATGTGTTTATCCGGTGTTGTGATAAAGTGGACAGGGGAGATAAAACTCCTTTTGTGTTTAATGATAAATTACACGGTGATGGTTGAATAGCCCCCTAAACTTCTCACGCTGGGTGACTGGGAAGAACTGTCTTACTAGTATTAGCCCAATTAACTTGAACGTGCCTATAACGAACAGATACTAGGGGTTTGGACCCGACCAACACCGTCCCAGCTCATTAAACTATATAATAGAAACTCTTTTAGTACCCTATTTAATAATACTGCATATATGATAATATTTTGAAAATGTTTCATAGAAATATTCATTACGTGATATTGCACTAAACTCGCCCAAGCAATGTTGATTTTTGTACAATATGTATGTCGAAAAACTTGCACGGGAATTCAGGTGAGCAATACTGGGTAAATATGGCCTTTTTTTGGCCCCTTAAACCCTATAAAGGACTTTTATGATACGTAAGGCGAATGTTCATCTGATCGAGACGAAATGCAGAACCAATGTATTCGGACTGCGATGGAGCAAGGTAAAGGTCATGCTTCTTCCTGTCCGCTCAATATTTCCTTAAACCTATAGAAAAATGTTCATGAAGTTAGGCTCAATGACGATAGGTAAACAGACGGTCGGGCAAGTCAAAACTGAGGTCAAGACTTTTAAAAGTAATACATGTAATTAAAACATCAAGGCTTAAACTTTTCCTTTCTGCTTAATATTCATGACCTCAAATTTATAACAGCAATTTAGACAAATCTTAAAATGCATAAAAAAGAAATGTATTTACATAATATTTTTAGTCATAAATTATGACCTGTTCCTTACAATACTCATAAGCATAATTTGTACAATTATTTTGTATAATAGCTAAAGATAAATTATGCTTACATATAAATTACAAAGAACGTATTTTGTTTTACAGTATTTGGAAACAATGTTCTTCTGAATTCTAAAGTGTTAAACATATATATTATATATATTCGTATGCATGTAGTAATTCGGACATGTTTAATTATGTATTTCTAAATATCGTCTCATGTATATACTCACCTATTTTTTCATATGTAATTGTATATGTGTGTACAGTTTGTAATTGTTAATGTTTTATGCTATCCAGTAATGGAGGAAATAAAGAATACATATAGACAAAATACACCGTAACGATACTTTTCAAAGCGCATTAAAGTGTATATGTAATTCGTTTTTAGGCAGATAGAAAAACTCCAAACAAGAGCTTTCAGTAGGACAGTGCACTCGACTTTTCTCAGTGCTTGTCAATAAAACAAAACTTTGACAGTAAAAGGAAAATCAAGGATCTGTATAAGCAAGGGCCACAAGTAACAATATATAAGCCACGAGTTATCAAACTTAATTGTTTGATATCCCTGAATACTGCAGAAAAGTTTTAGATTAATACTTCAAATGGTTAATGATATGTGTACATGACATTGCCAGTTGTACACAATACTTTTAATTACAAATCAAGAAACACTGCCACAGAGTTATCTTCTCTTGCTTACAGAAAGTTGTCATGATGGTACATAAGTATTCTAACTTTCAAAGTAATATCTCAAATGGTTAAGTACACAAGTGGACAAGAATCAAAATTTTAACTGAGTTTCTAAGTCGAAAAGGACCGTAATTAAAATGAAATAATTGACAGAGTAACCTTCTCCTGTCTATGTTTAGGGATCATGATGGTAAACAAATATTCCATCTTTCAAATTTATCTCAAACTGTTAAGTCAAAAAGTGGACTGGTACGAAAAACTTAACCGAGATTCTAAGTCGATAAAGGGATTTAATTTTTTTTTAAATCCTTCGATAGTTGAGCTAAAACATTCACTATAGCCTGGGCCTTCGTCCAAATTCCAAAAATAGACAAGCTAGAGTTAATGTTCTTGTAAAAGACAATGTAAAACAAGGTATGTGTGAATAGTTTCAAGCAGACTTAAAATAGTCACCATTCAGTAACGAAGGACGTGACAGTACGCCCGTTACACCAGTGACTTATGGTCCTTGTCCGATTTGGAGGCATTAAAAATTACTGTCAAAGCTTAAATGGAATTGACTTCTAACGTAACTATCTGAATTTGTTATGTTTTTTTCATTTAACATTCGTATCACAGACTATGAGGATTTTATTTATGTATATGAAAATATTCGTATGAATATTGGATTTTGTTTTCATTGCACATAGAGGAGGACTTTATTGACATGTCAAAGTTTTGACATATCAATTTCCTTTCCATAAATGTCTTTTTTCATGTTATGAAAAATCTCTCTTCCGAGTCCATTGCGACCAAGCGCTTCCTTGACAAGCTTTTTGGCACTGTCAGTCATCTTTGCTTCTTCGACAACATCATCTACCAGCCCTAGACGCTTCGCCTGATCGCCTGTCAAACGCTTAGCAAACAATAAAGCTTCTCTTTGAACAACACCGGGCGGAATCTTAGTTCTGAAAGTGGCAAGTTTATTCGTTTTGTTTTGCGCCTACAGTGCATTATCAAATAAATAGTATTTTCTTTTATAATAATGATAGCATTTACTCATCTGTTGTATCATTTTCCAAGAACATTCTACATGGACTAGATTCCATAAACCATTCGAACAAGTGCAATGTCCATACATTGTATATTTTGTTATGAAGTAAAAAAATCATAAATTGAAGTTTGGATCTACGTCATGCATATAATAGATATTTCTATAAACCATTCATATCCCAAGAGGCTGGAGACGCTACTTCTGTTCATGTACATGTGACCTATGTCATCCAATGTAAAATGACATTTGATTAATATTGTAATACATCTAAGTTGTAGTGGCATTTTTTCTGCATCATTTTGCAATATTACTATCACCAAGGGCATCTGAATGCACATAAAATATCAAAACCATAAAAATATTTAGCATTTTGCAAGTTAAACTATACGCAAAATATCAGGGTGACGTAAATGAAGTGCAAAGCTATCACAACATGGCACGAACTCCCCACTGCGGTTACTGAACCCCTTAGTTCATCCCCTCAAATCGCTGTCAGGAGTTTGAACACGGGTAACTGTGGATCCTTTTTTTCACGAATTGTTCAAGACTATTGGGTGCCTAATTCTATTCTCGATTATAAGCAACTCGAAGGAAAGATCGTATGTTTACTGGGTGATTATTTTTCTGTATCTGTACCACATAGTTAATTGGAAGTAATTACTAGTAAGCTACTTTTCTATTTACATACATGTACATTGTATTTAGTGATGAAGTATCAGTACCTGGCAAGCTTTAGGAAAGGGTCTCCAAATCTGAGTCCTATGGCTGTCTCCGGCCAGTTCAACCACCCTTTGTCTGGCCTCATTATACGGAAGTCACAGGCTAGTGCCAGAAACGCACCACCCCCAAACGCGTGGCCTGAAATGCGTGACAAAACTCATCTTAATAGATAATCAGACAAGCTAAAATATGTATGAAATGCATTTATCTGGCAAAACAAGAACCATATAATCATTAACTACAACAAAAGCAACTTGAAAATGTAAAAGCACTCACCATTGATAATCGCCACTGTTGGAATTGGAAATACTAATAAACGTCGCATTAGACCCGGCAGGTTTGATAGATATGAACGTGGTACATCACCTTTTTGAACCGAAAGCCATTGTAAGTCTATACCGTTGGAGAAATATCGCCCTTCACCGGTTATAAGTAGCCCTTTAACATCTGTATTTCTGTGAAAGCAATTTATCTTATTTAATATTGCATATGAAAGAAACATTCGGTTCTTATTGTCTATGAAAAGATGATCTAGTTATTGCATAAAAAAGATTGTCAATGGTAGACATATCATTTTGTTACAATCTATATAAGAAACGTATTTTAAACTAACACAATTTACATTTCTATCAACATACTCTTGTGGTAAAATGTTTGGTTTAAAAAATTATCTAAAAGAAAATATTAATAATACATATTTCGGAGATTGACTGCAAGACTCAACAGTTTTGCGCCCTGGTTTCGAATTGACCCTGGTCAAATTTCTGTAGAAATGGTAATGTTGGGAGTTTAAGGGTGCAGTTAGTGTAGAGAATGATTAATATTGCTATATTTCGCTTTTGACTGTCTTGAATGAGTATTTAATTATAATCTGAAATACAAATATGTGGCTTTTTGTGGCTCTGTGTAAAACCGGTGCATGACAATGGAAGTAGGTGATTTTTCACAAGTCTGCAGTGAGCAGAATGCATTTTGCAGTGACATACAAATAACTGTAAATAGCAAAGAAACGGCACATTATATACCACTTTTATGTCCTTTTTCTTATTTAACATGGAGTCTGATGTCTGACACTGACTAGCTCCTGGTTGACATATCACAAATGCAATTTCAGTGCCGTTTCGAATATTGATCATTTGGCCTCGGATCGACCCCAAAATTAGCACTATCTTTCAATGCAACATAATCCATAAATCGTACATGCGAATGAGATAGTAAACATGTGCATGATGCTGTTTTTCGTTTCTATCAGGTTAGCAGATACAGGTATTGTGTGGAGGGATTGTGAGATTGATCGTAAGCTTTTTTGCCGAGAACCCAGAAAAAGCTGTTGCCTGCCCGTTTAACCTACTAACCAAGTCGGCGACCAATCATCGCTTCCTCGACTTTTTGTACGACCTCCGAGTTGGTTTCCTTGTCTATACACACTATGTTAACAAAAATCAAACGTGCCTAACCCCTTTGATCACAACCATGTGAAAAAAAGTTTGATAGATCTATAAAAAGAAAAAAAAAAGAGAAATGAAAAAGCAACCAACACTTGAACATGCACCCTACAGTACCCACTAAAGATATTCTTGCGCTACGAAGTGCTTTTATCAGTGTGCACCATTTAGACTTTTTGCAGGCATGAGTTATATTTATGTTGTGCTGGCTCAATGTCTTCAAATAGTATTTGAAAGACCTTGGCTGGTAACAACATTTGAAAAGAAATTAATTCGATGAACTACTCTATGTGTATAAAAGCATGAATTTCAAAGTAAAATGTATTATGAATGTTCTCACTCTATAACTTTATCCAGAGTCCTATGCCATTCGTCTATTGTCACCATCTGGAATCTGTTCTCCCCATTTACCATTCGTATCGTAGCGAAACCATCATCGCCAAATTCTAATCTAAGACTTTCCGTCATTGTACAAAATTATAGCCACACCGGTCGCAATGAATTCACGTTATAATTTTTGAACCCTCTGTTATTCTTAATCTTATTCTTTATCAAACGGTCAGATTTTTACACACAAATTTATTGCGTATACAGCAGTTGTATAAATGCCATACCGTGTTGGTTTGAATAATTGTAAAGGTGTCACTAAGTTCAACTCATACAATAATATAGACACACGGTCCAGCTTTTAACATATACATGTATAGTTTATCCGGTGTTGTGATAAAGTGGACAGGGGAGATAAAACTCCTTTTGTGTTTAATGATAGAATACACGGTAATGGTTGAATAGCCCCCTAAAGTTCTTACGCTGGATGACTGGGAAACCCTGTCTTACTGATATAGGCTCCATTAACTTTAACGTGCCTATAACGAACTTATACTAGGGCCGGGCTTGGACCTGACCAACACCGACCCTGCTCATTAAACTACTCTTTTCAAATAATCGTATTCATATATAAATGACACACTTGAGTGAAAAATTGTTGAAAAGAGTTACAGTCAGTTTCTTTATTTGCCGGGACTAACCCCCGAAACGGGCCTCGGTAGCTGTAGACGCTTTCTGTATTAAATCGCATCCACCCATTAATTGTTCAACAACAGCTCTACATAGATTATTGAATAGTTTACGGCACTGCAGTATATGTATATTTTAAACCGCTGATTTTGCCGGGACCGCTTGTTCAACAAGAAGCTTACGGGTCGGCTCGCACCCAAGTTTACTCATACCTTAGTCATCTCGTCAATTGGTCAACTCGTACCGATCAAAATGTAAACTCGTATCCTTTGAAGTCAAATCGTACCTTCTATTTCAAAACTTCAGTTTAATCCAGGAACAAAAGGGACTGACAGATATGTAATTAAAGGTGGGGACATATGGAATATAGCAGGACATTATTGGTGTCGTGGTTATAATATAACGTTTATATATTGACCAAGGTCTCAACATCAACCATCACCAGTTTCTAAAATATTTACATGTCAGTTATGCTTGTTAGCCGGCTGTGATACGTAGTATCACAGTTTTTCTTGTTAAGCCTAAACACCGCAAGACGAACAGCACATGGATCAAAAGCTATTTATATTACAAATTTTATCTTCTTAAAATTTGAAGAATTGTACATACACAAAATTACATGTATAAATTTGGCATAGTATATACAAAATGCGGAAGTGTAACACATTCAATCGGTATATATCTTTATGTTTAATAGTTTATTTCAGTCTCATTCATTTGTATAATACACATTTATAAAATTCATGCATACAATCACAGATACTACCAAGCAAATGACCATTCTATAATATAATTATAAGAGACTATAAGCATAATAAATTACAAGTACTCACATTTGATATATTCAGTTTGCACATTAAACGAATGTATGTCATCTAGATCAAAGACAACAAATAAAACCATACACTAACATGTATAGAAATCATACAAAATATACAGATAAGACTAATCACCTTCTGCTACTCAAAATCTAAAAATGTACTATAAGTGACAGGAAATTGTCACAAAACCAGGTTTTCAATTTTCCAGTCTGCTGGCCGAGCGCAAATGTGTTTTTAAAGTCAGTAGATATACATAATGTGAAAAAGAAACAAAGGTCTTCTTCTATATATTACATGTGTAAAAAAAGCAAAGGGCCATAATTCAGGCAAAATTGATCCAAACACAAAACCCAGACAATATGCCCAAGGGCACTTGATAACAATACTTCTGTGAGAGTTTGGTTGAAATCCCTTGAGAAATGTAAGAGGAGTTGTGCACAGAAGAAATTGTTTACACCGGCCCACCACCGACGTACCTCAATCTAATCACCAGGATTTTGTTTTCAGAAAACCTGGTTAGTAAGTATTTTTTTACATATCAAGGAAATATAGAGGATAATTGTTTGCTTCTGTGTAATATGGAATACGACGTCACAATGTCATAAACGCCTGGATGTCTTTGACGTTGCATTTGTTGAAATCATTCAATGTACTGACTGGGAACTAAATGTGAAAAAACTGTGAAAAATAAAGTTGATACTTTCAACAATTCATTTCACTTCAACAAAAAGCTGTAAATCCAAAAATTTTAGTTGAGTATGAACTGGCGGATCTGGAAATATACTTAAATAAGGAGACACCAAATTGCTAACGGACGGACGGACGGACGACCAGGGGCATAACATTATATATTCAAAATTCTTTAGTTCACAATTATAGTTCTGTGAAAGTTTGGTTGAAATCCCTTGATATTACATTATTACATATATTACATTATGTGGAGAAAAAAAGGCCCATAATTCTGTCAAAAATGATCAAATCACAAAACCCCGACAATATGTGCCAGGGCACTTGGTGACAATAATTCTGTGAAAGTTTGGTTGAAATCCCTTGAGAAGTGTAGAAGGAGTTGCGCACAGAAGAATTACATATGTGAAAAAAAACAAAGGGCCATAATTAGGTCAAAAATGACCAAATCACAAAACCCTGGCAATTTGCGCCAGGGCACTTCATGACAATACTTTTGTGAAAGTTTGGTTGAAATCCGTTGAGAAATGTAGGAGGAGTTGCGCACAGAAGAAATTGTTTACGCCCACCCGCCGACGTACCTCAATCTAATAACCAGGATTTTTTCTTCGGAAAACCTGGTTAAAAAGCATCAAATGATAGAAAATAAGCATTATGTGAGAAAAATATTTGCAAAAGCTAAAGAGCACTGGTATTATTGATCATTTGAAGGTGATAACTGTTATCTAAAATAACGTAAGTCATAAAATAACTGTTATCTAAAATAACGTAAGTCATAAAATAACTTCACAACGCACTCTTTACCTTTATTTCAACCGTGACCACGAAGGAATAGTAGTTTAATATAATTATACAAAGCAAGTCTGCTGACCGAGAAGACACCGCTAATTTTACAACGGCCTAGAAGCTCGGATGCTAACGCAGCAACTCATTCAAGTAATGAAAGTTCCAATACAAACCAGCTTAGACGAAGGAGAAACTCCCATCGGATGAAAACGACCCACCTAATAACCTATTTAATAATACTACACCATATAGCCTCCATTGGTTACATTAGGCGTATAAAGTCACCGCTAGATGAATACAACCAATGTAGCCTGCGTGGATTTTCACGAACCCCACTTTGACCTTTGCTAGTGGAGGAAAACACAGCAGCCGCAGTATGAAAGCCCCGTGTATATACTTATATATAAAATTGCTATGTCTTGCAGTGCTCAAGTTGGTCAGGTTTTATGTTGACACTTTTGAACCATATCTAGTACAACTTACTATAGTTATCAGTTCACGGAGAGATAAGACTGGTTCGGACATCAGTTTTATAGATGTTCTAGATCATAGAACCTACTTTTAAAGATGCCAACATTTACTCAGTTTGTGATCTGTGTATGTCTGTGTACCCCAGCTTTTGGGGCTTATTGCAGCGGAAAAGTAAGTGCTTTCGTCATTTTTTTCTTATACGAGGTATACGCTTAATTTGTGCTGCAACAAAGAGAATGGGAAATGACTTAAATAGCATCAGTTGATATCAACTATGACTTTCAATTGTTTGATACTATGTAAGATGATACAATGTGTTAGTCTTATTAAAGTGCTTCGTAGACATACAGGTACATACTTACTTCGAAAGTACACTGTATGAAATCCCGTATACCAGGCATGCTATACTTATCATGAACAGGAAAATTCGAAATTTATATAAAATATTGTTTGTACTTTATAGCTCTTGTACATATTCCCTGTCCATGCCATGCCGCCTTCCCTTGCAAGCGAAATAATCTCAAAAATAGCCTACAGCACGAAATTCTTGTTTATTTTTGGATTTATTGAGACCTATTTCTTGTATGGATGTAACTAACCTGCTAACAACTGTATAGAATGATAGCTTTTGACCCATTACGAATTATTATATAAAACGATCACGTGGTTTTTCAGCCTGACCCAAATGCGAAGCAGAATCTGAACCCAATATTTCATGGAGATCCAAAGTTCGTTAGGCAGGTGCAAAATGGCAAATTGTACATAGCCGGAGAGGCACAAGATGCCTTTAATATTGTACATGTCTGGGGTAAGCTCCGTAAATACTACTAAGCCTCGGCCCATGTGACTCTAGGACCTATGAAGTCACCTTGTAGTTTGTTAGTGTATCACCTTATGTGTATTTATGTTGACCATATAGTTCTCTTTAATCAGAGAATTTGTAAAAATAAAAAGAAACTAACAAGTCTAGTGCGTTTGTGGCACTGTAGTAAATAAAACCGCAAGTAGCAAGTACCATTTTATTAGAAATATGATTAGATTAGTTCTTTATACGAAATAAGCGAAATCTACACCCATATATCATATGTCCTGTATAATTTGTAGGAACCCCATACGAAATGGGCTTTGCTCATGGTTCTCTAGTGAAGGATCAGGCAGTTCAGTTTATTAACTCCGTATGGGGATACCTTGAACAGCAAGTGGTAAGACAAGCTTTTTGAATATCATAACATTTTACATCGGTACTTATTTTAAGAAAGTAGTAACAGGACTTGAGTACCTGTAATTTTGTCCTGAAAGCAGAAGATTTGTATTTCAAAGAGAGCTGAGACCTAGAGAATATGTCTCTATTCCTCCCAAATGAAGAGTATTATATTAAGTAGCTGAACAAGCTTGAATAACGGTCAACACGTCGTCGAAACAATCGAGGTGTAATGAATAGATATAATCTTATAAAACAATGTGTAGGAAAAACAGAAAAAGGGATATTTTCCCGTCGACGTTGTGGCGAAATCAATATATTGATAGCCACCCTAGAGAAAAAGTTGCGAGCTGCGGGGGCTTAAGCAATACCACATATCCCCCACACGCAATAAGAATTCCCTTTTCAAAAGAAACCCGTTAACACTAAAATGAAACAATTTTCTCAACATTTAGACAGCATGTCTACCATGAGAGGGAAACAAGAACTATCTTTAAAAAGTTGATCGGCGCGATTTTGAGTATATGGTAGAGATGGATAGCTAAATTTAATAGTAAGAAATCCTGTCAAGTTTTATCTTTATGCAGTAAGAAAGCGCCAAAACGTCACCAGGGTGAGACAAATGTGCGGTCATGCGAGTACCCGGAGTTTGTCGATACTATGTGACAATACTTAGAATATGACTTACTTTTACTAAAGTGGTAAGCGTAACATTTATGTCAAAGGATAATACATGTATCATTTCAGATTGAGGCAATCAACGGTACAGTCGATATTTTCAAGCCCTGGTTCCTTCAAGACGTAGCGGACAGAGGGTAACAAGTGAAAATTATTACATCAATTTGCAAAATTATTTGCTCGTAAAGCCAACAATTTCAACTCTTTCAACTCTTTGAAATGTTTGTTACATTCAGTTACTTTAACACAATGTTCCGAAGGATGTCATGTATCTAGTGTCAATTCTCATGCTAAAACAATTGTATTGAGGAGTTTGTTGAAACACGAATGCAAATTGTTTGTACTAATGCGATTTTTAAGTGAAATATTACAATTTTTCAGCCTTTGTATTTGAAGATGTAAAAATATTGCCTGTTGCTATAGTTTAACATAAGATAACGTATGTGAACAGGTAACGGTATGTTATACGAAAATATGATAACTTGTTTACAGAGACAATTCTCAGAGTATTATTGATAATATACCATATATAATAAGCGGAGAAAATCGCTTATTTATTAAAGATATTAATATTTACAATTTTGAATACAAGACGGTGATATAGGTGATATTTTATTCACAATTTTCAGACTGGATGTTGCGCTGGACCTAGAGTTAGATGTGACCAGAGCTTTCACTGGGGACTATTTCTTCCAGGAAGCAAAGGGTCTGGCCGATGCTACTGGCCTAGATTATATGGTAAGTGACGGCACCAGACTAAGAACTGTTATGGTAAAAAACTTCACACATTTTCAAAACACAGTTTAACGGACTTACGATACGTTTGATCCCATTCTCAAACCTCTAAAATTTTCACACAGCCTTAATGTTCAAACTAGAATTATGTTCATAGGACACGTATGCCCCCCAATTTCCACCTTTGTCACAAAACCGAAGCAGATTTCCATTACTTTGCTCTTACTGACCTGATGTGCTCAGGTGAACTGAAAGCGAATGGGTATGAATTGAAACTGCTAGGAAATGCTACATGTGAAATATCTAATCTCTGAGCCTTGTGGTCTGAGACAAAAATATTTTGTAAGATTTTCCTATATCCTCAGTGTAAAGTCAAATGAGACTCTGGGCGGGGTCGATTTTGACCGAGTGTCCTGATTTGAACAATCTTGGCTGAGGACCATTAGGCAATGCTATCTGCCAAATGCCTAAGCTGAGGGCCTTGTGGTTTCAGACAGAAAGTTAAAAACTAAAACTCAGGTAACAGCTACATTTGTATGAAGTTCGGTGATTCTATGTCAATAAGTAAAGGATAAGAGCGTACCACAGGATTTTAGGGACGTATGTATCTTTATGTCGCCCTCTATAAAACATGGCAGTACTAAAGACTGAGGAAAGAGTTTTGACATGTGTCCTTATCAGTGATGACTATCAGTGTAGATAGTTACGTGTTGCAATTTTACATTCATTTCAGGCATTTATGCTGCTGCCACTATCTCTATTATAACCAATGAAACATTATTTTTCCAGAGAATACTCCGAATTCACATGATTGGAGAGTTAACGTAAGGTGTTTTAATGTAATATTTTATTACCCCTTATCATTTAGAGTCCAAAGTAAAAAGTACAAATTAAAAGGATTTGACTAAAGTATGTATTGAAGAACAAAAAATGATAACTGTCCGGTGACAAACGTCCGATTATACTGGCACAAAATTAAAACACCAATCACAAAATGCAGCATTCCTGTAAATAATGAAGACTATTCAAAGGCAAAACAATTGCACACATTTTAGTCGTCAGAAGCATTATATAAAATGTTTAGGAAATATATTGTTACCTTTGTAAATTTAACTTGAATTACTCGTGCAGTTTCAGCCCCTGCATGCCTTTTATTCTCATTGAATATGCTAAAAGGCAGTAATTTATTTTAAATGTTGTGCATTCTAGGAAAGGTGATTGTTCTATGATGGGAGCCTGGGGTTCGGCCTTGAAGCAGCCTGGTGCGTTACTACAGTTACGTGCTCTTGACTGGAATACAGATGGTAAAGTTTCTTGCCATGAATATTCTTTTTTCTTCTAAAGAGTTAAACATCGCCACTAGACAAGTTTTTTTTCCGAGTATTAACCTAGGCTATATTTGTATACTCGTCGTATCTTAAAAAAATGCGGGTGAAAAGATTAAAAGAAAGAATAAAACTATTATTATAATTTTTGCCTTATAAGTGTTGTATTTTATCGGTGAGTGTATGTATGTGTGTATAGACCATTCTACACTTTAATAACGTTATTCAGGTCCGTTCAAAGATTTCCCACAGGTGACAGTATATCATCCTTCAGACCCGAGATACGGGCATGCCTTTGCTAACATTGGTTGGACAGGATGGTTTGGCTCTATCACTGGTATTTACGTAACTCCGCGTTACTGTTCATAGTATCGCCAGGGTACTCACAAGTATTATTTTATAATGGAGTGACTCCATAGATATAGGGCCTATATACTAGTCTACTATGAGATGTTGGCGTATAGATTCGAATCCTGGCTTGTGTCGCATAAAAGAACTGTAAGCACCCATCAATGCGGTTAACTGCAACCATTATGTTTTTAGCAAAGCATCTAGTTTATTGGTTTTAGTTTCAACACATTGGTTTGCATGTATATTATTAATTATATTGTGAAATTTGTCACAAGTTGTTCAAGACGTTTTATTCTCATCCAAAAATGTATAGTGCTCCTACTGTATTTTGAAACAGAATTGAACATATGATACTAATAGTGATAAACTTCTAAATCACATATGGAAATTTATCAGTTGTTAATGAATTGTGTTATCGCTGCTTTATGAAATATTTTGCCATAAATACGCATATATCCGCGAAAGTTCACAATGTCATACATCGGTTGAACTAACTCCTATATTCATACAGGTTTTAACTCCAAGCAGATGGCGATATCCGAGATAGGCGTCTCTTTCCCAGACTCAACATTTAAGTCGGAGTCACGATTCGGTATTCCCTTTACGGTAATGACTATCTCTGTACAAGTCTGCTTTATTGCAATTACCCGGTACAGTGTACGGGACCATCCATCGTTAGTGAAGATATATATGACCATGTACATGTACTATCTTTCAAAAGCCTGTCTATAAGTTTGATATATTTGTTAATGCAGCTTTCTTCATATTTTATCAATATTTTCTTTATGATATAATGTCCGTTCCAGGGGTGTTCATCGTCTAATAAACAATGGTTAATGGTTTGGAGTTTTGATGCACATTAATTAATCACGAAAGTCGGAGAGTTGTGTGGTTTATACCTGGGCACCAGAACAACAAAGAGTTGTTTATTAGACGATTACAACTCGGAAAAGAACGTTATTTCGATTTTAACAAGACCAGATATTACAATAGGTGAATAAAAACAAAGCATTATTTTTACGTGGAGTTTTGATGCACATTAATTAATCACGAAAGTCGGAGAGTTGTGTGGTTTATACCTGGGCACCAGAACAACAAAGAGTTGTTTATAAGACGATTACAACTCGGAAAAGAACGTTATTTCGATTTTAACAAGACTAGATATTACAATAGGTGAATAAAAACAAAGCATTATTTTTACGTGGATATTTATTTAACGTCACGCGGTACAATATGACGCCATGTCTGACTGCATATCGGTCCGCGTGTTGTTTTTTGCATAATTAAACCTAATTTTTCTACACTTTGTAAAAAGAGACAAAATCGTGAGTTACGTTAGAATTATGTTATTAGCGTGCAAGTACGTTAGAAATTTCTTTGTATTTATTTTAGTATATATTACGTGATGTACTACAATTTGACAATTCCCTTGCTGAAGCCATGCATCGTATGCAAGATGCTTACCGGACTTGCAATCTTATTTTAGGCGTAGGCGATGGCAAAGTAAGTGATAAATACTAATTTGAGGTTTTCTTGTATTTTTATTTGCAAAAAGCAATGTCCATTTCAGTAAGCCCAGGTTCTCATACCCGTTAAATTCTGGGAAACGATGGTTTATTTGCTCAACTTCATCACCGTTACTCTAGCACTGTACTTAAACTTGATAAATTGAAAACGAATTTCTGGAAACGCTCCAGCACAATTTTCTCGGACTGTTAACGAAATATTTGACTCGTTTAATTCCAGACACTTTTCAGCCGCTGTAGGCAGTTATTTTCTTATATTATTCAGTATTTTAGATAAATGCTTTATTAAAAGAAAACTGGTCATCTACATGTACATTTCTTATGGGACTAATTAACTTTTCCAACATAGTTTAGCATTTCAGACCTTGTATGTTCACTACCTTGATTCTATTTTTGTGTACATAAGACGTCACAGTTCCGTGGTATTCAGTACTCGGCGTCGGTAGCAAATTTCTACACTGACACGGACATGGAACCCACCGCCTCTTGGCATCCGAAAATTAAGGACATCGTCTATTATGGTAATTTTATCCGTTTACATTTCTTATTATACCCCCAGATACGAAGTATATGAGGGCTATATTGGAGTCATTCTTGTCTGTCCGTCCGTCTGTATGTAGACAGAATTTGAGCGGTCAGTTTCACGGCAACTGCTGGCTGAAATTCAATAAAACACTACAGAAGTGTGTAGTACCAAGCCTAGTTGTGCGTATCACCACATGAGCTTTTGTCCTTTGATTTTTTTTTCATACTGATAGTGTACATAGAGATGTTTGTCCATGCCATTTCACAGCAACCTCTTGGGTCACAGATGTCTTATGTACCAAGCATAGTTGTGTATAGCCATAGCTAGTAGCATCCTAAGCTTAGTTGTGCAAATTGTCAACATGTTACACTTGGATAAATTTTATTTAATTAGATGCTATTGCCCTGCTGAATTATTCATACATATAGTGTATTATGAGGATTTTGGGGGGCACGGTAGTTAATTCTCAGCAATCATTAACTGAAAATTAATAAAATTCCACGAGTGATCAGTTTTTTGTCGGAATATTTTGAAACACCCTACATGTACATTTTCTCCGAAAATCAACCTCATCCATCAAATCCCCTATGCAGTTCTTTCATTCATTTACTGTTTCCAAGCAGCTAAAGGGTAGAATAACTATGGCAAGGTGGTATCTTGTGGGTATTCATCACAATTAGTGATAGCTTTCATTTCACTTATATGTAAAAGGTTCACCATGCCAGTATTTGATACGACATAAGCTCAAAGAAAGAAAGGCATGTACTGTTTTAGAAATTACTAGAGTATTTTGCTCCATAGTATGGTAATTGTATATATTGCCGGTTTCCGACTCCGACTTTAACAGGTTAGGTGTATTTTAATTAAGAACAATTTAGGTCCACAGTGGAAATCTTTCTGCCTTTGAGCAGAATCGTTCTGCCGGTCTTACAAGCTGCATTTCTATATTTTGAAGGGATGGATTGGCTTTGCCCAGGTTTCAGCGAGGTTTTAGCTCGACAGCTAACAAAGCACCATGGTAACCTATCACCTGACGTGATCATTCGTGACGTAGTTTCAGTAGAACAGTCTGGAAGTCTTCACATAGCGGTGTATGACCTGACCAATAACCAAGTTTACATTGCTAATGCAAGAGGGTCTCAGGAAAGCGGACCACTGAATGCTTACGACAGGTTAAATCATTAATATTAATATTTTCTAGTTCTTGGAATGAGACTTCTAGTGTAAATATGTAACAGATGCCTCGAAGTATTGGTAAAAACTTGTCTGCTTTATCAAGATAACGTAAAACAAATCTTGTAAGAGAGCAATGGATTATGCACTGTAGAGAAAAATTTGGGAGAACTACCCTTTTGTTCCTGCTTGACATCGGTCACTATAGATACAATGTATGTTTACTAAAAACTCTGCCAAATATTTCAAAATTGAGATAAAACATTTTAAGTTTTTGCCAAATGTAATTTTTTCAGCACTGAACGGACTGGACTCTCTCTCTCTCTCTCTCTCTCTCTCTGATGTGATAGGAAGAACAGAAAATTTAATGGTTACGAAGATATGCTCCGAACCAAGTACAACATATGTCAAACAAACAAAATTCTGAGGCACAAACAGTACATATTTTGATCTGGTGCTATGTGAAATATTAGCACCGGAAAGCTAAATATAATTCCGGAACTTCATCTGATAATTCAGTTACTTGGTTTTCACATATCCAGCGTAATGTTACTAAAATCTGTTCCATTCCACTTTGGACCCCCAACTTTGACCTGAACTGAAAAATCCTGAGAGGTTTTCGTATGAATTTTACCTGTTTCGTGATCTACAAAAAAGTCACCCTAGAGAATTTTAAGCGTTTTTTACATAATCACGTCATTTTGTAAAGATGCCGATTTTTATTTTTCTATGGAGACTCGCCATTGTTTACAATGGACGCTATTGACGTTTATTCTTCCGTAACAGAGAAGTTACGCCAAAGTTCACGTGTTTTTCTATAAAATGTTCGGGGGACATTTCAATATTACAATCAGATGCATGGCTATTAATAATGAGGTATTTAAGCACAAGAGTAACGCTTAAATGTATAAAAAACTGTTGAAAATCTAAGATCTACAATAAAAGATTTACCTAATAATTTCTGCTTTCAAATGATTCCTAGCCTACTGCAGTAGGCTAATGTCGTACTGACAGTCCGTCACACATTTCAGATGTACTCCATTCCATGAGTCTTGACAGCACTAAACATTTTGAAAAATCTTAAGCAGTTGTTTATGGGAGTGACAGCCTTGCAGTGTCTATTCTAGGACGCGCGGTTGAAGGATTCATCCTATTTTTTCAAAGATCTATTAAAAAAAGAATAGTTTTATGAATAATTTTCATTTCTGAAAATATATGGTCATGATTTCTTAATGTTGTGGTGGACTCCCAAAGAAAGCCCCCACCCCTCCTTCTTTAAAGGTGAAATCTCCGTCCGCGGGGTTCTTATTACATGCCATATATTTTCTATATCAGTGGGTGAGCAAGAATTTGATATTTGCCGTTCTTCGACAATATATACTTTATTTTATGTTTTTCTATGATCCGAAAATTTTGTCTGTCTGATTCACATGTTTAATGTCGACAATTAAAAGTTTAGAGCCCTTACAAAATGACGAAATTGTACCGGCTGATCCTTCGATGCCGGTGATTTAAAGCAAGTTTGTATGCCGAAATTGTTGAACAGTCGATACGGATTTGTTCAGGTCGGCATATATACATTTATCAAATACTAAATATGCACCGCAGAAATTTGTCTCTTTCGACGTTGGTAATTTTGAGTACGTCCCTGGTAACGTCAGCTATGGACGCCGCCATCTTGGAAATCAACGCGACGTCACTTTGCATTACGCCCTATGGGGAAAATCACAAAAATGCGGATTTTTACGTTTTATTAAGAAATAATAGAAAAATGAAAAACATACCTGGAGATATTAAATTTCCAGATATAAATATGGCTATAAAAAGCAAAAATACATGCAACAGCGACAAGAAACTAATGGTCCAAAATTAGGTGGAACAGACTTTACGAAACTTTAAACATTAATATCATTAATTTGTTAGACCAAGTGTGATAAACTTGTCTTTTTTCGTTTCAGAACTTTTGTTCAGCTTAATACAACGGCTCTTTTTGAAGTACCGCAGCCCTAAGTGGTGACACTAGGACGATGTTATGATTGCTGTACACTCTGATCGTAATTTTTGCGCAATAAAATATGGTTAAAACCAGAAGATGATATAAAATACTAAATGATGGACTACACATTCTATGAGGTTCTATAATAACCCGATTAAGGTTAAATAGCTTTAAAACACCACAGTTTTCTTTAATACGTATACACATTTTCTATGGCACGCAATTTGCACAATTATTCCCAAAATCTATGTTCCCATATGAGAACCTAGGTTCTCAACTGAAAACCTACGTTCTCACTCGGGATCACACGTTTTTTTGAAAACCTAGGTTCTCAGTGGTCGTGAAAATATCAAAATCACAAATATCACAAATACATGTATCATGAGAACATAAGTTCTTACTCGCAAAAGTATTTTCTTAGTTCAGAACATATGGTTCTGTGAGCGTTGCAACTGGCGGCTTTCGCTAACCAAATACGACTGAGATCATAGATTTCCACAGTGTTCTAGCGTACAGTAAGCTATAAGTTGCTGATCTGTACGCCGGTGATCAGTTAGTTGTTGGCACAAATTGAGGCCACCACGGTCTAGATTTCGTATTGAAAGTATATTTAAATCGTCTTTTTTGAAGGAGATATTTTTGGGGTGAGTGTACCAGTTATTTATACTTTTATTGTGATCATCTTTGCTTCAAGTAAGGTGTAGTACAGTTGCAATTGGCCTTCGTTCCCAGTTTGATCACTGTCAAATTGACGAAACGGCCAGAGAAAATTTGATTTGACTTTGTGCTCGCATATTTCATTGTATAATATATTTTCTGGTCTATAATTGTGTCGAAGAAAAAAATATTTTTCTGACTCGTAGACTTCCTGGAATCGAGATTGAATGACTTGATGCAGAATAAATAACTGTTTTTTCCATCACTGAAAGTGACCCGACTGTACGCTTTGTTGCAACATTTCAATATAAGACAGTACGACTAGTTTCAAAAAATTAATATTCAGAATTCTAATGAATAAAACCAAATCATATGTTCGGTTTACTAACATCGAGTTTACAAGCCAAATTACGCATTCATTGGTCACATTGATTGGCCACATATGTCATTATTAGTGTTATAGATATCTTTAAAGATCTATGTTTTGTCAAAGTATTTAGTGATTTGATCTCCTTCAAAAAAGATGATTTAAATATACTTTCAATATAAAATCTAGACAGTGGTGGCCTCAATTTGTGCCAACAACTAACTGATCATCAGCGTACAGATCAGCAACTTCCGTTTCGGCTTACTGTAAGCTAGGACACTGTGGTTTCTATTGGATAACTATCAGTGAGATGACAAGTTTTCATTGTTTGTCATCATCGGCTGGATTTCCGGTAGCAGCCATAACCCAGACTAAATCATATTAAACATAAAATGAAGTTTAATAGATCTCACGGTAACCGAACAGTTAGTTAATTCTGATCCAATTTAAGGGTGACAAAACCCATGTACACTGTATCTAACCTAGTGCTCTCAGTTAAAAAAATTAATCGATAATCTATCAGCCAATTAAAACCTATGTTCCGCTTCGCGCTGATAACTATTAGTGAGATGACAAGTTTTTATTGGTTGTCATCGTTTGCACAATTATTCTGAGAATCTATATTGTGATCCGAAGTGCGAATGTAGGTTTTCAGTGCGAACATAGTAGTTTTTTCAGTTAAGAACCTAGGTTCTCGATTGAGAGCCTAGGTTCTCATATGGGAACATATGTTTTGGGAATGATTGTGCGGATCGCGTGCCATACTTTTCTCTAATTTTATGACTTTGGCCAGAAAGGAAAGTCATGCACTATAAACAAGAATAGTTGAGTTGCAATTTTAGGATTTGTAGAACCATTGTAACCATCGAATGTTCTTAAAAATTTAGAACCCATAACTAAATGATATTTAGAAGTTTTGCAACCATATAACAAACCATTTTAATGCATGTTTATTGTAGTAACTATTTTACTGTATAGCATCAAAAAAAATCCTGCATTCTCCATCAGAAATATATATTTTACGCACCCGTTCTCCCTGCCCTCCGAAATAACTCTCGCCAGTTGATCATTTTAATTAAAAGAGGCAAATCAGTGCATACAGTATGTTTATACAGTCAAACTTGCATTAAAAGACCGCCCAAGGGAAAGGCGAAAACCGGTCGCTTAATAAAATGGTCACTTAATACAAAGCATCACCGGAGACGGCAACCGTTTTGCATAAAAATCGTTCTTATATCATGTGGTAATTTTCCAAAAATAGCAAAAATGTTTGAACATGAAAGTACCTAAAGTCGATAAATACCACTTGCGGACATAAGGATGGACGATAATCCTTATGAGATTTGACACCTCCATATCTAATTGGGACGTTAAATGCAACTTTAAAGCAGTCAGTTTCCATAGAAATGATCTGTTTGCACATAAATGGTCGCTTAATACACGTGGTCGCATGGACAAGTTTGACTGTATTAAAGATAATGATGATGATAATAATAATAATAATAATAATGATAATAATAATGATGATGATGATGATGATGATGATGATGATGATGATGATCAGAAACTCTTTATCTAAAGAAGATACCTCATTAAGCTACCATTTCTTATACAATATCACTCTATATTCAATACAATGTCGTATACAAATCTGTACATATTTAGTTATTTAAAGTTTCTTCTCATCTTTAACCCAGAGACTAAATTTTGATTTCCAGACAACATTACCTGCAGTCAAATATTTCAATTTTTTGTCTTTAAACAAATTTGTTTTCCAGTTAGATGAAAATTCCTTAGAGAGATGAAAAAGCATACTAATGTTTATACTGTTGACATTCTCAAAACCATTATGCTCGTCTGAATATGGCAACCTATTCCAGTTGCAATTTTCTTTAGGATACTGTTTCTAAGGCAGATGTCAACGGTAATACATGTGTCAATATCTTTACTCAGGTTGCTCTATTTGTGTCCGAGTTGTTATTTATATTAACGAAGTTGCTACTTAAGGCAAACTATTGTTATCATAAGGTCTGTGAATGACTTGTGATATTTAAGTGTCTTAAAATGTTTAGTGGGCCATTTGCAAATAAATAATACCGGACCATATTGTTAACTAAATGTCAAGTAATATACAAAACGGTTTTGAAATTTGCAACCTAATGCTGATAACATCGAATCAGAAAATGTCTGCTACTGTACGATTTTAATTAACTGGCACCAATGGCAATCACTTATTTTTAAGGTAGAATATGACTCAGCTGTTTCATTTTCGAACGTTCTCCTGAAATTTGAATAATAGATATTTATGCATGGACCCTAATGCATATTTGTATTTGTATCGGCTTCAATTTTTTATATCTTGTAATTTTTTCTGCAGAAGTGCTTCAAACTTAGCCCCGCAACCTAGTTTAGCCCTACAGCACTGTGAAATTATGGTAACACCGTATGATGATAATTATGTAAACGGTGGCAACAGGGTTGCATTGCCACGGAGCTGGGTTCATGTGAATCCGGGGACACAAAGGAGTGCTCTGAAACCTAGAGATGTAATAAACCGGGTCTGCGTTGATGAAGGGACATGGGGCAGAATTACTTAGTAATGGGGTTTAGGTGAATATGAAGGGAAGCGTTGTTGCTACAGTTGTGTTGATACTACATATATAGGGGACATATATTCATGTACTTGCGAGATTATTTACGAGGTTGTGCAACCTATGCTGCAGTGAAACATGAGAACACGCGGCAGCGGGTACACTAGAATAATTACAAGGACTGTATAAATACATTAGCAAGAGACACGGGGCTGTGAGTCGGGGATGATACTTATAGAAACGGTATTGCCAGAGCTGCAGTTAAACTAAGAGTCCATGCAGACGCGGGGTGAGAGGGCACTAAAGATGATGGGGTGAAACTAACGGCTGTGTTCATGCAAGTAAGCGCCAGCGATTGTACATTTGCCTACGGGCATATATACAAAGGTTAACACCGGGCTGATTTGATACTGGGGACACGGCGCTGAGTAAATGGAATTGCAGGGATATCGAAGGAAGCGATGTTACCAAGGGTTCCGTTGATACGTAGGCACACGAACCAGAAATCATAGGCATGTGGAATATTAAAAAAAAATTTTATTAAAAGGGCTGCGTTGATACGTCGGGACACGTGAGATTGAAATAATTGCGGGGATACAAAGTTGAAGCTACCAAGGGATACGTTGTTCCTGGGGACGTGGGACTGAGTTAATGGAGCTGTAGAGATACTACTGGAAGCGATGTTACAAATGGTATTTTGATACTTGTGATGGCGGAAGTTAAATCATAAGCATGAAGGATACTTACAAGGCGGTGTAAACCGGGTTGCAGTGATACCAGTGATACCAGAAGACATGGGCATGAGTTCATTAGACCACGGACATACAAGAGGTGCCGTAACAAGGGGCTGTGTTACTCAAGTGGAAGTGAGGCTAAAGACATTAACTTAATCAGATTGTAGGTATATTCCATTTGAGTGTTCATACCAAGAGTTGATCAGTTGATACTACATGGACATCTAACTGAATTCATAGGCAGGCGGGGTACTTAGAAGGTGGTGTAGCATGTGCTGAGGTGATACCTGAGGACATGGGGTTGACTTGAAAAAGCTGCGGGTATGCTTATGGGAGCAATATCAAAATAACTTTAGTGATAGGACAGGACTCTTTCCTCCAAAGAATGTTTTTATCATTATTCGGGTATTAATGGATACAAAACGAAGGGGAGGGATACAAGTACCTAGGGTTGTGGTGTTGCAAGGGTCCGCATTGAACACGGGGCTTAGTTCGCGGGGGTGCGAGAAAACTAAAATACTATGGGTACCAACGGGTCACGAGATTACCAGAAAACACGGGACTTAATTAATTGGAAATAAGGAGTCACGGGGCTAAACTTCAAGGGGCTGTGGAGTAACTAGGTACTACGGGATCAGCTTCACAGGGCACGGGGAAACAAGGTACCACAGGGCTAACTTCTCGGGGCTGCAGGGAAACTAGATGCTATGGAACTAACTTGACGAGACCGAGGGGCTAAACGGGGCTGCGGAGCTAACTTCATACTGATTGCAAACGTAGCTGCTGTCATCAGTTTTTTTCCAGTTTATAAAGTCAAAAGGTTTTGTTGACAAAGACGAGAAGCACTGACCCGCCGCCCCCCCCCCCCATCCCTTCAGAAATTTATACCTACATTACAGTGCCGCTTCCATTGAAACAACACCTACTTCTGCTGTAGTGTTTTGTTTGTTTTGCCATATAAGAAAATACTTCATTGATGCCTATAGATGATCGAACGAAACATTTTAAATAAAATTTCAAATGACAACTGAGCAATTTTAGCCCTAAACGAAGCGTTACTAACCATAAAACATGTTCATATGTACATTTTGTACATATTTTTAAGACTAACTTGTATATTAGCGAACATGGAATTTTCACTGATTCTTTAGCCCCTAAAGTATTTTCAGTGCATCATCATAGACTGATGTGGCACGCATGTCAGATCTTACCTTTTATCCACGATATAACGAACGTGGAAGTAACGGTATGCGATTTAGGTATGTCACGTAATATTCTGTTTCCTTCAATATCATATCGGCTCTATTCAATTTCGGCAGCACTTAAGCTATTTTTCATGATCCGTAATAAAATAATGCCTGAATGGGAAAATAACTTATTTGACGTAATTCGATATGGATAAAGCCAGAAATAATAACCTCCGTTCAGTCGCTTGCACTGTACGAACCCTGAGAACACGTGTTGCAGGTCTTGGACCTAAACAATATATGTTGCAAAGTTTTGAAACTTGAGAAAATGTTTTGCAGGTGTTGGAATCTAGAATACCTGGGCTGTAGGTTATGGACACTTGAGAACATGTGTTACAGGGGATGTAACCTTGAGAACACGTTTTGCTGGTGTTGGAACCCATAGTATATGTATTGCAGGTTTTGAGCCGAGTGAATATTATGTGTTGCAGGTTTTGGAAACTAGAGATCATGTGTTATAGGTTTTGTACCGAGAGAATATGTGTTGCAGGTTTTGGAAAATAGTGACGATGTGTTGTGGGGTTTGGAACCGAGAGAACATATCCTACGTGTTTTGGAACCTACAGGTGTTTGGGAACCTTCAGGTGTTGGAACAAGCATGTGTTGCAGGTTTTGAAACCTTTAGATCGTGCTCTGCAGTTTTTGAACCGAGAATTTATACGTTGCACGTTTCAACCGAGAAAACATGTGTTGCAGGTTTTAGAAACTATGGATCACGTGTTGCAGGTTTTGGAACCGGGAGAACGTGTTGCAAGTTTTAGATCCAAGAGAATATGTGTTGCACGTTTCTGAACCTAGAAACATGTATTATTATTACATTATTGATCATATGTATGCAGCTTTTAGAACTTAGAGAATATGTGTAACATGTTTTGGAACCGAAGAAAATGTGTTGCAAGTTTTAGAACATTTAGATATCACGTGTTGCAGGTTATTGAACCTTTTGACCATGTGTTGCAGTTATTTGGAAACTATAGAACATGTGTTATAGGTTTAGGACCCTATAAAGATCCTGTGTTGCAGGGTTTCGAGCCTAGAGATCATGTGTCGCAGGTTTCTATTCAAAGAACATTTTAACTATTGCTATTGCACTGCTCGATTTAATAGATAGATAATACTATCCAGTGGTATAAATACAAAACTATCTGGAAACAAAGATTATCGTATTTAATCTTCCTACGACGCGTTCTTTAGTTCACCTTAAACTTTAAACTCATTGCACTGCTAACATGCTATATGTAATTTGATTTATATAGTTCTTTTTAATCCCGTTTAAGACTAGCTCGATATATCTAGTAATGCAATGACATAACATTTTTAGTAGAAGAATCGGTATCTATATAACAAGGATATGTCGTTGGTCAGTTAATGCACGGGGACTGTGGGAATGACAGCAAAATACTTAGAGGTGACATTGCTTTAACTATTGTTGTAAGTACATTTTGTTTCAAAAGATATGATGCCCTGTAGTATAGTAATATTATGTCAATTTTATGTTCCCTTATTCTCAATACCAAGCTGTACTTAAAAAGCGTGCTTGAACGCATTGGGCATATATTAGCCAGTATTTCCGGCATACGCTCAGTTAACGTCGGTCACGTGATCGGCTTTAATTGGAGGATTGCAGAATATAGCGTATGCTGAGGATTTTCATAGCATATTGTCACGCATCCGAATCGGCGTATGTCGGATACTTGTACTTGCTTTTCAAATTAATGAATGTTTTCAGTGATTCAAACTCCTTTTTACGTTTGAGTACAACCAAGTTCATATTTTTGTTTTTCCTTATGTGATTGACTAATCCATACAGGAATTACATCTGGTACGGCTCTGGTGACTTTTATTTCAGTTTAATATTATTTCGATGTTTAGTTTTATTTTCTCTTTTCCACTGAAAAAGACTGTCTTTTTGCAAAATGCAATAAAGCTACCAGTAGAATTGGGAGCCGGTAAGCTTAGAAAGAGATTATGTAATATATTTAGTTTGCTCTGAAACTAAATAGCAAGGATTGCACATAGCGTAATGGTCTTGTGACAACAAATCCGTGCCCACGAGGTATGTCAAAAAGTTCCATTGTGTGTGTGCGCCCGCGCACGCGTGTGTATGTGTGTGGCTGGGGAAGGGGGAAGAGGGGGAGCGGGGGTGGGGGTGGCGTGCGGGGCGTGCGGGGCGTGCGGGGCGTGCGGGGCGTAGGTATCGGGGACGGGGCGTAGTATTGGGAAGCGTAGGTCATTTAAATATTTCGTGTATATTGTTAAATCATAGAATTGTTTAAAAGTCATCTACTAGTCTATTTTTCCCTTGATAAAAAGAGAGATTAAACAACTACATTGAATGTGTCTTGCTTATGCCGTTGCTCTGGCAGGTATTTCAAACTATAAGCACGTAATTGAGTTATTTTAATTCTCTCAGAAATATCTTTGTAATTAGGCAAACCTTTGATTGTGTACTTCACCATCTGTTACCATCTTCAGTAAAGCACAAACATATGTGCGCTTCCTACTCTGTGACCTGCATCAGTTATTCATCATTAGTAAAATGGCAACTGTAACATATTGCATAGGCACAATTAGAATGAGTTCAGAGTTGTTTTTTCTCTCTCATTCTTGCTATTTATGCTATATCGGTACAATCGGGCCTAGTTGTTGCGTCATTCAAAGAGGACCTCGGTTGCCTGGTTGGATCCACTTCGAGCATCATTATGTGTGTCTTTGGGCACTTCGCCACACATTTCCGTCCTCCAGCTGCAACCGGGTAATAGTAATGCTAGCCGTTAGCTCATTCTTCTCGTTAGGGATGACAAACTCGAGCCAGGCTTGTGCCGGACTCGAGACTAAATAAACTGTTATAAAATACAATGTAAACGTAAGTTTAAAAGACAAAATAAAATTTTATAATCTAAACGTTAGTATAAAAATGTCGCGCGCATTGTCAAATGAAGCAAGTGAATGGCATGAGATGAAAGCGGTTGGTTAAAACAGTATTAATTTCAAATTGATATATCATACACCACATTCGAGAGTCAAATAAATATACAGGATTGAAAAGTAAGTTGAAACAACTTTTGTAATCTCTCTCCTGCAAATATACATAATAACAACATATTTACTGAATCATATTAGAAAACAGGAAAATAAAAATAAAGAAAAAAGGTGTTTTTAGAATTGTGAAGATATATTAATATAAATATACATTAAATGCCTCTGCTTGGTCGAAACAAAGGTTGGTCGCATCTTGAACAGGGCTCTTACTGTGATAAGGGGTTAAGAGATGACCAAACAAAATGGAAGAAAAAAAGGCAAAAATAAAATAACTACATGTACATTTTATATTAATAATGTTTAGTTGGAGAAGCGTTTAGTTTTTGTTATGGATTCTTGAGTTTCTCCATGGAATGATAATCTACCCGAAATCGCAGTGACGTGAGCTGGAGTTTACATATTTTTCTTATAACGTGACTTTACCTGTAGTAAAAACATTGCTGCTTATAGTTGATCTATTATTTTATTACATTAAAGTATATGTTTAAAACAATCATTGCCTTCTTGGGCATGCGTGGTTCCATTTCTCTTGCGCTTTCTATGTACTTAAAAGTCCTTCAAACCATAAAAGCTCTTTATTGACACGGCGCTGCACATATGGAATGCTCTTCAAGTACTGATTTGATGTGGAAAGAGCGATCAGGTTCCAACACATGATCTCTAGGTACCAAGACCTGCAGCACATGATCTCTCGGCTCCAAAACATGCAATGCAACACATGATCCCTAGGTTCCCAAACCTAAAATACATAATCTCTTGGTTACAAAGCTAGCAATGCAATACATGATCCCTAGGTTCCTTAACCTCAAATACATAATCTCTTGGTTACAAAGCTAGCAATGCAACACATGATCCCTAGGTTCCTTAACCTCAAATACATAATCTCTTGGTTACAAAGCTAGCAATGCAACACATGATCCCTAGGTTCCTTAACCTCAAATACATAATCTCTTGGTTACAAAGCTAGCAATGCAACACATGATCCCTAGGTTCCTTAACCTCAAATACATATAATCTCTTGGTTACAAAGCTAGCAATGCAACACATGGTCCCTAGGTTCCTTAACCTCAAATACATAATCTCTTGGTTACAAAGCTAGCAATGCAATACATGATCCCTAGGTTCCTTAACCTCAAATACATAATCTCTTGGTTACAAAGCTAGCAATGCAACACATGATCCCTAGGTTCCTTAACCTCAAATACATAATCTCTTGGTTACAAAGCTAGCAATGCAACACATGATCCCTAGGTTCCTTAACCTCAAATACATAATCTCTTGGTTACAAAGCTAGCAATGCAACACATGATCCCTAGGTTCCTTAACCTCAAATACATATAATCTCTTGGTTACAAAGCTAGCAATGCAACACATGGTCCCTAGGTTCCTTAACCTCAAATACATAATCTCTTGGTTACAAAGCTAGCAATGCAACACATGATCCCTAGGTTCCTTAACCTCAAATACATAATCTCTTGGTTACAAAGCTAGCAATGAATACATGATCCCTAGGCTCCAAAACCTGCAATACATCATCTCTAGGTTCCACAACATGCAACACATAATCTCACATTTTCAAAACCTGAAATACATCATCTCTAGGTTCCAAAACCTGCAACACATATTTTCTTGGTTTAAAAAACTTGCACGCCTACCGGTTCCTTATAAATGCTGGGTACCAAGCTAATAAAGGAAGCCAACGGAAAAGACAATTTTAGTTATGTGATGTTTACAATCCAGTTGATTTTTTTAATTTATATTTTTAACAAGTTATAGCAGTCTAAAAGTTCCTTCTAGGGCACATCTTTCTATATATATTATTGAAGTACAAAATACGACAGTCTAAGCAAATTAAGGTGATAACGTCTATTTTTTTAATACTCCACGCACCTGTTACTACGTCACGCTACGCTACAGTAACTCTCCGACATCTACTTTGATATGGTCACATGATAAGTTCACGCCAATACTTCCAGCACAATATTAGCATATTTATACGTTATACCAACGATATGTAAATTAACATTCATTTTAGCTAATTGTCAAACTAGCACTGCAAAATCAAACGCATTGTCGGACGATTTCTGCAAGTTCAACATGCAATAGCTTACCAAGTGAAGTTACTGCAATATAAGAACGGCTATTGGTTATTAATAACTAATTAATAATAAGTTGGTTTCATCCAATCCGCAGAACGCATTTTCAATATCACAACGTTTCACTTAAAACGGAAACACAACGAAAACGGCTTCCGGTATGCATTGTTCAGTCAAGTGTGCCTGTACAATTCCAACTTTTCCATCCTGGGAAGGAACAATGACTGTGTCATAGGACTTTTTTATTATATATCTAAAACGGCATTTATCATCTCTGCTCAATATATGACCTCCACAAAGGGAGGGTCCGTTACTTGACGTCCAGTGGTCAGCTGAGAGAATGAGAGACTGAAAAATGTCAAAGACAAATATGAAAACATATCCACGTAAGATTTACATGCTTTGAGGGGGTTAAATTCTCTGCTTGATATGATGTAATTTAAAGCAAATTCATTGCACGGCAGTTATTAGTTAAAATAAAATGACCGGCGTGTTTGACGCATTAATTAAGTGATTGTTGTTTCTCCCAACAAATAAAAATGAATTGTTTCCTATAAAAAGATGACAGTGTTATTGTTTTAAATAATTACTGTTTAACAATATCATTACATTGAATTTATGATATTTATTTACCATAATGACAGAGGTAATCCAAATGTATAGCAACCTTACGTGACATTAAACATGTTCTGCCACAAGAAATGTTGAAATATGGTAGGGACATACGTGTTTTTACGAAGAACTAATTCTGAGTAACACTCTTGCGCCATACCATTTAAGCAATTCCCAATTAATACTATGATTAATACTATGCTCTTTGAAAGCCATTTTGCCGCGTCTTTGATATTATGCATCAACAGTTTTCTTGTAAAGAGTCAAGTGTTTAATTATGCACAATATAACAGTCTGTAAAGGAACACTACACCTTTTATATAAATGTTTTAGCCATACCGTCTAATATATCGTAGTCTTTTACATCTACAACATTTTTGAGTGGGTTAAAAACTTAAAATATAATACAATGTATGTAATGTAAACGCCTAAAATTAGCAACCATTTTAGAGAAATGAGCTACTGATATGCCAGTTTGTGCGAGTCCCAAGTTTAATTTCTTACGGAGAACGGATCCTTCCTTTCTCTCACGAAAGATAGTTTAAAGCAATTTGTCCACAACAAACACTGACAAAACAAGTCTCTAATCGATTATGTCCTATCTTTTTTTGCTCCGGTCATTGCTTTTTTCGGCGTTAGCAGAACAAGCGGGCTTTTGACCTACTTTTTGGACCAAATGGAGGCGCGGTGAATGGATTTTGTATACGACCCTCTTCTCAAAATAAACTACCATTCAACGTTTAGGTGTATACAGTGTTAAAGCTGTATACGATATTCTTGAAAAAGCTGTAGACCTGTGCTCTAGGGCATCTTATTCGGCTCAACCCTGTTTATCTTTTTTAAAGATATTTCTTGTTACCAATATTATTAAAGCATTGCAAGGCTGAATTTGTTAGAGTTGGTGCTCATTTTCCACCGCGGTAAAGTCGGTGTTCATTTTCCATCGCGTTAAAGTTGGGTGTTTAGATTATACAGAATAATTCTGAAAATAAAATATTTTTCCGGCTACCTCAAACTGTTTTCTTTTCAGCATGTTATTAGAATCACAATATTACTTATTCCTGGCCTTATTTTTGTTGCACCGGATAAACCTAGCAAGGCCATATATTGTAATAAGATACTGTATACAGTACTTTCGCTTTGTTTATCTTGACTCAACCTTAATCATTATACTGTATATATAATTTTAGGTTGTCATTTCTGTATTTCACCATGAATTTAAGGAAACATTATTTTATTTAACCAACTTTTCAAGTTTATCCGTGGTATGTTTGCACAGTCCTACATAAAGCTTATCTCACTTTTAAAGCTACATACCTTATAAAACAAAATGGTAATAAACTCTAAATTTGGAGTTTATGTTAAAACAATAGAATTGCACCCACCGGAAAGAGAGTTAATGAACCCAACTGTACACTGAGTATCCCCAATGATAATTTCCACGTACAATCATTCGGTACAGCTCGATCAATATCCTCAGAGTGCGCAAGGTCTATACAAACACAGGGAAAAAATGTACACCCAATGACCTCACACATACACTGATAGCGCAGTATATATACCGTAAGTTAGTTCAGAACAGTTGCACTTGTTTCAAATGCATCCTCATTGTCAACTCAGCTAATTTGAGATAATTCAGTTTCGTGACATTTCTTAAGAAATAGAAATAACTATTCTGTTAATTTAAAAAAAATTCAAAAAATATTATTTGGATACTTTACGGAAAATAATAATTTACCAGAAAACGCAACCCAGCTAAAAAGAAGGTAAGGTACAATTTAATTTTGTAATATTTGAAACAAATTTTACGTTCTTGCTTGACAGCAAATAGATGAATTGTTTTGCTTTAGCGAAGATGAATCGAACGTAAAATCTGCGATTGTAGATGTACTATTGATAATGCTTATTACTATTAAAGAACACAGGTGAAACTTTAAAACTGTAACACTCGGTAATCTTTTTAATGAAAACCGTTTAAATGCACAATCGGAGCCCTTTATCTCGGCTGTTATCATCTTTTTAAGATTGAAACATCATCCAATTATTTTCCAGGGAATTTTTTTTTTTTTCCCCCCCCCCCCGCATAAAACATTGGGTAATTGTTGGTTTCGGTGAAGTGTTATAATTTCCCGAGTAGGCCCCCAAAAATTTTTTTCCCAAGCCCAATTTATCTCGGTCAAATGGTTATAAATCCTCTTTTAAGGAAAATTGTTTAAAAACTGAAAATGCGGGTCTCAGAAAAAATAAACAAAAGTATTTAAACGACGTCATCGTCGCATGATTATTAATACCAGTCGGAGTTTTTTGTAAATTTGAAATAAAACCGGGCAAAAAAAAAAAAATTTTAATACTGTTTCAAAACTGTGGATTATCACTTTTATTTCACGTCTCGTAATGAAAACAAAATAAATTATATTAATACACTAACGTTCCGCGATTAACATCACTTAATATAAAAGCCGTTCTCAATATTAAGACTGACGAATTGACCGACTCTGTAATAAGACCACTTTTCTAACAGTCCAAATCCGCAATGACAGAAACGCTAAGAAAAAATATTCGTTTTTTTTAAAGTCATACTAATTGAAATAACGGATTAAAAAAACCTCAACTTCACTTTTCAACGAAACAGATGATGATCCCTCGGTAAAAGCCTCGCTATCTTCATTGGAACTGTCACAGTCATCAATGCAGCCGACTCTTACATTTTTTATGGCCGAAATTAAGGTTCATGCGACAAAAACTTAATTAAAATTTTATTAACCTTCATTGTCTTAGAACAGAATATTAATATGTTTTGTTTTTAAATATTTATCTACTAGATAAACATGCATTTAAATACACCCATGGTGCCTCACTGCCTCTAAATGACGCCAGTAATCACGCATTCCACATATTTGACGTAGGGTAAAGCGAAGGGAAATTGTAAGTGTACATGCATTATCAGAACAGAACAGAACAGTACAGTTATTGATATACACAGATTACAAAACATACTGTTACAATTTGTAATAACTTGTGAACCGGTGAATATTACATATCTTTAACAATTCTTAAAAAAATAAGACAGACTACAGTTTATTTAAACATGAACATAGGACTTGAAACAATGGGTGTCGGTTTACATAATAAGTCTGGCCCGTTAATAGTATCAATTTCTTTTTATGTATCATTGACAAATCAAGCGGCAGGAAATTTCTTTGAAGGGTATTAAATTATCATATAACTTATTGAATGGTCCTTCTTTGTAATCTTAATTTCGGGGAAAATAATATATTTAAAGCGACGTGATGTTACATATTGTTTTAAAGAAATTTTAAAGATTTTAAAATTCACACATACAGAAATTATAGAGAACAGTTTCATTGCCTAGCCTGATTTAATTTATTCAAATTAGGAAACCAACTCTTTCTTTAATATGTTTTATGATTATTAAAATTTTATCAAATACAAAGAATATATTCTGTCTGACTTGTTTGATTGTTACGTACAGTTTTAAGAACTTTTCGTGGAATAAAGGGCTTTGTTGGTGTATTATTGCTGTCGTTTGCAGTTTTGATCTGGAGATTAACAAGAACTACCTTTAAATAGATAGTCGGCGCAATTTTAGTTAATATATAGTGCCGTAAATAAATGAGTAAAATGACCAAACAAGACCGAAAAACAAATACTGCCGATCGCAAACAACTTGTTTTTCTAAAGATTATGTTATATCGCTAGTACTGATTGATTATTCACTATTTACAAATTCCTTCATATTTTCAAAACTTAAATTATAAATTATATATTATCTTTTGAAAAGAAAAGTTGTTTCCGGTCTGTATAAACTGTTTTTGGTCCCTTTTCAGTCTTTTCGGTTGTTTTCGGTTATTTTATACACCAGGTAAAATAAAATCAAAAGGTGCCTTACAGCGTCAATTTCTCATTTCAAAAAATGTTATACTTTCTACTCATTGGCGGTCGAAGAGTACCAAACTTCTGGTCTAAAGCGAGCGTAATAAAACAATATTGCTGTGGTACATGATACGGAAACATATGTTAAACAGTAATAACAAAATGACTCTACAAAATATTGTTCTGGTCAGTTCCATCATTTCTTTTTAATGGGGTTATATAAACTGAACAAAGCAGTCTTTAGTTTAGCGTTTTAAAGGGACATACCCAATTCCTGATGCCAAATTAAATAACATCCAAAACATAAATAATAGAATCTTTGCATGTATCATAATTCAGCCTTACAGTTTCAGCTATGCTTCCCAGTTTAGCTGTTTAACATATACTGCAGTACCGTAAACCATTCAATAATCTATGTAGAGTTGTTGTTGTACAATTAATGGGTGGATGCGATAAATTACAGAAAGCCTCTATATTGATTAATTATGGTAAAATAAGGCATATGTTAGAACTCTAGGGAACATTTATCGAGTCAAACATATGTAGTACATGTATAAGTTGCAATCACTTTACTGCAATCAAAAAAGTTTAAAGGGACATATCAAATAAATAACCTCCAAAACATAAATAATAGAATCTTTGGAAGTATAATAACTTAAAGTGACATTATACACATCTTACTGCACATAGTATATTTTTGGTGACAGTTTTATAAAAGCAATTTTTGGTTGATGTGCATTTAAATGTGTTAAATTCACGATAATGCCGCTTTAGTATTTGAAGTTGGTGCTGTAGAAAAAAAAAATCGGACTGATAAAACGATTGTTAATTGTGTCGTTGTTGTTGTTGGAAGAGATTTCGGCAGTGGAAGGGAAGCAACTCCTGCATGCAGTTGTTTTTTCTAAAAAGACTCTCCCAGTCAAAATAAGACAAGTGACAGGAAATTGTCACAAAACCAGGTTTTCATTTTCCAGTCTGCTGGCCGAGCGCAAATGTGTTTTTAAAGTCAGTAGATATACATAATGTGAAAAAGAAACAAAGGTCTTCTTCTATATATTAATGTGTAAAACAAAGGGCCATAATTAGGCAAAATTTAAAAAGAAACAAAAAAAAGAAAAAAAAAAAAAAAAACAAAAACTTGCTCTGTGTGGGGTTTGAACCGCTGGTCTCATGAGAAATTTTGTCTCTTACTGTAACAGAATACTCCAAAGTATACAGGCTGGTAATCTATTCTAAAAATAGACGTAATCCAGAGTATTCTCCCTTTTATAATAACAGAGTATTCTCCCTTTTATATTCTTAAATAAGGAGACACAATTGTAACGGACGGACGGACGACCAGGGGCATACATTATATATTCAAAATTGTTTAGTTCACAATTATAGTTCTGTGAAAGTTTGGTTGAAATCCCTTGAGAAATGTAGGGTTGCACCAGAAGAGTATTTCTCTATATATATTACTTTGTGGAAAAAACAAAGGCCCATAATTCTGTCAAAAATGATCAAATCACAAAACCCCGATAATATGCGCCAGGGCACTTGGTGACAATAATTCTGTGAAAGTTTGGTTTAAATACCGTGAGAAGTGTAGAAGGAGTTGCGCACAGAAGAATTACATATGTGAAAAAAAAAACAAAGGGCCATAATTAGGTCAAAAATGACCAAATCACAAAACCCCGACAATATGCGCCAGGGCACTTCATGACAATACTTCTGTGAAAGTTTGGTTGAAATCCGTTGGAAATGTAGGTGAGTTGCGCAGAAATTGTTTACGCCCGCCCGCCGACGTACCTCAATCTAATAACCAGGATTTTTCCTTCGGAAAACCTGGTTAAAATCAATATTTGGAAAGTTATTTTTTCATACTGGTAGCGGGAAGAGTTTGGTGTATTGGGTTAAAAGCTATTATTTCCTCTACCCTTTTGTACACACACCTTTTTCAGATGGATTTTTACTTGAAAAAATACTTTAACCTAAAAATATCAGCTTTGTATTCACAGTCATTATCGATAAAATCAGCGGTTTAATATATGCTGCAGTACCGTAAACCATTCAATAATCTATTTAGAGTTGTTGTTGTACAATTTATTGGTGAATGTGATTAATTACAAAAAGTCTCTATATTGATTAATTGTGGTAGAATGGGGCATTTTTCGCCATAGGTTCTTCTTTGAAATTGTATTTATTTATCATTTTACTTTCATTGAACACATCATCTATGTTTCGACAATATAATCTCCTGGATGCAGGTAGTGCCTCTTTAAACCAAATCAGCGTTAAACAATTTGAGGGTACAAATTAACTCCATTAGGTCCATAAAATAATTCAGCTTCATTAAGTTTACGGACTGACTTAGCAATGTCCTTGGAATAAATCAGCATAAACAGTGTAAGCCAAGCAAGATTAATAAGTTCATTGAATTAAATCAACATAAATGAAACCCTAGATGATTCATCATTAACAATTCCATGATATAAAAAAACATCATCAACACCTTGGAATATCAACCATGTCCAAGTTATCGTGCAATAATAATGATACGTTTAAAAGTAGCCTATGATTAACAGCTACTGGAGGATTTGATTGTCAGATTGACAGTTGATTAACTAACAGTTGATTAAACGATCATTCATTAAGTCTAACATAAGCCCTACTATGATAAGTACCTATGTGAACTGTAGTCTTAAAGTACTTTCAGTATCACGGAGTTCAAAAACTTCGATAACAATACAGATTTCCTTAAAGATAACCTTATATTACACACAAAAAAAATATCTTACTTGTTAGTTACTTATCGGTTTACACGTAATTTGAGACACTATATTAACAGATTTTAAACAAAGCAATGGAAATTGTCAGTCACTGATATACTTTTTATGATGATAACTGGCAGAAAGGGGAGTTTCAACGAAGGGTCAGGGGGTTCGGACCCTCTCGGGTATGAAAGTGGATTCTGCCATTCGTTTACTGCTTAGTGTGTTTACTTACTTTTATAAAACTTTATCTGATGTAAGCATATTATAAACTAAGTTTATTTAAATATTTGCAGTATCCCGATTGCCTAGAACGAAACCTAACCAAAACGGAAACAAGTGCTTACGTCCGTGTACTCTAAAGGTCTATTGAAGGTTTTTAGACGGCGTTATAATGGGCGAAAGTACATGCCACTAGTTTCATATTTTGATTTTCGAGAATGTGCAATGATTTAAATGACAACTACAAGCTCACTAAACAACATGAATGGCAAATTATATTTTTTTTAAAATTGTAAATTTTCTTAGTCTGATTTGCAAGAGCTTAAAGTGGAATTATGCACATTTTTTTCAAGAACACATCTAGCTGAAATAGGTGTGTGTAAAATGGTAGAGGAAATAATAGCTTTTAACCCAATACACCAAACTCTTCCTGCTACCAGTACAAAATAATAACTTTCCAAATATTACTTTTCCTATTTTGACTGGGAGAGTCAATTTAAGAAAAAAACTGCATACAGGAGTTGCTTCCCTTCCCCTGCCGAAATCTCTACCAACAACTATAACAACACAAAGGAGATCACTTCGAAGAAAGGAACTATTATTTTATTTGTCCAGTTTCTTTTAATTCTCAAACACCAATGCGGCATTATCATTAATTTAAGAAGTTTAAATGCACAGCAACCGAAAATTGCTTTTTTGAACTGTAACCAAAAATACACTGTGTGCAGTAAGATGAGCATAATGTCACTTTAATGAATGAATTAGAATAAATTGAATCAAATTATAAATACCATTAAAGTTACAGGTACGATTACTCTTGATGTCGATTGATACGAATTATTTGTAAACCTTTTCTTTATTGCGGAGAAGAGTAATCTATCTAACCATAATTAAAACTTCCAAACTTTTTCTGGTAACCATATTTTGCAGATTTCACACGGATATCCCTTTTGAATTACTGAATACAGACTGCTTAATTTATAAACTGCGTGTGGTATATTTTAAACGTTTCAATTGATAAGTCAACTTTGTCTTTTTTACTTTACTATGTGGAGTTTTAATGTTGTTGTTGTTGTTGTTGTTGTTGATAGTTTGCATAATATGAAATGCTGTGAGTAATATATGAAAACTATCCACTCTTATTAGACTGGCATTCAGTCCTTACATTAACTTCTATTTTGTGATTATCTGCCAGCTTATTTCTTACAAATAAACTCCTTTTGCCGATCGAGCCCTGTTGGAAATAAAAGACTGAAAGTAATTTGCTTGGAGTTTGTATGAAATATATCATCACCAAGCCTGCATTTCTAATGTATTGAACGTAAATGAAAACTTGTACCCTTCTCTCGGTATAAATGTAAATTAGGGCTTCATAATATCAAAACAAAATTCAAATCTTACATATTGCATGTAGCGTTCCATTATATTTTACCAAACGGTGTTCCGTTAGAACCATTGCTATGGTAACTTGACGTCATCGCACGCGTTATAAAAGTTATATTAAATAATGCTATTTTAGATTGATTTTCTAGCATTATTAGCAAATTTTCGTCCGATGATACAGCATCATTAACATAATTTCATGTGAATATTATGGACGATTTATCTTCACCTCATTAAATGTAGCCATTAGCCTTTCAAAACCATGAATTAATTTGTTGGGTTTTGGTAGAAAAAAAATCGTTCGCCACTGCTGAGAAATTTTCATTGCTTTTATGCACTTGTATTTTTTAAGTACAGGAGATTATATCAAAACGAGTTGCTATATTTTGAACAACAGTTGGTTTTCTCGTCTGCTGAAAACCACAATATCGTTACACGGTATCATAAAATGAACGCTGAGCGCGTGCATTTGCTTAAAGGAATTCATACGGAAATATATACCAAATCTAATAATAATTAAAACAATTAATATCGTTTGAAGTTATTAATGCAATGCGCCAAATTGCAGTTTATAATCAACAAAATCTCTCCTGAAGGAAGTGCTGTTGACGTTGATGGTGAAAAACTTATAAATGTTAGAGATAACCGTGGCGCCAAGCGCTCGGTCCCTGTCAATCAACGTTTTATAAGAAATACCAATGAACATAAGTAGCCTGTGGACTTAACTATATCCCATTTTATTGACTACTTTTTTGAAGAAGGAAATGTACTTTTATTTAGAAAAACATGATTTGTTTTTATTTTATTAAAGTTGGTTGAGCTTTCTGCAACAGTAGGAGAAACAGTGATAGAATACGTAAAAATTAAGTCGGTCAATTTGAAATTTGCAAATACATACAGATGGAAATAATACTGTGATCTTATGTTTTAAAAGGCCGTTTTTTATTTTGCTTTTTAATCTTTTTTTAAACTGCCAGGCAGATTAATTGTGAATACGTGCTATATTGTGTACTACTGTAACCATGTGGTGGTCATGTACATATGTAATAAATGTCACACATGCTATGCATTCACGCTGATATTTGTCAGTATTTACTTACATTTATAGACACATTGATACATTACTCGCTTTCACTTAAAAATTTGTGCGTTTTTACTAACGATATGTGCCACTTTTTGGTTGTTTAGATTAGTAGCGTTAAATAAAACCCATCAACTTTTTTTTCGTGAATCTGAAGATCATTTTCATAAGATAAACAGCAGATATATTCTAGACGATAATGAATGTATAAAAAGAAATAACCCAATAAGTGAAAAAAAAATCTGCATATTTCATAAAAAGTTAAGCGCCGAAATAGTGGCAACTTGTCACAAAATAATATTTTTGACACCGTGTAAATGATAGTAGGAAACAAGAATCACATTGTGGACTTGGAGATACATATTTTAACCACCTTATTGTATGTTCAGTAAGTTACTTTTTACTCCTACGTGGAAATTGGGCGATAACTATAGGCTCTGATTATACAATCAACATCCATTTAAAAAGAGATTCATATAAGCTGTATCGCTTTCTTCTCAATCTTGAATGATGTTTATTGATGTATAGTATTTGTTCATGCTTTGATAAACAAATAAATAATGTTTAAAGTAACATCTATGTTAATTCAAGCTTTTCAATTAAAATATTTAATTAAATCTCTTAAATGTTACAACTTAAAGTCAAAGCATATCGGTTCAACATAATACATAATTATTTTATTACCTCCTGAAACTTATATGATGACAAATGAATAATAGAGGGCGCAAACAGGTGATTTTGTTCTACATAGATGCTGGTACTTGACATGTGACATTTTGCCGTTATCGCCTATTTCCATGAATGCATACATGTATGTACATGTATCATTAACCAACCCTCCACGAATGTCTAAAAGGAATGCCCTTGTACAATTTTCGAGGAATAATTTTGTGGTTAATAGCAAACACGAGATTTCATCTGAGTAATATACCGACTTTTTAATGTTGTATGCTATGCTTAACGGGTAAGCTCTTTCACGCAAGTAGCGGATGAATTGATATTCTGTAACGTCATTTACTTTTTCCAACGTCATAATGGGGATTGCGCCGATTTCCTGAATTGAGTTAATCTCTTTTTGAATTGGTTCAAATGTCTAGAAGTCTAGCAGCATACAGAATAGCAAACATCTTTGTCAGCCCGTATTTTTCAAGAGACTTCCTCGCATACAGCAACTATAGAATTAAACGAAACAATACACATTATAGAAAACTTATAACTGAATGAGCCAAATACTGTCCTATAACTCGGCCTCAAAGTGTTCGTTAGGTCCCGGAAATACCAGGTAAACATTTACGTAATGGCATTGCCGATAAACACCCACTTACAGGCACCCTTACGTAAACAAATAGTTGGTTGCATTCACATGTCCCAAATAAAATATTATTTATAGAGGAAAATCATGCAAAACAGAAAATTTGACTCGATCAATCTTTGTTAAACTTTAGTAACAAGAAAACCACAGACCATAAACAAGCGTTTTGCTCTCAGTTCATGATGTTTACAGAGAAAAATGAATTTATCAAACAGTATTTTCGCTGATTTATTGGTGTTTTTTTTACATTTTCTGATCCAGACAATTGATTTTCCATGTTTCTATTTCGTGTATGGTCGATGTTATGCAATAAATTGATAGAAATAAATATTATACGCCTATTAAGCTGTTATATTTTTTTACATACACAACATTCTAATTCGGTAAAGCCAGATTGTCTCCCTTGAAGTTGATGGGAGAAACTTGTTTTGATAAAATTCAGATCAATACATTGTAAATTATATTTGGAAAATATGTTCAGTTTGTTATTGTTACAGTACAATTATCATATCTTTTTATTAAAAATGATTTTTTGTTAAACACGCAAGCAATTTGTTTCGATATAAAAAACTTTAATTAAAGAGAATTTCAAAAGAAAGATTACAATATCTGAAATTTTTGCACAGGGACATTCGTTTTAAGTAAGGCAAGTTATCAATGGACGTAGTATGTCATACCGGAGAGTGCGTCACCAAAAACTTCTTCAGGCAAACCATGCGTTGAGGTACATTTCTCATTTATGAAGGTTGGGAGATCTGGGCCGAAACACTACACTATTCATGACGGGAATGAAACATTGCCGCTTTTTCTTATGCTGATTTTATCAATAAAGAAAAACCTTCGTTGATTAATAAGATTTGGTTAGTTGCACAATAATCTAACATAGAGCGTCCTTAAACATTTTGTGTAAAGGTTGTATCTTTGTAAATAGTTTTAATTGAAGTGAACAACCGAAAACAAAGACTGCCTTTGCATAACAAAGGATGAAAAGCTTGTTGCGCAAGGATATCTTACAAGATGAAGTAGGCCGTATGCGTTTAATGACGATCGTATTACAGTAAAGAGTAAATCGCTGGAAACGTTAGGAGTGCCAAAGTTATCGTTTAATGTGAAAGTCATTTTCTTCTCAGTAATTAAGATAGAAAACTTACCGCGCTTTATTATATCGTATAGTTTAAAACTAGATTTTGGCTGACATGCGGATTATATGATTTACGAGGACACAATAGGACATAATATGCATGTCAAATGTGCGTTTCGGCAGAGTGCAGTTTGATGATTAATAAACGACATCAGATATAGTATTACAAATATAACGACAAGGGTTAAATGCATGCACGTTCAAAGTAAGTACTGTTCCTTACATTTTCTCTTATTTGGGATTTTGGTATAGTAGGGCTACATACTTACTGCTTTAAAGCGTGTTAAGAACATTTATTGTTGTATGGGTTTCTAACGCGTTTACAAGACGGAGGACAAGGTTATAAACTTTTGACAGTGATGAAACTCGAACCTGTGACATGCAAAGTTGTGTCTGATTCTGTTTCCACAATATTGCACTTTTGTCTTTTCTGCCTTTTGTAAAAAAAAATTTTTTTTGTCTATACGTTACTCCACTTCGTATAAAACTTTGCATATAATATACAATTAAACAAATATTATATCGATATGGAAATATATACACAGCATTTGCTTTATTAATGTTACTTTATATTCGTCGTTACACAACTGTCTGATAGGTGTTCCGAATAAAGGTACTGCAGTTAATGTTGTTGTATGACTTTAAAGCCCATTTCAACCGTACGTCAGTCATATTTACTTGCGGACAATTTACAATTTATAACCGGTTAGAATTACGTATTCAGTTTGTTATTATAGGACTCCTTTTTTAATTGAGTTACCTGATAACAAATGTTATCACAATTTTACAAAGTAAAATGTGTTTAAAGCATATACTATAAAAAAAGGCGGGAAATAATTGGTCATAATTTGCTGGAGTTGCTACAGATGTTTTCTTTATTGATAATGGTAATAAGTTGAGTGAACTTTATTGGCAATTGAACTAAAATAACTTTAAAATACCATTTAAAGATATAATTGTTTAATGAGGGATTACAGTAAAATACATTATATATCTATACGGTATGTGTCATAAATATTTTATTTTGTTCAAATATAAATTAAGACGACACTGTACAGAGTAATTTTGGGTTAACTAATACAGTTTTCTATGAGAAGGATAAGTTTTCAAATACGACTTTTCTCCGAGCTAGAAGTATCACACTAATACAGTTGGGCACTCATAATGTGGTGTCCCAATGATCAGCTGACCAGTAGTTATAGCCCGACATTCGTTTATAAAATGAGTCAATCTTAACATAGTGTTGCAATATTCCGGCAGTGCTGTACTCTGTCCTGTTTTTGCCTCCCCCTGTTGCCCTTACGGGCGTCCCTGCTGCTCGTTTCTGTATCCCATAGAACAGAAAACAGAATTGTTTTGAAAAAAATGAGGAAGACACCTTACATAAAGCTTTTGCATCATTTATTTATAGAAATATTTCAATTCAATAGAAGATTTTCGGATTTTGATTTTATTGTCTAGATATAACATTACATTCGTATTTGAAATGAGTCCATATAGTGATCAGATGAACACTTGCTCCAGTCCGACATTCCTTTATACAATAAGTCGATCTCAATATCGAGATGTAATGTTCAGCTGAACGTTCATTCTAGCTAAACTGTCGAGCTGCATTGTTCAGGAAAACATTCGATTTAGCCATAGAATAAATCAATATCGATGTCAAATGTACAGTTGATTCTACGTCAACATTCGGTAAATCAGTAAGACTGATAAAAAAGTCATAATAATGAAGACTATCTTCGCAAAAAGGAGATAAAAGTTCCCTAAAATGCCAAGGTCATGGTGTTGTGCTTCACGTCCAGATGCAACAAGGCTGTTGTTTGACCGCTTGATATGTTAAACAATGTTCTTATCGTATTTTAAATGAAGACGCAAGCAATTACTCATGGAACACATGCGTGCTGCAGCAACATGGAAAGAGAATTAGCGGTGATAAATTATATTTGCATGTGTAATGTAATTTCAGTACACAATTTTGTGTATAAAAACTTCCCCTATCTTTTATTAAAGCTTAGCGCCCATTTCAAAGTGGGTAAGGGTAGGAAATCTGCCATAGTTCCTGTGCAGTACCAAAACCTGAATCCAATCCTCCGTAAAAACTTGTCTGTTTGCTCATATACAAAGTCAGATCAGTAACGCGGCTCTAATCCTTGATTCTTAAAAGTCCGTGAACTTAGCCACTCGACTACGGGGTTGGGTCTCAATGTTTTCATATGAAACAGAAAGTGTTTTCATAAAAGTCCTTCAATAAACCGAAATTCACTTATTTATTATAATTATGTATACTAAATACATGTATATTTTTAATCTAATTCGACAGTAGGGAGGGAGATCCTGTGGTGTAGGGTAAGACGTTGGATTCGTAACCCAAAGGTCTCGGGTTTGAATCCATGTGTCTGCGGAATGGGTCGGAACCTTAACAATTCATCCTTTTGTCGCGAGTTGTGGTCCGAAACCTGGGTTCAGCAGTCAACGATAGAAGTCAATATTAAGTTGCAAGAACTTATATGTGTCTACTATAAATGTAAAATAAATAAGTCTAGAAGCAGTCAGCTCACCAGCATACTTTCTGATCGTCATCTGGAACTGACAATCGAAACTAGATATAAACTACTGTGGTGAAATTTCGAACTCGCATGAGCATGCCGGATGCTGTACATGACAGTTTGGTGAAATGTCGTGCTGACATTTCCGAGTACAATAATGTACTAATGTAATAATGTCATATGACATTGTAGCACTATACTGAACTTGTATTCGTGCTAAATTTGTAAAGCCTGGACGAAACCAATATTTTAAAGGAGTGCAGAAAGAAAGGCATGTCTGCTTACTTGCTCTTGGCATGATGATTGGGTTTGTTTTTGTTGAAACTATCTTGATTTACAATATGCCTGCAAGCTTTTGGTTTTAACTGTTCTTTTTTGTATCCTCTTACTTTTGCTGTTTTGTGTAATAGTTTTACACAGTTACCAGAGTTCGTGAAAACCTTACAAACCAAAGGAAAGTTGTAACATATCATCGGCAAAAAAATATTAGGACATTTAGGAGTTAACAGGTGACTCTGTGTGTACATACTTGTTGTATGGTATATAATGTTCTATCCTATAACAGGTGACTCTATGTGTACATACTTGTTGTATGGTATATAATGTTCTATCCTATAACAGGTGACTCTATGTGTACATACTTGTTGTATGGTATATAATGTTCTATCCTATAACAGGTGACTCTATGTGTACATACTTTTGTATGGTATATAATGTTCTATCCTATAACAGGTGACTCTATGTGTACATACTTGTTGTATGGTATATAATGTTCTATCCTATAACAGGTGATTCTATGTGTACATACTTGTTGTATGGTATATAATGTTCTATCCTATAACAGGTGACTCTATGTGTACATACTTGTTGTATGGTATATAATGTTCTATCCTATAACAGGTGACTCTATGTGTACATACTTGTTGTATGGTATATAATGTTCTATCCTATAACGGTGACTCTATGTGTACATACTTGTTGTATGGTATATAATGTTCTATCCTATAACAGGTGACTCTATGTGTACATACTTGTTGTATGGTATATAATGTTCTATCCTATAACAGGTGACTCTAGTGTACATACTTGTTGTATGGTATATAATGTTCTATCCTATAACAGGTGACTCTATGTGTACATACTTGTTGTATGGTATATAATGTTCTATCCTATAACAGGTGACTCTATGTGTACATACTTGTTGTATGGTATATAATGTTCTATCCTATAACAGGTGATTCTATGTGTACATACTTGTTGTATGGTATATAATGTTCTATCCTATACATTTACATCTTGTTGTATGGTATATAATGTTCTATCCTATAACAGGTGACTCTATGTGTACATACTTGTTGTATGGTATATAATGTTCTATCCTATAACAGGTGACTCTATGTGTACATACTTGTTGTATGGTATATAATGTTCTATCCTATAACAGGTGACTCTATGTGTACATACTTGTTGTATGGTATATAATGTTCTATCCTATAACAGGTGACTCTATGTGTACATACTTGTTGTATGGTATATAATGTTCTATCCTATAACAGGTGACTCTATGTGTACATACTTGTTGTATGGTATATAATGTTCACCTATAACAGGTGACTCTATGTGTACATACTTGTTGTATGGTATATAATGTTCTATCCTATAACAGGTGACTCTATGTGTACATACTTGTTGTATGGTATATAATGTTCTATCCTATAACGGTGACTCTATGTGTACATACTTGTTGTATGGTATATAATGTTCTATCCTATAACAGGTGACTCTATGTGTACATACTTGTTGTATGGTATATAATGTTCTACCTATAACAGGTGACTCTATTACATATTGTTGTAGGTATATAATGTTCTATCCTATAACAGGTGACTCTATGTGTACATACTTGTTGTATGGTATATAATGTTCTATCCTATAACAGGTACTTATGTGTACATACTTGTTGTATGGTATATAATGTTCTATCCTATAACAGGTGACTCTATGTGTACATACTTGTTGTATGGTATATAATGTTCTATCCTATAACAGGTGACTCTATGTGTACATACTTGTTGTATGGTATATAATGTTCTATCCTATAACAGGTGACTCTATGTGTACATACTTGTTGTATGGTATATAATGTTCTATCCTATAACAGGTGACTCTATGTGTACATACTTGTTGTATGGTATATAATGTTCTATCCTATAACAGGTGACTCTATGTGTACATACTTGTTGTATGGTATATAATGTTCTATCCTATAAGGTGACTCTAGTGTACATACTTGTTGTATGGTATATAATGTTCTATCCTATAACAGGTGACTTATGTGTACATACTTGTTGTATGGTATATAATGTTCTATCCTATAACAGGTGACTCTATGTGTACATACTTGTTGTATGGTATATAATGTTCTATCCTATAACAGGTGACTCTATGTGTACATACTTGTTGTATGGTATATAATGTTCTATCCTATAACAGGTGACTCTATGTGTACATACTTGTTGTATGGTATATAATGTTCTATCCTATAACAGGTGACTCTATGTGTACATACTTGTTGTATGGTATATAATGTTCTATCCTATAACAGGTGACTCTATGTGTACATACTTGTTGTATGGTATATAATGTTCTATCCTATAACAGGTGACTCTATGTGTACATACTTGTTGTATGGTATATAATGTTCTATCCTATAACAGGTGACTCTATGTGTACATACTTGTTGTATGGTATATAATGTTCTATCCTATACTCCTATGACTGTGATGAGGCGTTGCTATCTTTTCTCATACAAAGTTAAAGAATAGAGTGTGGTCTGTGCTAGATAGTGTTTTCTAAAAGTTTATCCCGAAGTGTAGTCAGCTACCGAATGTAATTCAAACACATGACCTCCTGTAGCAGTCGATATATACTCTATGTATAACCATTATTCATCCCAACCCTTTATTTTATACAGAAAAATGTGTTCCTTGTATTTTGGTGGCCACATGGTTGTTGTACTCAACTCAACTGTCTCAGTTACTGCATTGTATATCTCAAATTCTTACATTTACAATCTGCCCTACACTTAAACAATATTTTGTCAGCTTGCTCAAATTTGTCTAAGCAGCTTAAATTTAAAAGTTGATTTAACATTGATTTAGGGAAGCTGACATATTTATTCTTTTATTGCCCTAGCATGTGGTCTTACATGATATATTCGGCAATATATAACTTCAGCGTAAGTCGGGTAATTTATAATTTACAGGAGGACGTTAAGTATTTCATTATGGCAATTTGTACTTTTAGAAAACAATAAATAATGCACCGATTATGAAGAGCTCTTGACTGTTGTATAAATTTAGCAACTTCCTCCAACGGGGTTATTTGGTTTATTTTTTTTACGGAAGAAAATGGGTTCTGAAGTGACACTACAATATTATCCGTGGAAGAGATAAGTGCATACCTCTTCAAACAAATGAATAATATACACGCATATCATAATTATATTCACAAAGACTGATTTATAATAGGAAGAAAAGTCTTTACACTGTATATAGAATTCTAGGTTTTATTTAGCTAAATCAAACATTTAACGAAAGACTTGTATTCGTAGAAACGATTCTTGGCTCTTTATAGTACTTTTTTTATGCATGTCGAGCCTTTGATGCAAATGGAATATGTCCGAATGCCAACGCATAGGTGAAATAATGTTATGACTTAAACAAAACAAAGAAAACAAAGACTGTTGGTACAATGAGTGCATTGGTTACAGCAAAGTAAAATTCAAGTAATGGCCCAAGTTGGTCCATGAAGAAGTGAACAGAAGTAATTAAATGAAATGTATCTATTTTACTTACTTTTCACCGCAAAACGCACAGCATGTGGTATAAAATAATTTGAAAGCAACACTGGAGGCTTTTTCCATTAAACGACGTATCACGTGTTTTGAATGGAATGTGGTACTCCTGCGGTTCGTTTTAGCATGCCGTAACTCGAGGCAAATTATTTGCCTAGAACTTGTACAACGATAAACATGGATTGAAAATGAGTTTTGCTAAGTTAATGGCCACTTTCGCCTAATGATTTTATGATACTATACAATTATAGACTAATTTTGAGGTCAATACATAGTTTTGCGGACCTGTTAAAAAGTGATATTGACCGAGGCCGAAGTCCGAGGTCAATATCATTTTTTGACAGGTACGCAAAACTATATATTGACCGAAACGTTAGTCTAAAATTTTATATCGCGTAGTGACAATATGCGAAAATACAATAGAAATGACATCTTGAAACCCGCGCATGTCTACACATTATTTTCGAGTTTCACACATACTATTGACCAAACGCGGTTTAACTTGGGATTTTGTTAACGTGATGTCCTCAAGATCCTATCATTTTCTTGTTGTTATTACAGTTATCTTCGACAAACCTCTTCTCAAAAGATTAGCACTCTCTACAACAGCTACTCACGGCGACACAAGTGTAAATCTAATCTCCATTAACAATATTTTACAAGGTTTGAAACTACATTTGTAACTCGATTATCTTTGAACTTGACTTTACAATTTTATTTAGTATTCCTTGACTTATATCTAAATCATAAGTGCTTGATAGAAGAAAAAAGTTTCAAGGTTGTATAGTGCATTTTTCTTTAGGTTATCTGTACTCAGTTAAAAATGTTACCGTCTGCAGTATTTTGAATGTGCTGATAGTTTCATGAAATACTTCTGGGTTCAGTGTATTGAATTTGTATGACGAAATATTTCTCTGAACTATGGTTGATTTGACCGGAACAGCGAGCTTGCGGTATCGTAGAATAATGAACGAACCCCCATAAACATTTAGTGAACGGGGTAATATGAAAGTATGCAATAACGTAGAATACAGAACTCTCCGAGGCAGGACCGAAAAGTATATAATAACGTAGAATACACAACAAACTCGTTTAGGCTAAGTGATGGGGCAATATGAAAATATGTAAAATATTAGAGTACAGAACGAACTCTCCGAGGAAATATGAAAGTATATAATAATATGAAATCCATCACTTTTTTAGACAATTTTTGCACTCAGTAAAAGTAAACAATAAAGTCAGTGAAAAGTAGTTATGGATTCTTTATTTATGTTGCCTTTTATTCACAGAAAAGGACTATTTAAAATATAACTACTATACGTGTTGACATCCTAAAATGAAATAAATATACAACAATTTATGGGTTTTCTTCACATCTGTTTTTCATTGCTATCCATGTGATGCAGCCACAAGTATTCCATTGTAACCTCAACAATTTAACAATAAGTTAAAATTCTTTGGTCGTATATTCCAGATTTCTTAAATATTTTAAGTGAAAACGATTTGTTATAATTCTGTAAAAATTGATGATTGTGTATGACTCCATTATCATTTTTGAATTATAGTTACTATAGGTTTGATAAAATAGTTAATAAAATTCAACATGCTGCAATGCATAATTATGACCTCAATCTATACACTTAAATACATTAGTAAGGCGCCTTTAAAATAGTATTAGTTATTTAAGTTTCAGACAGCACAACCGTTTCAAATTGTTTTCACTATTACAGTTGAAGATTTCTAATGTATTTCTCGATTCAAACATGTATAATTTTTTAAAATTATATCTTGACTGTATGGGCGGGTGTGGGTGGTGGTACTAGATTCTTTCTTAATTCATTTTTTTCTGTATAAACTATAGAGCATTCCACACCCAGCACGGATGTAAGGCATGTTTAACATATATATTTTTGGATTAGCGGGAAAACAAGCTGGGTCCGCGACGTATGAAAATCGGATATTTCTTGAGCTTAAACTGATAATCTCCATAATTATTGTTGACAGCTGTTGTGTAGGTTTATACTGCAGCAGTGGGGGAAATACGATTTGTTTCTGATTTTTACAACCAATTTAGGTCTATCTGGAATATATACCGACCTGCCATTCATGATTGTCCACCTTCTGGTTCCCTGGTTATGTCATTTCAGAAGTGTAATATAAGATATGCATCTGTTGCCAGTATTGTTTATGTATTGATTCTGCCTGTATTGTTCCTGCCAGTATTTTTCATGTATTGTTTATGCCAGTTTGTTTCTGCATGTATTACTTATGTCTTGTTTCTGGCAGTATTATTTATGTATTGTTTCTGCCAGTATTGTTCCTGCCAGTATTGTTCATGTATTGTTTATGCCAGTATTGTTTATGTATTGTTTATGCCAGTATGTTTCTGCCAGTATTGTTCATGTGTTGTTTCTACCAGTATTGTTTATGTATTGTTTCTGCCAGTATTGTTCCTGCCAGTATTGTTCATGTACTGTTTATGCCAGTATTGTTCCTACCAGTATTGTTTATGCCAGTATTGTTTATGTATTGTTTATGCCAGTTTGTTTCTGCCAGTATTGTTCATGTATTGTTTATGCCAGTATTGTTTATGTATTGTTTATGCCAGTTTGTTTCTGCCAGTATTGTGCATGTATTGTTTCTGCCAGTATTGTTCCTACCAGTATTCTTCATGTATTGTTTATGCCAGTATTGTTTATGTATTGTTTATGCCAGTATGTTTCTGCCAGTATTGTTCATGTGTTGTTTCTGCCAGTATTGTTTATGTATGTTTTCTGTCAGAATTGTTCCGGCCAGTATTGTTAATGTATTGTTTATGCCTATTGTTTCTGGCAGTATTGTCTATGTATTGTTTCTGCCAGTATTGTTTATGTATTGTTCCTGCCAGTATTGTTTATGTTTTGTTTCTGCCAGTATTGTTTATGTTTTGTTCCTGCCAGTATAGTTTATGTGTTGTTCCTGCCAGTACTGTTCATTTATTGTTCATGTATAGTTTCTGCCAGTATTGTTTATATATTGTTTTAGCCAGTAGTGTTCCGGCCAGTATTTTTTATGTATTGTTTTAGCCAGTATTGTTTCTGCCAGTATTGTTTACGTATTGTTTATGCTAGAATTGTGATGCCAGTATATTTGTTTAAATTAAGGAATTTCTAGACTATTACCGTTTGCACCCGTGCCCCGTATGTATGTTCAATCTCAAAAACTGATCAACAATCAAACGTTTGTTTACAAAAATATCTGAATTTATCGAGGGTTATTTCAATTAAGCAAACATTAACTGATAAACAATGTGTATATGATGGATAACTTCATTTTGAATACCGCCTTCTACAACAATCATAATGTTGTTGATTAAACAGACCCTTGATTTCTACCAACAATATGAAACACAATACAAAAATTACAATATGAAAATTACAACATGCAAGAGGTACATTATATATTAGTATACACGTTTTTACTTTAGTTGAATACATGTATAATATGATTTTTTATTTTAATTAATATGAAACCTTACATGCATTATTAAGCAATATTTTAAAGTCATAGGATTGTTTCTTTGCAACTATGCATAGGGTGAACATACTTTATGTCATAATGCATGACACAATGTACTGCATTTTCTTGGAGACAAGTATTCAGAGATGATTTATTACTTATTTTGATATGGATAAAAATAAATTCATTTTTAATGCATCTAATACCACAAGGAACAAGGTAACAAAACAAATATTTGCTCATCTACTTCTGTCATCAGTATAACTTTTTATCAGTTTGAACACACGAACCAGTACGGTCAAATACGGTCACATACCGGTATAAGTGGGTTAACTGAGTAAAACATTGATATCAGTTGAAATTCATAATTTCGTTCAATCAGAGTTCGATACGTGCATTTTTGTTTGTAAACGTTAACTGTTTTCTGTAAGGTGATTCAGCTATAGCAGTCTAAACTACCAGAATGTGCGACCATGAAGGAGTCACACTACAAAATAAAGAACCTCCTTTAAAACATACTGCTTTATCTGTTCTATCATTCAACTTAAGAAGTTTTGCTTTCGTGAAAGGCAAATCTAAACAGTAAACCAAGTGCCTCAACAGCTGTTAATGGAACCAATGTCGCACTGTTTCCGGTAATAAAACGTTTTAAGTTTTCATAATTTAAAATGGAGTTTATACACCAAGAAAATGCATTTTGGCTGGACCTGATAAAATTAACATGTAGATACGGCATTTTAAACTTGACAATTGGCATTCAGCTTGAACTTTTCTTTCAAGGTCGCTCATGTTTTTTGGCTTTTCCTATTAAACTGCATTAGTTTTATACGCATTTAGCTCTATAAGATTTTCCCTGGATTCGTTTTTCCCACAATCATTTCTTGTGAAGCTCTTTAATGACTTGTTATACTATGACCATCGATTGCTGTAGGTCACCGCGTACGGGGTGCTGAATCTTTTGCCAGTTGGTGCAGATTTGATTTTTACATGGCAGGAATTTGTCATTCACTATAATACTGTAAACTGATTGATTTTAGCAAATAACTTAAAGTGACATTATGCTCATCTTACGGCACATAGTGTAGTTTTGGTGACAGTTTTATAAAAGCAATTTTCGGTAGCTGTGCTTTAAATGTGTTAAACTTATGATATGCCGCTTAATATTTGAAGTCGGTGCTTTAGAAATTAAAGAAATGGACTAATAAAATATAATTCCTTCCTTGGCAGTGATCTCCCTTGTGTTATTAGTGTTGCTTGGCAGTGGAAGGGAAGCACTCCGACATGCTTTGTTTATTTCTTAAATTGCTCTCCCTGTCAAAATAGGAAAGTAATATTTGGAAAGTTTTACTTCGTACTGGTGCAGGAAAAGTTTGTTATATTGGGTCAAAGGTTTTTTCCTCTACCCTATTCACACACGCCTATTTCAGCTGGAATTTTCTTAAAACTTTAAATTCGGTTTATACAGACACACGAAATTTGAATATCCGCGAAGCAGCCTGGCGTTGGAAAAGCGCAATAATCAATGTGCGCGAACATTATTTGATTTGCAATATAGCCTAAGATGGCTTAGCCTTTAACTCTTATCACATTACATGAGGTGTAATAAACAATGGTGTTTATTCATAGACGTTCTTGTAAAACAACATTGTTTATAACCGAAAAATGAGCAAGGTTGTAATAAAGAACATGTATATATGCCCATTGTTTATATCGTCTGTTGTTGTTGTTGTGGAAATCACGCTGCTTATATATAATGTAAAACAAAATTTTTCGGATGGTAAAGCGTTTTCTGATAATCGAGTGGGAAAGACGCGAATGAAACAAACCTTTGAAGATAAGAAAAAGAACACAAGGGAGTTTTGTAACATTCAAATGTCCGTTTATGCGTTGATACACGGACACACAGGGTGATCATTATTATCTGAGAGGATAAGAAATCCTAAAACGTTTGTCAAATTTAGTATTTGGTACCGATTTCAAGAAAATTGAATAATTTATTTCTTGTAAATTGAGAATTCTGTAAATTCAAAATAGTAGTCAGATAGTAGCTTACCAACACCTAGACTTTTCCGAAATGACGCCAGTCTTGTTCATGTCCTATCTTCTGATTTCTGGAATATAAATATTTACTTGGATCCTTATATACCTGGTTTTATCTTGCATAAATGACCCAATCATTTGTTGATGTTGTTCTAATTAGCAGTATCATCAACACTATCTTTATCTTAATCACCATCATCTTGAGCAGCAGCAGCAGCAGCAAACGGCTACAGTAGCAGCAGTAGCAGCTGCAATAGCAGCAGCAAAATCAACAGTAGCTATAACTCCACTATCTTCATCATTATCATCGTATTTATCATCATTATTATTATAATTGTTATTATTTTAGTAGTAATACTAGTAGCAGTGCAATGTAGTTATATTAGTAACATGTTTTTCATCATTAATTTCTCTTCAAATGTTGAATAAGGTTTCAAATAAGGTTTGGTTTGATAATCAAACTTTGGTTCTTTAATCTCTTGTTGTAATCGTTCTAATGTAATTGTGACTCTAATGATGATAATATCATTGCATAATTCAATTTACCAAAAGTGAAAAGCAATCTTTCATCGAGTTGCAAAAAATCGTGTGTAATGTAGGGAGTGTCTGAAATTTAATACCGATTTTACACTGATATCGCAAATTGCCACGTTAAATGTACCTGTTTAAAGTTGAAATTTGTTTACATTTTGTGTTTATCGTATATTATTACCTCTTCATGGCAAATAAAATTCACAATTTTTGTTATCTTGTAAAGCAAAGGGCCGCCCGTTAGGTGAAAATCGAAATGTTCTTTAGGTGTGCATTTCAAAAGAGTTATTAATCTCTTCATACCTTTGAAAACTTAACGTTAACACCAACGGTTTGCTTAGTTTTTTTTAGATATGATATGATAAAATGGGGTGTAATTGCCTAAACGGTTAACGTAGTACAAGTAGGTTCTGTACTTTTCCTTGGAGTCGCTTATTACGTACAGTTTACTTAAAGTGATATTACCGTTTAAAGTGACCATCATGTTTACTGTGAGAGCTTGGTCATCTACATTTTTGGCGACAAATGGAAAACATTTAGTAAAAACTAAAATGAAAACTGTTTGACAGAAATGGTATATGTAAGGAACTAATGTCACTAGGACAGACTAGTCCGCAAATGGTAGAGTAGATGTTTTCTTTTCTGAAAGTATGATAATGTGAATGCAAAGAAGAGGCAGAAACATTAGAGATAATTGAAAATATGGGTAAATGTATGACTGTGCCAAACAGGTTAATAGTTTGCACCTTAATGTTGACACTATCTCAATTTTATCTCCCATAAATTATATACAAGATATAAAGTAAGATACGCTATTAAGGCACAAGGAAAATTCATAAATGAAACATGAGCAATTCGGTCTTTTTTGTCTTCACTTAATTACAATTTCTGGGCGGTCCTGGCATGTTAGTTTTCTATATTAGTACTGACTTAATCTTTCCATCAACACACCTTATTATACAACATACATAATCTATTCTACTGTACGGAAAAAGAGCCACTCTCTTAAATAGAAAAAGGACCGAGATAACATTTCAGTGGTTTCATGAAAAAATTATCCGAAATATTACAGAAAAGGGTAAACTCAGATTTGTGAAGTACCGATTAAAATAATTTTCTATTGTTTTTTTATTTTTTATATCCATTCTACATATTTTCCCCTTCATTGTTCATGACAAATTCATCGACATATTTTTCTTATTTTGAAGTATTGTCGAAGTAGGCGTGTAAGCGCTATAGCTATGCAACTAGGACAAAGCATGTGTGCAGCTTCGGCAGTGAGCACACATATGTATATCGCATCTTAAGATTAGTTGTGCAACTTACTACGAACTTGGCAATAACAGTAATTACAATGGCTGTTCAAATACTAGTGTTACAATAGTAATAACAGCAAAACAATGTTATAACTTCTGAAATGTCCTAGCATGAGCGTGAGACGACTTTGGGGGTGATATAGGCGATTGGATGTTTGTCTTACAAACCAGGATGGTGATTACCTTCAAATAGTTTGATATATTGAGTTCGATAAAGTTTTTGTTTCTGTTTTAGGAATGTCCCAAGACGAAAACTACAAATGTACTTTGGACGACAGTAGCCTACAAAAAGCTAAAAGGGAACTAAATGAGGATCCAAAAGAAAGAATCGGGGCCATCCGGGCACTTCGAGAATGGGTTCTACAACAGAAATGGTTGAAAACACCAATAGGTATTTATAAAAAAAATAATCAAACAATCAATAGGGCGACAGTTTGGGGTGGCTATTTCAAGGACTTGGTGCGTTGTCATTGGGACTGCACGCTCGTCTACTTGAAGAAAATGAAACTTAAGAAATGGTATTTTAGGGTTAACATATATTAAAGTCTTAGTCAGAAATGGTCTCTTGTACAGGCTTAAATGTGAACAATGCAAAAACCAGACAGACATAATGATGCTGCAATTAACTCATTGAAGCTCGATTTATCATCTATGTAATGTGTCAGCATTAGATAAAAAAGTAGCAATTTGCACGTAAATCCTAAATGTGGGATTTTATTTGTTTTTAAAGCATTTAAGTAGCCATTTAGGAGTCACGAGACTTGATTCTATGACTCTAATAAAGGACCCCAGCAGCCAGGATACCTGGCACGTTCTATATGCAGTAAATCCAAGACGCACCAAGCCCAAACAGTAATGTTTCAGCCTTTACTGTACATAAAGATGAAAACGCATACACTTCAAATTAGCCATGCAACAAAACCATTCATAGAAAAACCCAGAGACAATGTGGTACACAATGAACATACCCTTAACATTTCAAAGTGTTCTTAGCTTTATTATAAAAGTAAAATAGTCTTTGATCTTATATAAACTGTAATTGAGAATTGCCATAACGCGCGTGCAATGTTTACTAAAGGATTGATGTCGTGTTGGATATAAGGTAGGCACCAAACTGTACCATGCAAAGATCGCAAATACAAACCATGGTCTCTTGTTAAATAAAATGATTTAAAGCCTTCAAAGTATGAGTGTTTGGAGTGCAAATATATCATTTTGTTCAGCTGAAAAGATGCACCTGTATTCAGTTACAAATGTTGTGTTTACCTGACAAAATACAGTAATTAAAGTAATTTATTTAATCACTGTATTTTAGTTGTATATGTAGACATTGCAGTAACTATCTAATTAAATATTTGAAAAGTATCAATCACTGCGAGAAATATGTAAATTTGATCAGCATCAGGTAACTTATACTGACTTTTAAATGTAAGTACATTAAGAATATGCACATTAGAAACGAAGAATAGATCTGAGTCTTTTTAATGATGTTTTGTAAACCAGAAAAATGCAATTAATTTAAGAAACTGTTTGTAACTTGCATGTTTAAATCAATGTTTTCCTAATGACAGTAAGCTTTTCTTACATTTTGTTTTCATTAAGCACCCTACTCTTATACATGCTTAGTTTCATCTTCTGATACTTTCACCTTACTGTGATACAATTTTTCAGACTCGAGGTATTTACTCGGTTTTCTGCGAGCAAGGAAATTTAGCCAGCTAGGTGCACGAGAACTCTTAGAAAACTACTGGACGGTTAGATCAAAGTATTCCGATTGGTACGACAGCGTGGATTCCTCCGACAATAGAATACAAAACATTATAAAACAGGGGTATGTAAAAATAACGAAGAAAATTAAATCTTAAAACAGCCGTTAATATTACATATATAAACAACGTGTTTACAACATTCAAAGACATTCATGGAACTTTGTTTACTGAAAACAAACGAAAGTAAATCTATTGTTATCTTGTCACCAATGCCATAGATGAGTAACTCGTACATGTACATATTTATCATGAAACTCGAATATTCCATTGTTTGCAAAAACGTTTAAATTCCTTGATGACCATGTTTCATTACTTCAAAAGAAATGTTTGAAATACTGTCGGGGACAGAACAAGAACAACAATAACAAACAATAAGAACAAAAGGGTACCAATCTTTCTGTAGCAATATATTAGCAAACGCGGGAAGATTTATGTATTTTCATGTAATTAAGAAAGAAAAATGAAAATGTGTGAACAAGAAAGAACAAAGATACAACATCTATCATTTTGAGTGTTTTTAAGTGTTTTTGCTAATCAGCATATCAAGCCACTCAGCAATTCATTTGATCCTCTAGAGTCTCTTTGGTGTTTGTGTTTCCGCGTGTGTTTCAGATATAAAGCAGTACATTATAAAAGATCAAAGATGATTTGAATTATCATTTGAGGACATTGCATCATATACAATGTGTTGATGAATATACTTTTTACAAATGTTAATACAAATATAAAGTGTAATTATGAATGAAATTTAAATATGTAATGAGCAATTTTGTCCTAAAAAACATCCAGGTAAATGAGTAATTGAAACCAAAAATATTCAAAGATGTTAAACGCCGCTGGTCTTGCACCGGAACATGTCAGAATTTTAGTATCAGTTTTAGTTGAACACTTCTGCTTTTATTTATCTAATATGTTAAACGTGAAGGTAAATTGAGATGACTTGCCACAGCATGCATAGAGTATAATGAACCTTTAATGAAATAGAAATATACGCAGATGTGAAGGTACAACCGCTGCATTGTACATAACATTTGTTACTGTAGATAGAAGAGGACTGAAACATAAGAAATAATTAATTTGAAGTCGATGTCAGCGATCTCATCCACTTCTAAAATGAAATGTTCTAAGCATCTACAGTTTTGTTTTCTTTTTGTGTAACCGGTACTTTCTAGATTGTATAATTCGCTGAACAAAGGTGACGGTGAATTATTTATTTCAGAAGTGAACTTGCATATTTATTTTTACCAATCTAAAACAATTTTAAGCAAAATATGATAAAAAGGAGTTAATATTTATGTTGCACATCTGGTGGGTCTCCTTTAGTCACAGATGTTAGACTGCATATGATTGGCTGAAATTTTTTAAAACTTTATTTGATTGGCCTAAGTAAATGTTAACGTACTCACAGCGGAGTAATATTAAATCTATTCTTATCACATTGCGATGAACATGAGCACTGCAGTAATGAGATCAGAAAAAAAACCTCACAACTGCATTATAATTCATGATCTTTATTAATTAAATCTATTTATATGTTATATAAACTGTGACTGTATTGAAACACAGGAACCTTTCAATGAAAGAACCATTTGACATTTTGGTCTTAATTTTGTAACAACCCTTTCAATTTATATATTTCAGCATTTACATTCCACTTCCTGGTCGAGATAAAGAAGGGAGAAAACTCGTTATAGTAAGACTCGGTAAGCTACTTTACTATCTCCCTTCCGCATTTAAGTTGATTGCTACAACTCGCAAAAAGAACGGAGAGACTGAGGATATAACCCAAATGAATGCATACAAACTTATCTCGATAATATTAACCAATTGACAAAAGCTTTGCACAAACATGACGAACTAAAGTTTCATTTTTTCTATAGGTGCAATGGACCCAAAGGGAAAGGTAAATACATTTGGGGATGTGATGCGAGCAAATTTGGCCCTGTTTGATTACATTTTACTAGATGAGAACGTTCAGGTGAACGGACTCGTGTTTGTTATAGATATGACAGGGTTTTCCAGACATCATTTTGTATCAACTGGTATGGAAAATACAAAGAAGTGTATGGTGGTAACACAGGTAAGTTGTTCTACTTTATATTTTGAGAGTATTAATTTTTTCTTGGAGTTAAACTCTCGTTTCAACAGTATTTTAGTTATGAACTGGTAGGCAGTTACCTAGCAACCGTTTCTGGGAAAGACCAGTACAAAATCACCATCTTCTGTAAGAACCTGTAATCGTTCTCTCATAAAGAGTCCGCGAAATAATCACATGCAAACATGTTATACAAAACTGAAGACAGTCTGCACAATACATTTTAGCAACGGCAAGATATAGCTTGTTTAAGATCATTGTACAAGAAACACGAAACATGGAGTTTGCATGACGTAAATAAAAACAAAAGTTGAACCTTATAGGAATACAACGCACCTTGGTATATTTAATTAGATTTACTGACTAAGAGCACTTCATTGTCAAAGAACAGATGTACAAATGACATGTAAAGGTTATACTAAAGAGATAGAACAAGAAAACGAAAATGTCAAATGAAAACTTTATGTCAATTGTGAACCTCATGTCCTTTGTTTGTTGTTATTGCAGAAGGCATTGCCTGGTCGGATAAAAGAGCTACACTATTATAACACGGGTGCTGTGTTTGAGAGCATCTTCAATATGATACGGCCAATGATGAGCGAAAAGCTGAGAAACAGGGTGAGTTACTACAACATAGGCAGACGAGACGTTTTATTTGTTTCAATTAATTACACACAAGAACCACGGAGTCTGAATACAAGAGTAGAAGGTTTTGTCGTCAGGTCGAATGGGCTGTTTTAAGATTTCCTTGTTTCCTTTCAATTTGAAAGTAAGAGCTGCTAAGCAGGGGAATGTGATATATGAGGAGATGTGTCATTTGAAGTTACGTCTTTGTTTTATTTGTATTATTATCTAAAATGAAAAGAAGAGCTTAAAGCCTTAATCAATTGTTGTAGGTCCACGTGCACGGCCAAAATCTATCAACTGTATATGAGAAAATTGATAAATGTATGTTACCAGAGGACTATCTGCCTGACGACTACACAGGATCACACGCGGGAACAATACAGGATATATGCAGTAAGTCTCTTTTTGGTTCCATTTAGGTCTTGTTTATTTTTCGAAATCTATTGTCATTTTCTTATAATCTAACACATTGTTTTTTACAAAATTCTGTTTGATGTAGAAGAAAACACAAATTCAGGTACGCAAACTACACGCGGTAATAATTTTAGATTATTTTATTACTGTGCAGCGTTTTGACGTACATTGTGAATTTGTGCAAATCAAACCTGATTTACACCATTTTCGAATACCCTTGTTCCCTTCTTTACGCTATGCTTCTTGGGTAAATACAGGAGTGGTAACGGAATATTTAACGGGGGTCTGGCAATGGAGTTACGTATGGTAATGTCGATTTAAACGCTACAAGTAGTTTTCTCCCTTCAATCGCCAAAACATATTGATAAACTACTTTCGGCATTTTGTCAGTCATTCATTACTCTTTTTGCAAATAAGTTGAAATAACCATGATTTTCTGTTGTACATAGTTATAGGGAGTTACTTTAATTAGCAATATCCAACCTTTGGCGTCCTGTCCGCAAATTAAGTTCATGTAACATTGCCAATGTCCCTGTCTAGAGTAGAATTCCCCAAAGCACATGTCATCTAGAAGCCTACTTTAACAATTTTCCGTACATAACCTACAAGTTACCAGCAATTAAGCCTTCAGATGTTTTAGGTAAACGTCAGATGTTTACAAAATAAGAAATGTCATGATCCAAAATCACTGAACAAGAAGACTCTATTCACTAGAGAAATTCGTTTTAAAAATGATTATTGTTCTTTCCTAAGCTAAAATTATTCTTGATATAATTGTCAGAGGAGCTGACCCCTGTAACATTATTACCCGAATTCTTATGTACTTTTGTTTGTCTTTCAGATAATTTAGCGAAAGAACTGTGCAAACCAGACGTTAGAGACTTTATTCTAGATTTACACAGTGGGAAATATGGTGTGGATCTGAACTTAAAGCCATGTGATGACGAACCTCAAGCTTCCTTTAGAAAACTCAATGTATCATGAGACAACATGTTCCTGGAATTCATTTCTGTGATTACTCTGCATGGCTTTGCTTTCAGCACTGCGTCATCTCCGCGCCGCTCAGGCTAATGTCAAATGCCGTAAAGCATCTTTATCCCGTCACACACACGTGGCTACGTTACTACATCTTGACTACATAGAGTCGAAGAAGTTCCTACAGTGATTGTTCAAGAACTAAGTTGAAGCAGTAATAGAGCAGTGTTGCAAGCCGCTGGAAAAGACGCCCTATTCTTTTAAAATGACAACTGCATTGTCTTTTTTTCTGTGAAACAGTACAGAAATGACAGAATATGCTTTCTTGTTAGGTTTAATTTGAAAAGAAGTATTTAGACCGTGTTTATGTTACCGGGCATGTTTAAGTAAACTACTTGGTACATTATCGGCATCCAAATAACTCACTGCATTTGTTGCATTCTCGTAGTATATGAATATGGCGAAATTTCTTCCTGACCTTGGCAAAACAACATTCACTATAAAACGCTAAATTCGAGACATTCCTTTACCCTATATTTATATGACAGTTCATTTGCTGTGGCAAACCGTTTTGCGGAATGTAGTGGTGACCGTAATCCCATTATGTGATGTGGAATGGTCAATCTACTCATTTTGAGTTTTTTATTCATGTCAACTTGACGATGTTACATACGAATGTGTTCACTTCAAATCTATATATAAATGTCGAATAGTATCAGTTGGATTGTGAACAAAAGCCTTGAACAAATACACTTTGCTTGTCTGACTAAGTTTTCCTCGTGGCATTTACGTTCACCAACATTTTATTCCATATACTACAAACGGAAACCATTTTGTATTCCTGTTTTGAAGTTTATAGAGCATATTTGTGAGTTGTGGATTGTTTGTAAAATGTCAATGTTAACAGTGCTTCATTTGGACATCGAGTTTAAGACAAATATAACATATACCAACTGTGATCCCGAGTGAAAGCAATACGTGCAAGCTGGTGGTGATCGTTGTTTCGACCGGAATAAAACTCTAAAAGTAATTCATTGTGTGTTCAAGTTGCAATAGAAAGAAATTTAACTTGTGTAAATAAATTAAATTACATTTTAGTTCGACATTTAATTGCAAATCTTTCAAACACCATATTGTTGAAAGTGAATGTAGATGAGATATGGTCAAAACTTATTTCGTCATGTTCTGTGTACAGTCTTTACTATCTACGTAATGTTATTTGTTCGCACATGAAGGAATGCACGTCAAGAATGAACGTATAAATGGATTCTTCTTTAGATGTATGAAACGATACATTCATTAATCATCTTATTTATCTTACTTTTGAATGTTGAAAACCCTTAAAACAAGGAATGGTAAGTGTGGGATTTAGTGATTTTGCCAGCTATAAAATTGTTGTTTCTTTATAGCTATGTTCTATATGTATGTATCATACATCTGTATCAATGTACATTATTCTTGAAACTATTAAATATACTGTTAATTGTATATGTGACATGTCGAGTTGTACGTATTTGCCATTTCCTACGTTCAAATGTTTCTATTTCTTGAAATAATTAGAAGAAGCTTTTACACAGTCCCCATGCAGTTTTTTCGTCTAACAAGTTGCGTACAATTAGCTCACATAAGCCGGACACTTCAGTGATATATTGTGATTATGTTTTTCCCCTATGTATATAGTAGAGAGCCTTCTGATCTGATTTCAATTAAAATCACGTGACTTGTTTCTCTTGATTCCTTTCAGAAAAGGGTAAACTGATGTATTGCATGTCGGAGTTATAGTCTCGAATATACTCGGAAATCAGCAATGATTAAAGATATAAACAAAACTCAATTAATCAACAGTCACATTTTAGCCTGCAAAGTATAAAGATTTATTGACCTAAATTTACAAAATTTCAATAATCCATTATGTCACTTATGTTTATTAGTAAGTTTTGAAAATTGACATCAGTTGTAAATACATGCATATAGATATGAGTACATGTAACATAAACGATATAAACAATTATTGACCTTTTCACTCAAGTCATTGTTTCAAGTTTTCTCAAGTGTTTTTCAACCGGATTTGAAAAGCAGAATGGCAACTTGTCCTAGGTAGAAGTAGATGAAGTGTTTGGTTTCGTGAGTAACATAACTTCCAAAGTTTCGTCCAACGATACAATGCCACGTCGGGTTGTATTTCTTGTCAAATTCCTTCTTAACATGTGCTGCAATGTCCTTTTCGATATTGAATTTCTCCAAGGCCTGTGTGGTGCAGTCAATAGCATCTGATTGCATATCCTCCGACATGTCGGCATTCTTAATAACGGCCTTCCTGTCTGTCATTTTTGTTCTAAAAGTTATGAAAACTTGGTAAATGCTTGAATATGATTCTGACCTTAATCTAATTTGTGATAAATCAATTATTCTACGAATTGAGTAACTAAGACAAACACTTGTGACCAAGAGAATTCACATGAAGGACAGTAAACGCAAGATTTACTTTAAACAGAGGCAACACAGTAAAATGGCTCTGCTCGGTAAAATTCACAATAATCAAATCATCTTCAGAACCAACAAATTGTTTTGCTATCTGACGCTCATTCAAAAGACGAACAAGTTTCTGCGTGAGCGTAATAAAGGCAAAATGAACTTGAACGTGTTAAAGCTAGACTATGAACTGGGTTGGTTAAACATGATTAGCAAAACTCAATAAAATCTTGTTTGATAACATCATATGTAAAATAAGAAACAATTTTCTTGGAACTGGAAATCCACCAACAATTAGATCTTCACTGTTACAAGTATGAAAGTAACAACTACGAGACGGCACACACTGCAGCTGTATTATTAACTGCTTTCGTCAAATGAAACAAATAGAGACATGATACATCCATTAGGAAACAATCCACAGAAGCCTAATTGGCACAAATTTCGAACATTATTTGAAAACATAATAAAACTAGTATGGGGATACTTAGCTTTAGAATGCAAGATACAGAGAAAATGTGTCACAGAAAAAGGGTCTTCTCCGACATATCGAAAACATAATATATAGCAAAAATAATCAAGCGAGACTAGAAAAAATACATGTCCGAAATAAAAAAGCTTATGGCGAGAACTGGCATTAAAAGGGTATTAAACTATTGGAACTTTTCTTAATACCTGGTATACATTTGAGATGTATACTGTATTCAAACAAATAGTTTCTTAAATATCACCAACTTATTAGTAACAAACACTAAAGAAATGAAAAAGAAACAACAAAAAACACTACTGATTGTTGCTTTCAATTTTGGTTATATTATGACGCAAATTCAATACAAACACAAAGTATTTAAATGTAAAACAACCTTAACTCGGGATCTTCATTGACAAAGTGTACATCAGAAATCAATCAATATACCAACACATAAAACAACCAAGAATTTTCCAATACTAAGTACGGTTCACTTACTCAAAACAGATAAATTATTTATAACAAAGTAAAGTCCCAACAGGAATATTAATTAAAACACTACGAAATCTTTGCAATGTTTGCAACATGAAAGAAACAATTAAAGAAACATAGTTTCTGTCTACAGCGTTTTTTGATATTGCAAAAAGTGGAACTCAATATGCTAAAAGAATGGACAAAGTGCAGTGCATGCCACGTGCAGTCAAGTCAGTTCAATAATTATTTGAAATTATTTTCAATACATATATTATACTTTTCAGTATTATTCTGGAGCAAAGTTAACGCAGAATTATAACACAGGTACATGCCGATATAAATGATCAGACAGTAAAACTTTTATATAATGAAGTATGATAATAAGTATACAATAGATCTATAACAATTTCAAATTGTTATTTCCCCAGTCTGTATGTGCCAAATACATGTAGGTTACTGAAGCTTACCGATCAGTAACGCCATATACAAGAAGTACTGATGCAGTTCTTTTTCTACAGTTAAAATCCACATTACCTGTGTTATTTTTCAAATCCTGCTCGTCTCCACTGAAACATAGAAACAGCTGGATACAACTTCTGTATCCGTCATATACCTTTGATTTGCAAAACGTTCATTGGTGTTTTACAAGTAGGGAATAGTATTTTCTAACAGTGCGCCTTCTTTTCACGGTGCCCGAGTAGAATTGCTCATTTCGCTTAAATATTCAATAGCATCTATTATGCTTTCGCTAGCTCCATGAAGCGTAGGAAAGTATTCAAAAGTGATATTGATTATAAAATATTTCCTTGCTTATTGATAGTAATGGTAGAACATTCATTATTATTTTTTGTTCCAAATGATTGACTGCGACGAATTTTTTAAGCAATCATTGCTTATACTTCAATGAAGTAATAGCGGTGTCAAACAAATCAGAAAAAAAGTATAGGTATATGTTTGAAAATTGTGTTAGTAAAAGTTAAAGTTTATATTAGGCTCACTAGATACAACTCTTGCATGTACATTCATTTCGTTTTTAAGTCCTAGATGTTGTTTTCCGTTTTGGTATTGTTCTCACTGATATCGAACAAATACATTTCCGATACTACTTGCAGTTTTGATCATTTAATGCGAACGTATGGAAGACATAGTTCGTTAGCTATTACATGTAATATTGCTTTATACGTATCTTCAATTCACCTGGCACAGATCACTGCGGAATCAATGGTGACATTGACAAGGACATATATCATCTGATCAGGCTTTAAGAATAATTTTATTTAAACAGCATATAATGAATAGAACATTCAGTGTAAATTCGCCCATTGAATAAGCTTAGTAATTATTTGTTAGTGATATTTTTGTTTATGTAACCAAGAGTAGTGATAAAAACAGTACACATGTACTGTAATAAAGTAAAGGGTGTCTTGAATCATTTTTAACAGCCCATCCTCTTTTATTTATTTGACATTAGTTTTATTTCTTGCATTTATCTTCAACTAGAATATTAACAGTATAACTGGTACACAGGCTTTTAGAAGCTTACAGCAATAAGAAAATATCCACTTATTTCAATGAATATTTAGGCAATTCTCACATTCAGTGGCAATTAAAGTAAATGTTCACACCTACTTGTATACAAAAGTATGACGAATTGATAATGTATTCAACTTCTGTATTGTACCTTGGTCTGTTGTAACTATATCTATATGTATACACACTTGTAAAATCGTCTGAAACTCCATCCTTAAGGCATGTTTCCATTACAGGACAATACCCCTTCCAAAAACTTAGATATGATAACTTAATATTTCTGAGATAGGTAGTAACTTTTCTATTGCATTCATACTGTACAACCGTTTCTGTCGCTTGCCAATGCATTCGTTTATTCTAAATTGAAAAAAATGCCTTGAAGGCTGAAGTGTTTACCCTTCGGAGACAGCAATGTCTACTGTTGTACAGTATATATCATGTATACATAAAGATTACTACACTTACTCATTCACTAGATGGGTGTTCAGTAGAACACTTGTGTCGTCCTCTTACACTTTGTCAGGATAACATGACAAAATCTAAGTACAAAAAGGGGCATACCTATGTCAAATATGATCTTGACCTACACAATCTGGTGGCATCACGACCCTTTTGTCACAAGCAATGCAATTTGAAAATTTGATGAAGCAATCTTAAGAAATGGCAAAATTATTGCCAAGGTTAAGTTTTCGTGACAAAATCTTAGTACAAAAAGAGGATAACTCTGTCAAATATGACCTTGACCTACAAAGTTTGGCGGCATCATGACAATTTCGTCATAAGCAATACAATTGTAAAGTTTGATGAAAAAATCTTAAGAAATAGAAAAAGTTATAGCCAATGTTAATTTTTTGTGACGGACGGACCGAAAGAGCGACACAAAAATGGATTCGTATCAAAAGTGAGTATTTTGAAGGATTGTAAACACCTTTATACCAATACTATCTATACTTTAGAATGTTAACGAGAATTGTATAATGCCCGTGTGGTGCGTTTGCTACTTCCCTACTCTTGAAGAAGGAAACTATCACCATTAATTTTCATTAGATCTAGACCTATTCAACCACTTGTAAAATCGTCTGACACTCCATCCTTCTTAAGGTCTATGTCCATTACGTGAAAATACTACAGTGGAGCCGCCCTGGCGCAGTGGTAGCGCGCTCGCCTCAGGATCGCAGGGCCCCGGGTTCGATATCTACTATAGCTATGTAGGTACTGTCCTTAGGCAAGACACAAATAATTCCACATTGCCTTTCTCTCATTGAGGTTGATTCCTTCTGGAATGAGTCTCGAGAGCGATTAATCTAAGTTGTAAGAACTTCTTTTGCAATCGCGAATAAATAAATTAGTAAATATATAACTAGATTACGTAGATAAAACATCAAGAAAACCATACATGTAGTGTGTTTCGAACTTTGATAAAAAATAAATATGTGTATTCTGACTGGATGAAATCATTTTGAATGATAAGATCGGAGTTATGGAGTTATGAAGGGTTCTAAAGAGGACTTGCAACTGTACTGAGATAGACGTGTAAAGCATGCATACAGCAACCATTATACAAACACATATTCTAAAACATTTCCATAACATGCAATTTCAGTAATTGTATAGTATTCATGGAGTTAGTTAACAACATATTTTGAACTGGAACCGACCAATAATTTCACGGATCGCTTTTTACGTCGCTTCTTAAGCTAGGAGTAGCATGTCTCTTTTAGTCCGTCTGTAAAATATGAGTTTCTATGCTACTTTATTTTCATTTCAGCTCAAACGTGAGCATCTATATAACTGATATAGGCAATGCAAAACATGAACGTAATAGCGAAACTGAAGTAGCCGTGTATATAAAAAAGGATATTATAACACATTTAGATTATGTGAATTATTTACTTTGACATTGTCAACAGAGCTAAGTGATCTTACTCAGGCTAGCCTTTTTGTTTGTTTGCAGTTCCATATCTCGTTAGAGACAGAAACATGGTTAAGCTATTCCAGATATTTCCACCAATCCAAAAACAAAGAATATAATTTGTTAATATATATTTATATATACATGTAATACAACATAACGTAACATAACATAACAGAAAAATAATTCTGCATTAATTATAAACACATTTAAACAAACAAACGAAAGAACAGTCTGCTCTAAAAATGCTTAAACACATGTATGAAAATTAATTTTACTACCTAAATCAAGCATTGGATTATTCAATGTGTAACATATGTCGTATTCCGCCAGTTTTCTGCATGTAATATAGATAAATAACACATCGGCTTTTGTTTATTAACTATTGGTCATAATAAGCCAGACTAATATCAGAATTTCATGTTTCTTCAACCGGATTTGAAAAGCAGAATGGCAACTTGTCCTAGGTAGAAGTAGATAAAGTGTTTGGTTTCGTGAGTAACGTAACTTCCAAAGTTTCGTCCTACAATACAGTGCCACGTCGGACTGTATTTCTTGTCAAATTCCTTCTTGATATATGCTGCAATGTCCTTTTCAATATTGTACTTCTCCATGGCTTGCGCGGCGAGGTCTATAGACTCTTGTTGCATGTCCTCCGACATGTCGGCATTCTTTATAACGGCCTTCCTTCCCTCTGACATTCTTGCTCTAAAAAGTAGTAAAAGCCGTCATAACATATATTTTTTTATTTAAGTTTAACGTAAGAATGCCGGATTTCATGTACTTCGAGCTGGATTGCATGACAAAAAGCTTACCTTAAATGTAAAGGTTGATTTCTTCAGATGCTTTTGTAAGTCTTATTGTGGAAAATATTTATAAATTTTTATTTTTTGTAAACCTTGCAAACTCAAAACATTTTTAAACAAAACAGACAATACATTTCAAACTATGCCCAATATAAGTTCAGCTAAGATGGTATTTTAAATTTCTAAATATATATGAAACAATGACGGTGTTATTTGATACATGGATGGGATAAAAATGATTAAAAAACTGCTAAGATGTTATTTGCTGGTTACTACAAATATGTATGTTAATGGAGTAAACGATAGCGTATACATCTGCTATGGTTCGCTTTAAAATTTAGAGTTTAAAAAGTTCATATATTACCTGTGTTATATGTCAACGTTAACTAAATTTAGTATCCGCTGAAGCTAAGACTCAACCTCACTACAGTAACCACTTTATGTTATTTTCTTTTTCAAATCTGTATTTGAGATCATTTTATATTTAAAGCATTCATTGGTGTTTGACAAATACAAAATAGTATTTTCTAACATTGCGCCTTATTTTTCACGGTGTCCCTGTAACTTTCTCTCATTCGTTACGCATTCATCATTGCTCTGAAAGCCACGGTAAACAGCTATTCAAAAGCGATATTGAATATATTTTAATGTATTCATTGCACTACTCATAGTATGGAAGCCTTGGAGGGCCACTTTTGAGTTTCGACTTAGGGTGCTTTTGACTTTTAAGTTATGACTTTCAACTTTTGACTTTTGACTTATGACTGCTACTTTCAGACACTTTAAGAGGAATGGTACTGCATAAAAAGCATAATGATCTGCTGTGACAGTGTCTTTGTCATTTATTTAAGTATCAATGAGCCGTGACGGCGCGTCAGGAGGCGACCTTGGGAGCCTCCGCAGTGAGCGGCGACGCAACTCTCGGCTCGGGGGCCTTGTGGGTGTCCTCTTTCTTTATAATAATAATAATAATAATAATAATAATAATCTCTTTATTTAAAGAAGCTAGCTCATTAAGCAAATGTACTAAAGCAACATATTTCTTTCTACCATGAGCCCCCCCCCCCCCCCCCCCACCTTTCTTTTTAACAATGATAATATACAATTGAGAATTTTCTTTAAGCGGGGTTGGGGACTTGCCCCCAGGCGTCAAGCCAACTATGAAGGAACTGTAAAAAAATGAATTTTTTTGTTGCTATGGTAACTTTTAAAAAATTACTTTTTATGTTTTTATGTATCTATATGTTAATATCACAAGGTATACCGAAGGAAATTAAAGTGTTGTAATATGTTAAGTATTTGTTATATTGTTGGGTCCTCAGTAGCAGGTTACTAGTATTACCTGAACCTGCCCTGGAGGTCCTCAGGAGGACCTGTTAGGGTTAGGGTTAGGGTTAGGATTAGGGTTCTTTTTTCATAAGTGATAAGTAATAAGTCAAAAGTCAAAAGTGATAAGTCAAAGTCAAAAGTGATAAGTAATAAGTCAAAAGTCAAAAGTAATAAGTCATAAGTCAAAAGTCAAAGTCAAAACAAAAGCGTGTTAAACACGTTTTATTTTGTTACTATTGACACAAATGATGTAACTTTTATATATATATAATTGATTTTATTAAAATCTTTTAAATAGAAATTGTATTTATTGAGAGTGTTGCGTGTTTATATTGTTTTAATAAAACGCCAAAGGGCAATACAGTAGTTCTAGTCATAAGTAAAAGTACGGCGTACAAGTCATAAGTCAAAAGTAAAAACACCCGCAAGTCGAAACTCAAAAGTGGCCCTCCAAGGCTTCCATACCTATTGACAGTACAGATAAAATACATTCCTTACTATCCTAAAATACATGTTTTAGCTTCAATGGTGTCGAACAAACTTACGTATTTAACTAATCCTTGCACATACTGTCTATTTAATGTAGTATATCTATTGACTTACCACTTTATTTGCGTCCCACTCAAAAATGGTAAACTGTATACATGATACTGATTTTCGGCGCAGTCGTATTAAGTTCACTTTTGACCGGAAGTTGGTTACTTTTCAACCGGCAATGAAATGACAAATATCGTGTATTAGTGTTTAATCGTTGATATCGGTTTCCCACATGACCAACACCCCCAGAAGATGTTAGTTATTTTAGGTTTCGGAGGATAGTGCAAGATACAGAACGCGTCCTAATTCCAGAGACACCCCTGGTTCTTTAACATTCCAGGTGTATAGCACCCATACATGGGACTTCGGTTTAAGTCTCATCCGAAAGACTGTTAGTAATTTTAGTTGGTCAGCCCCGGGAATCGAACCCGCTACCTCGAGATGCTCTACCGATTGAGCTAACCGGGCTGACTAAAAAAATGACAAGTAGAAAGTGTGACATTTTTTAATTGAGAAATTTACTCTGTAAGGCACCTTTTAATTGGATAATACCAAATGAAAACGGTCAACAAAATACTCTTGCGTTTTCAGTCTTTCTTAAATCGTTGTATAATTTTAGAACGTAAATAGTTAATATATATCAGCATAACATGTTGTTACCGTCAAACTAATGCTTATTATTAGTGTAGTAGTAAATAACGGTCAATTATTTGATAAGAAAAACAAGGATTTAGTCCTGATGCACACTGGTGACATGTGGAAAAAAATGTAAGCGGCCGGTTATCTCAGTTGGCATAGTGTTCAGATTTGCAACATAGTTTGCGAAGAGCTATGGGTTCGCATCCCGCTCAGGGCTTTCACCTTTTCTCACCCTGTAATATTTGGCGCCTTCTGACTGCATGAAAATTAAACTTGACATTTTTTTACTATAAAATCTAACTACCAGTCGCTTATATTTACTCAAAATTGCGCCACCCCATCTTTTTGGATCGATTGATTTTCAATCGGGCTAATGTTATCAGAGTATAGCTTCCTTACGGCCGAACGCTTTACATACAAACAAGTAGTTCCATATATTCAGTTGTTACGAATTATACTGTCTTCTGTTTTAAAAAATATATAGTAACAGATCTAAATAATATCAAAACATTTCAGAATAGCATAATATTATATTGTTGTTTATCTTATAATTTGGAACTAAAAATCAACGAGGTATCTGTTCTGTATAGAACTATTTTCCTACGCGGTTTTGATCACAACTAGTCAGACCGGAGACACTAAATAAAAGACAACTAGCCAGGCCGAATAATGTTATGTCTTTTATCCGATATTGTGTTTGTGATCATAAACTTATGACTAAAGATTTGTGTACAGTATGGTTGCATGCTAGGCACTGATAAGAAGACGTGATTCTGTTGATTCATGGCGTAACAGATTCGCGAGGTTTATCGAGTTTCGTCCGCAGTAAAACTTATAATTTTTGCTAAAGATGTTTTTGCTGTTGTTTTTTTTGTCCAGACATTGGATTTCAGACTGATTTCAAATTTTAAACCGTCAAGTATTACATCAACTGATCATTAATTGTTTTATCAGAGTTATAGGTACGGTTGCATCAGCTGCATCATGAAGACTAAAAAACAGAAACTCTTTACTTTCTGAAGAAAGCGTGCCTCATGAAAACTCGAACAAATGAAGCGATCGCAATTTAATATTTGGATCATTTAGGTTGCATGCATATGAATGAATGACTTTGATAACCGTTTTTGGCCTGGGGACTGAAGGTCCCCTAGGCCTAAGTTAGCATACCACATTTCAAACACTGCAGACAATTTAACTGTGCTATGTGCGAATAATAACTGCATGCGCTTTGGGAAAGTAGTGAAGACAGACCAGATCAATCTTTTGTTTGAATGTCGCATACGATAAGAACATATTACAAATAAAAACAGTACATACAACTTCAAACGATTGCAGAAAGGTCTATAGCTTACGGGCTGCATTACACAATTTTTTCTGTTTTAGAAATTACTGCGCTGTTAGCTGATTACGGAAGATAATCATATGCATATCACGGAAAAGTACGATTTTTACGGAAATTTACGGAAACGTACGGTATTCGATATAAGAGTTTGTAGTTTGATTTTCAAATTTCTGATGTTATTTCATTGACAACTTTCTTATTTACGAACGATTACATAGAGGATAATTGTTGGTTTCGGTGTAAGATCACGTTATAATTTCACCGAGTGGGCACCAAAAGTGATATTTTCACGAGTGGCGCAGCCACGAGTGAAAATGAAACTTTGGTGTTCACAGTGAAATTAACGTGATATTACACCGATACCAACATTTTTCTGTTTTTTTATGGTTAAAACTCTACTTTTATTGAGTTTGTTTCCATAAAATAACAAAATCGCGGGAAACGTCATCAAAAACATAGCGCAAATGACGTCATTTTAACGACGTATCGTCGCATGGTTTCCAGCATTAATTACGCTCGGAATACTTTTTGACGTAAATCCGGGTAGAAGAGTGCAAACGTGAAAAATAAAATGGTAATCCACTGTTTCAAAACTGTGGTTATCCTTTTTTTCACTGGAAACTCAAATAGAAAAAAAAATATATATTTACCTAAAAATAATTTTCTTTAAAAAAAAGATACAATTTACGTACATTCCCATTTATCGAGGACGCTGCATGTCAAGGCCTAGTGAACGGTTTCACCGATTACAACTACAAGGTAACCAAGAATCATTTTTGGTTTTCCCTGTTATACACATTGTACAGTACTGTATTTATATTTCATTGTTGGTATTGCTTTGTTTATTTCTGTTTCAAGGTCTTGTCCTTGGTACACAATAATTTTCGATCCACATCATCAGATATCGCTTGAAGTTGAACAAAGTGCAGATTGAATTATTTATATTGTTCTCTTAAACAATTGATATTGTTGACCATGTGATTATTTTTCATTTAACGTACGTTTTATAATAAAACAAACTTCCCTGCCACCCATATATTTGTGAATCATTCATTCTGTGTCATATACTAAATTTCGCCCTATGCACATTTCGACCCGCGCTTTAGGTAAGGTTCAGCGTAAATCACGAAGGTCAAAAGTTGTTTTTAGGGGAGTTAATCTATAGCCACCAGGCCTTCAGCGCTCACAGCGCTTTGATTATTACTTGCTGTTTTCAATATGGTGTTTAGAAAAAATAAATTATTCGTCAATAGATTTATATTCTATGTATACATATGTGTAATGAAAATGATACACATGCATAAGCATACTTCATACTCCCATTTATTCATGTTAAACAAGACAGTAAGTGTCATAACTTAAATTGATAAAGTTTCTTAGAAACAATTCATTGACCATGAAAATGAGTTGGTTCTTTAGGTTGCAATTGTGTACAGTTCTTATGCATTTCACTTTTGATATATAAGACTGAGTATGGCAACGTTATACGATATTTTGCTTGTGTTCTTAGTTACAACATAAAGTACATTTTGTATATGTAAGTGCCTCTAACAAATATCTCTAACAAGACATTTATGAAACAAAATTTTCAGCAGAACTGCCAAAATTTCAATTTATATGCCTTATTTACTTGTATTTATCAACAAACATTTGTCCTATAGTTGAATCAGTACTCCTATAATAGTGCAAAAAAAGCCGAAGGTATGATTTTATCCTTTGGTTTAAAGATCTGGTAGATCTCATTAATGTGACAATTTTGAAAGAAAGAGTTCTTCAAGCTAAATGCAATGATGTTTAAGGCAAAACCAAATGGGATGTGGACCATCGGTATTCCGTCTGAAATGATTGAAATACATTCCGGTTGTATAAAATGCTTAATATGTATCATGGAATGGGTTGTGTATTGATAATTCTAGACGAAATAGATTACACTGAGATTCTTAATCCCATTCAATCAATAAAAATCACACATACTTGCTTATCTATCAATATTAAACACATGATATATGAAGTCATTTGTCATATCAACATGAATATTACAGTTTTTAATATCTAACTTTAATCAATCTCAGCAGAAAATGCTACATCAAAAATTTTGAAACACACAAAGCGTTAATTAGCTATTTGTCTCCGTAGTCAGTGACTCTGGGAAAACTCAGCTGATCGGATGTCATTTAGACTTTGTACAAAGTTATATTATTTTACCATCTCATAGTACTTCCTTGATCTGCCTTGATAATTATATCACAAGATCTATCGTAAATATTCCACGAACAGCTCAATTTTTTTTTGGACTACTGAAACATAGTTATAGGGACATGTAATATATACAAATACAGACACAAAATGTCTTGTCCATTAAAGTTAGGTCATAACGTCAAAATATCATGCTTCTTCAACCAGATTTGAAAAGCAGAATGGCAACTTGTCCTAGGTAGAAGTAGATGAAGTGTTTGGTTTCGTGAGTAACGTAACTTCCAAAGTTTCGTCCAACGATACAATGCCACGTCGGGTTGTATTTTTTGTCAAATTCCTTCTTGATAAATGCTGCAATGTCCTTTTCAATGTTGTATTTCTCTAATGCTTGTAATGCACATTCAATAGCATCTTGTTGCATGTCTTCCGACATGTCGGCATTCTTTATAACGGCCTTCCTTCCCTCTGACATTCTTGTTCTAAAAGGTAGTAAAAATTCATGATATTACATATTTGTTTAAATTTCAAAATATTTGTACCTGTAATTCATAGTTATGCTCGAATTCATAGTTATTCTCGAATCAATGGCTACAAGTATAATGTACATTTATATTAAAATGTAATGGGTTACCTCTATCTTCATCAAAAACATATAATAAAGACATATCATATGTACTCTTTTTAGACTCTTAAGATTTATGTGATTGTTTTTATTTTTTAGCATTTAGCAGTATTTTCAAAGAAAAAAGAAAATCCATCCAAAAATCTCAGCCAATATGGACCATTACATTTAAAACGAAGGAGGAATTTTTCGTTTGAGGACATTAATAAATCGGCCACGTTTCTTATTAAAATAGTTCAAAATATTTCCTAGAAGACGAAATAATATACACGTGCTGGAATAGAGAAAAATTAAGAACGGTAGTTATAATACACGTCTTTCTTTTACTCTCTTTTTATGATACATTTATCTTAACATTATTGCTACTGAAGCAAGACTACTAGTACATCCATATATAGTACATGTATTGTATCGCTATCGTTCGTTTCAAAATTTACTATATTACCTGTGTTATTTTAACGTCTACTAGTAATCACTGAAACTGACACAACCTGATGCAAACTTCACTAACCAGTTTATGTTATTAGTTTATTCAATTTTGTAACCACCTACTCATCCTTGTGATTTAAACATTCATTGGTGTTTCGTATGTTACAAAATAGTATTTTCTAACATTGCGCCTTATTTTCACGGCGTACACATAAAATAAGCATATAACTTTGCCAATAAATATTTACACCATTTGATAGACACATTCATCATGTTCAGAAAGCATAGAAAGTTTACTCAAAAGAGATATTGAATTTCCACGCAATAAATTCATTGCCCTGTCTATTTGCAAAAGAGTTAAATTTGCATTTATCTTTTCATGTTTTGCATGTAACTATTGCATGGGTGTCACACATATCAGAAAAGTTCAGATGTACGTATCAAAGCATTTACCATGTGGTAAATGTAGTGTATCTATATACTGTTGTCCTAGACGACGACTATGTAAACGACTTTACCAGCATAATACCATGCCACTAGATTTCCATTCCCTACTAGAAACATCAAAACAGAATTAAATACTTGAATCTTTTAAAACAGTTGTATCAAAAGATAATACCCATGTAATGTCATCAAAGCCAATCAATTGTTTTGCCAACAAGTGTGAAGTAATACAATTTCTACTAGAACAAGAAAATTTATATTACGCTAACCAAAAGCCATGTGTTTATAATAATTCTCTTGTACATGTATTATAGGCCCGATGGTCCTTGTTTCACTAATTTTCGTTTTCATTCAGTGTAACGTCTGACAGATCCAAAAATACAAATAAATAAGTGAAATGTTACACCCTATTCATACTTCGAAACTTCAAACCAACCGTCTTGTATATATGCAATGAATGTTCATTAAAATGTTAAGTATGCATTGCAGAGTTTTAAAACAGCATACGCAACTCTGAAATGAACCTGTTCAATTTATTATAATATGTATGAATATAAGATTTAACATTTTTGAATAAAGAAAGGTTTTATGAATGGAGCATCAGCTTAGCTCTGATAATTTTGTCCATATATAAAAAATTACATTGTACTTCTAATATTTTGGCAAAATGTCATTAAGGTTTGCCGTTAAGAAAATTAAAATCCGCCATTACCAAATTTTCGCATCTACAAGTTCGTTGTCCTTATCTGTCAAGAATAAAGATTTTTATGACTCTCTGCAAGAAAAAATCTCGAAATCTTTTAAAGCTGAACAAGAAAATATTTTCAAAAGAAAAGCAAAATAAACTAAAATGGTTCCGTTAGAACTTGAACCGATACAGAAATGCATAAAATTGCAGTGCCAGGGACGCATACAATGCACTACGAAGCCTAAATAAAAGCTGTTGGCTTTATTAAAACAGATAACAGTGTTTTATATTAATTAATGGCAGTTACATGCTGTCATTTAGTATCTAATTGCTAGCAAGTAATGCTACAAATATTAAAATTACTCTTGGTGCTTCACTCCTTCAGTTAAACAGCCATCTAAGGCCCATGACAGATCGACAGCTCATTTGGTAATGGAAAATCAGCAAAATTACACGCATGTTTAGCATTCCCTTATCCCCGTATATGTTTCTCGACCAAGTATAAAAGGTTATGAGCAATATGTTACAGTATTAATATAAGTATTTTGAAAATTATGAAATGAATTTAAACAGAGCAGAAAATAACATTTATTGTGCTGACTTGTACATGGATATGCTATAGACCGTACGTCTTTGGATAGAGGGTTGACGTTTTCAGTCTAGGAAGCAGGGTCAGGCATGTGCCAGTAAGGACTACTACGTTGGTATATTCAAAAGGCGGATATCAAGAGTGAATAAACTCCGTTTCACCAAGTACATTATAGTGAAGCAGCCCCTGTTAGCTTTTTTTGCTTGTTTTTTGTTTTGTTTGAGAATCCAGTGATTGGGTAACCCCGTTTATTTTTCAAAGACAAATATATATATACATACATTCATAGCACATTCAAGTTATTTGAAGTATAACATTCTAATATAAAAAGAAAAAGGTGTTCCCAAGCAACACAGTTTATGAATACTTCATCCATTCTGTTATCTGTTCTTAGCTACTAAGATCATGGGATCTATTAATATCTCATATATCCTACGTATTATCAATTCTCTAGTAAAAGACAGTCAATTAATTAAAAATGTCTTGCAAGATTAGGAAGGAGTCGAAATGCGAAATTCAAGACTAATGATGTAGGATTTAACTGGTTATATATATTATTCAAGGGAAATAACTCCTATATTTTCATTTGTCCTGATATCATTAGTTATACTTCTTGTATTATTTTAATTTACTAAATCTGCCATTATACTTAGTCTTTTGAGAAACAGAGGGGAACAAAAATTAAAAAAGGATAAAAAAAGCGCTCACAGTAAAAAATATCTCTATTTTTTTAAGTGAAATCAAATAATAGATTCCGCTTATATGCATGAAAACTGAGAGACACATAAAAGGTATTAGGTGTGCAGTACTAAGGAGAACCAGACTTGTAGTGAATACAAAAACTACGAAATTAATCACTATTTGTCATCAGTAATAATCATTCGCTCCATTTTTTGTCAAACTTAGAGTTCATGTTTTCTTTTCTTGCAATGTAACGCTCGGTTTCTAACAATAAAATAGCCTGACTCTTAAAAAACTGAAAGCTTGGAACTGAGTTCTGTATCTTACAGCGGTATAAACTATACTTTGCTACAAGAAGTAGGTTCATTGCAGCTTTACTGAATTTCTCGTTACCTAGAATTATGTCTGTCACAGTCCAATTTACATCAATATTTGGACACTTTGAAGATAACCAACTTTTCACCTCCTCCCAGAAAGAAATAGTTGTTTGACAGTCCCAGAAGAGATGTTTTATGGTTTCAGTTTGTTCACCACAAAAAGAACACATGCTCACATCTTTTATCCTCATTTTTTGTAATAAATGATTAGTAGCAAGAATTCTATGGTTTATCTTATATTGAAACCATTGTAATTTTGGATCCTTTGTAACTGTAAAGGGAAGCCTGTAAATATAATTCCAGTTGAAGTTGTCATCTAAATTAAGTTCATCATCCCATTTTCTCTTCGAAATTGGGTAAGAACTTGGTCTTGAAATATAATCATAAATTGACCTGCATCCTTTCTTTTGACTGTTGATTATTTTCATGGATAATGGCTGTACAGGATTTTCAATCTTTTTAGCCGAGTTTGTAAACCTCATTTTACCTAAAAACCCTTTAATAGACTCAATAATGTTTTGATACTGTAAAAAGTTGGTGTTGATGTTAAACTTGTTTGAGAATTCATTAAAAGACATTAGATTTCCAGTATTATCCATAAAGTCATTTACTAAAATCACACCCCTATTAACAAATCTAGGGTAGCAGAAACTATTCCCGCCTATTTCAAACCTAGAGTTATACCATACAGGCAATGCACAAATTCACTCCAATTGTTTGGATATTGCTTATTTAAAAGTATATGTCCCATAAAAACATCTCTCCAAAACTGATTTTTATCTGTTCTGATTTTGTTTTTCAAAAAATCGTCTCCAAACTTACTGATGTCTGAAAGAAAAGGATAATTTTCCTGAACAAAATTGAGGTATTTAGTATTATAAGCCAATAGTCTTCTAATCCATGTCATTTTCAAAGATGTCATAAATATTTCAACATTTACCATTCTGAATCCTCCATAATCATAAGACTGGGTCACAATATTTCTCTTTATTTTGTCTGGTCCTGAATTCCAAAGAAATTTGAATAAAGACTTTTGTATTAAGCTAATGATTTCTGAACTAGGGTTGGGTAAGCTCAAAAGCAGGTGATTCATTTTTGACAGAGCCAATGTTTTAATAACAACATTTTTACCCAATGGCGTAACGATTCTCTTTGACCAGTGACTCAATAGTCTTTTGATTTCTTCAATTTTTGAACTGTAATTTGTCTTGATTATATTTCTTAAATCAATTGTGAAATTAATACCAAGCAGTTTAAAACATTCTGACTCCCACTGAAGGTCAAATTCTGGACACAGTCTAATATTACTGCCTTTCATTGACCCAATCCATATTATTTTTGTTTTATCTATGTTGAATTTTAAGCCTGAAATTTTGGCATAAAATTCTAAAGTTAGTAAAGTGTATTTTAGAGACTTCTCAGTTCCATCTAACATCTGCAAACTGTGATAAAAGAAATTCTATATTATTAATGTTGATACCTTTAATGTTCTTATTGTTTTTCAGTAGTATTGCAAGAATTTCTGCACATAAAATAAAAATGTAAGGGGATAGGGGATCCCCTTGTCGACAACCGCGCAGTACATTGAGATAGATGTCCATTTATAGAAACTCAAGACTGAATATTCTTATAAAACAAGTTCATCCATTTTATAAATCCCTCCCCAAAGTTGAAGAATTGAAGTACTTTTGCATAAAAGTCCATGAAAGAGAATCGAAAGCTGTTGCAAAATCTATCATCAGTAGCATTCCAGGCAACATATTTACTTCTGTTGAGTGCATTATATCATAAATCAATCTTATGTTATCCCCTATGTATCTCCCAGATATAAAACCGGTCTGATCTTCACTAACAAGTTTATGTAAGACTGTTTTTAGACGCTGAGCAATACTGGCAGATGCAATTTTGTATGACACATTTAATAAAGATATTGGTCTCCAGTTTTTATAAAGCGTTTATCTTTATCTCCCTTAGGAATGCAAGTTATGACCCCTTGTTTCAGAGTAACTGACAGTTCTTCTGTATCAAAAGCATGATTTATTGACCTAACAAGGAAGTTACCTATATCGCTCCAAAAGAATTTGAAAAAAGCTGCTGTAAAACCACTACTACCTGGAGAGGAATCATTTGACATTTTTTTCAGACTGGTCAACATTTCACTACTAGACAAATGGCCTTCTAGTCTTTGTTTTTCCTCCTCACATAGTTTGGGTACATCAATGTTGTCAAAATGATTAATTAGGTCAATATTTTCTGTCTCTCTTCGGGAGTATAAATTTTTATAATGATTTGCAACTTCATTCAGAATTTCTTTTTGCTCAGTTGATATTGTTCCTGATGAAGTGTGTAGGGAATTCATTAATTTAGATACATAATTTCTGTTTTCTAAATTGCAGAAGTATTTTGAAGGTTTTTCTCCCTCTGAAACCCATTTAGCCCTAGATCTGATAAAAATACCTTGCATTTTTTTTCTAAAATCAGCCAGTTCCTCTTTTTTTGTCATTAACAGATCATAATCAATATTAGTTTGTTTCTCAAGAAACTGTATTTCTACCAATAACTTTTCTTGTCTTTTGTCATCTTGCTTCTTTTTATAAGATGAATACCCTATAGTAGTCCCTCTTATCTCCATCAAAAGTGTTTCAAAAAATGGTTTATCATCTATGTTAAATCTTATGAATTCATTACCTATGGATTCCAAAGGTTCATCTGAGTCTTGCATATCTTAAGAACATTGTATTTTAACTTGGTTAATAAGACGTTTGATTTTCTCTACATATTGAATTTCTTTTAACAATGAATTATTGAATTTCCAGTACGAGTTACCTTTTTCAAATTTGCCAAACTGAATGCTTAATAAAATCAAGGAATGATCAGTTCTGTAACCTGGTTCAATGCCAACAAAACACAAATCTGTGAATAAATTATTTGAGATTAAGAAGAAATCTAGTCTGGCCCTTTTAACAGGATTTCTCTTAAACCAAGTATACTGCTTTTCTTCCATGTTTTGCTCTCTCCAGCCATCAATCAGACTACATTCAAGTATCATATCTAAAACAACCTCCCTTGCTTTAGGGTTATTTACATTTACATAGTTATGGCAGTCAATATTTGGGTACAGAACCAAGTTATAGTCACCTACAACAATACAGGGGTTTTCCAGCTGTAAAATCTTTTTTTAATTCCGTGTAAAAATCTGGGTCGTCTCTGTTTGGACCATATACACATCTTGTGATATCAATTTATTTACAATGGATGCGTAAGAGTTGCCTTGATCAGTTTCACAATTTTTAAATCTAAACTCAAAGTTATTGTTAATCAAAATTGCCACCCCCTTGACTGACTGCTGTAATTGCTAAAATAACATTCATATCCCCATTGCGTACGGATATAATTAACTTCTTTATTAGTAAAATGTGTATCTTGTAAAAAATAGATGTTATATTTTTCCCTTTCAAATAGTTAAGGAGATCTTCCCTGTTAGCTTTTTATTATTGCTCCACACCGGTTTGGATATGTTATACACCAGATTATGTAGATTCCTCTTCAACTAAACTGGGTTGTGCGCTATGACTGAATGAGCTCTTTGAAAATAATAAGAGCAAAGTCATAAGGAGTCCTAAAGAAGACCTTAAAAATCACCGGTTTGCAAATGGATAGCGGTTGACATATGACAAATCATGACCATAATATAAGTATTATTCTAGTCAGTTCACACTCAGGCAATTTCCATATACTAGTACTTTTTTGTGCAATATGGATAAGAATTATTGATCAGAAAAAACATTAAACTAAAAAAAGGTTTTTTTTAGTATTTTACTTGTTTGTGTGTATGCAAGTACGTTGTATTTTCTCAAAAGAAGGGTATTTTGTATTTTTTAAAATTTATAATGGAGTTCTAAATTGATGTTAGAATATTACTCTGGTAGATCCGTTTTGAAGATTTGATAATTTGAAAACATTTGTTTGACTGCCATATTCTTACAAACTAAAGCAAATCTTTTTCATTTAATTACTAAAATATTTTCATATTAATTTATTTATCTCCGTATTTAATTTGCTATAATTTTCTTTAACATCAAGTATGCGAGATACCTGCTGTTCGTCACAGGAGCACTTTACGTGCTAAAACAATGTTGGCTATTGTCTTCCTGTCGATTTTATATCGCTTCGTTATGAAAAATTGTTATCAGAAAGCATTTCTTATTTCTTTTTTTATTTACCATTGTTTGTATTTGAAATCTTTCTGTACATATACATTCAAATAATTTGATTACAATTTATATCAAATATTCAACATACACATAATTATAACGATCAATTCTTTTAAAATATTCTACAGAGAATAATAAGTATAAATGTTCTTCTGAACCAACTCTTTAATTCAAATTTTCGAAATATTGCCTTTTTCAAGAAATCTGTAGGCACTTTTATAATCTACATATTCCCCATCTTTATGACAAGCTTTTCATAAAGATGGGCAATATGTAGATTATAAAAGTGCTAACATATTTCTTGAAAAAGGCAATATTTCCGAGAGTTTGAATTAAAGAGCTGGTTCAGAAGAACATATTATAACGTGTAGTAAGATAGCCCCGCAGCCCCATGGTACCTAGTTTCCCCGCAGCTCCGTGGCACCTAGTGTCCTAGCGCCCGTGCACTGAGTCCTTGTGAGATATTTATATGGCGGTGTCACCGGTGCTACAGTGATATGTGAGGACACGCGATTGAGTTCCTAGGACTGCGGGTATACTTGATATACGGGGCACTACGGGACTAACTTCACGGGGCTGCGGGGAAACAAGGTGCCACGCGGTTAACTTCACGGGGCTGCGGGGAAACTAGGTGCTGCGGGGCTGCTATCTTCACGGGACTCGGGGAAACAAGGTGCTACGGGGCTGCTATCCTCACGGGACTCGAGGAAGCAAGATACCACGAGGCTATCTTCACGGGACTCGGGGAAACAAGGTATCACGAGGCTAACTTCACGGGGCTGCTGGTAGGGCTGCGGGGTAACAAGGTGCTACGGGCTAAGTACACGGGGCGCAGAGAACAAGGTGCTCATTGGGCTGTGGTAAATTAGGTGCTAGTGGGCCAACTGCACGGGACTGCGGGGCTAAACGAGGCCAACTTCTTACTCGTCATAATATATGATTGCTATTTAACATTACAATTCAAAAACCTGAAATGTATGTACACATACTTCGAGGCATTTTGTAAATGAAGAATAAATAAAAAGAGAAATACTAAAGCAAACGATATCTGAAAGGAAAGAAAACAGCTGTAAAAAACTCATTCCCCCATCCATTTTAATAATTTAATCGCGATCTTTAAGTTTGAAGTTTTCGCTGCTATGTTGAACTTTTGGACTATAATTGTAGCAGCGGGAAGAATCGAAATGTCATATAAAATATAAAGTCATTGCGGCGCGCTATATTTAATACGTGGTGAGTAAAAGATGCATGGAGACTTAAGCACTAGATCGAACATATGCGTCTCTCTTCATTATAAAATTGAGGTACTTCTGAGATGAAAACTGTAGACACAGTCAATTTTTTTGGAAAAAGCAAGAGTTGTCGTTTGTAATTGAGCTGTCGTTCGTTTCATAGAGGGCGCAATCTAATATACGCTGGTAAAAAAAGAAAAAAGCGCTTTCAGTCAATAAACAGAAAAATGGACATATGATTGCTTTTTCCACTAACACAGCCTTTGACATTATAGAAACGAAACGAGTCGACTGAATATTCTTTTATGGCCTTTTTAGACATATATGATATTGTCTTAGCTAATTTTTTCCCTTTTGTAATAAGTCTGTCTCCGTGGCGTAATGGATAAAGCCGATATTTCAAACACTTTTGTGTACGTGTACTTTTAGAATCCACGAGTTCGAATCCCATTAACATCCAATTTTTTTAAAAAACTTTTTTCTGCTGTTTTAATAATCATTTTTAGCTTTTAAAGAATATTTTACGGCAAATAATCATAAAAATCTTCATTCATGTCAAATTAATATGGATAATGGTAATGAGAAATCGAGACATACCAGGAACGGTCTATAGAGCATTCCTGGACATACTGTATAAATATTATTTGATAACAGTAAAGTTTAGCTAATACTACAGGTCATTCAGTAGATGTGGTGTCGTGTCAGGTTTTGCTTGTTCAACCAGAATTGGTTCCCTCTAGTTCTTTTGGGGCCATGCCTCAATATCAATTATCACCAATTTTCAAAATATTTACATGGGATTATTGTTTGTTGGCCCGCTGTGATACTTTGTATCACAGTTTTTCTTGTTAAAATATAAAGCCGTTTGAAATTATTGTAAATATGTATAGTTCAGGCCTCAGGGACAATTCCACATCTATTTTATGAATTTTATCGCGCTTTTGATTTTTGGTTCACTCTGTCGGGCTGCCACGCTGTCAGTCTGCTAACTTCACACGCCAGCTGCTGGACTGCTGACTTCACGCTGCCAGGCTACCAGGCTGCTTGGCTGCTGACTTCACGGTGCCTAGCTGCTTGGCTGCTGACTTCATGCTGCCAGGCTGCTGACTTAAAGCTGCCAGGCTGCTGACTTCACGGATCATTGATTGGTGTCTATATTAAGAGGAGATGCTACTCTATAAAATCCTATAATATCACACATACGTGCATGTGAAATTGCAATCAGGTAAATCTCTCCTCTTTTCGGCTTCAAAATTCTACTTTTCTAGGCATGAAGGGAGACATGCCGGGGTCTCATCCAAAACATAAGCTAAAAATTTAGCTTTTGGACGGACCTTGATAAAATCTCTCTCAAATCAAATCAATTCATAAGTGCATGTTTACATGACCACACAAACCATTTATCATACAGACATACATGTAAATGTTGTATTGTTTAAGAGATCAGACATTTAACAAAACAGAAATTTTCAGCAGGTATAATATAAGTATATATGGGAAATTTGAGTTTATAAATAAAAAAGCAAATAAGCTTAACAAATAACAACATCGATCTATTCTTCGGACACAGACACACAAACATACACGACATTTCAAGTCGCTTGCAAGTTTAAGATGCTTATCTCTTTAAACAATGTCTCTGGGAAAGTTCATAACTTTTTCTGTCAAAAATTCAATTTACTGGAAGTCAGTTGAGACGTGTAACAAATTCATACAAAATATCATAAACGCTTATGATACGTTATGTTACAAACTTCGCGATACGTTATGTTACAAACTTCGCGATACTTTATGTTACAAACTTCGCGATACGTTATGTTACAAACTTCGCGATACCTTATGTTACAAACTTCGCGATACGTTATGTTACAAACTTCGCGATACTTCTTTTCTAACACTCGATCTTTCATCATAACTGTACCAATAATGTCTTTAAAAACTAAATATCAGTTGTTTGTATATAATTTTAATAGTTATATATAAATAAATATTTGTCTTTTCACTAAAGCTTTGGGATATTGACCCAAAATATGTATGGTCAGATCTTTAGGTTTCTTCAACCGGATTTGAAAAGCAGAATGGCAACTTGTCCTAGGTAGAAATAGATGAAGTGTTTGGTTTCGTGAGTAACGTAACTTCCAAAGTTTCGTCCAACGATACAATGCCATGTAGGGTTGTGTGTCTTGTCAAATTCCTTCTTAATAAATGCTGCGATGTCCTTTTCGATATTGTACTTTTCCAAGGCCTGGTTGGCCCAGTCAATAGCACTCTGTTGCATGTCCTCCGACATGTCAGCATTCTTAATAACGGCCTTCCTGTCTGACATTTTGTTCTAAAAAGTAGTGAAAACATTTTTAATATGTAATTTATATTCTTTTAAACGTAGAAGTTTCATAGTTTATTTCAGTCTCATCAGCATACACATTTTCAATACATTAGACATGACTAAAACATAAAACATGTAATGCTGCCACTCAATAATGAGTTATAGGAGACTCTATAGATAAGAATATTTACGTTATCTATAGCATTATCACAGACTATTATGTACATATTCAAAAAATAGGTCACAAATATCATTATCACAGACTATATTCATGTTAAAAGTTAGGTTACCATTGCTAATCTTCCACTTAAAAACTGCAGAAAAAGTATATGGGTAAAAAACTGAAATAGGAGGACTGGGGCACTACTGCGCATATCAAGAAACGTTTGAATATTTTATTAAATGTACCGGCAGTTTAATTACTCCTGGTTAAAACAGATGGCTACAAATATATTTTAAATATAAGAGATATTTTGTATAGAAACTCTTATAGGCCTTCATGAATGTGATCTTTCTAAAGTAAAGAGGTTTATGTGAACAACTTATCTTAAGCATTGAGAACTAAAACATTTTCAAAACAAGAGCTGGAATTCCAGAAGAAGATCTTTTCAGTCAATCTGTCTGGACCATCAAATTTCACACTAGACGTTTATCACCGGTCTGTGAGAAAAGAAATTTGGCATGTCTCTTTCTAAAATAGTTAAATATGGAAGAAGATAAACGCAAAGGAATTGAGAAAGATGTACCGCAAATAACGTGCGTGAGGCTCACCATTACGATGATGGTGTAATTTCACGAATGGATGGAATCAAAATTGCTTTAAAATATGGTTAGATAGTTGTTCAATACATGTAGCTGCTACTGAAGCAAAACGATGAGCGTATACATATACATAAAGTTAGTGTACTGCTATACTGTAAAATTAGAATTAAAACTGAGCATTACCTGTTTTTTTAAGTCAGCTAGTATCCACTAAAACCAAGAAACAACCAGCTACAAACCTCACCAACAGCCTTATATAATTAACTTTTTTCAATCTTGTTACGGGTGCATCATCATTCAGTTCATTCATTGGTGTTTTACAAGTACAAAATAGTATTTTCTTACACTGCGCGCTATTTTCACGGCGTCAATACAAAATATGCCTTTAACTTTCGCTGTAACATTTATTTCCACCTGTTACGCATTCTCAGTGCCCATAAAGCATAGAAAGTTTATCAAAAGATATGGAACGCCTTTACTGTCTTATTATGTTGTGTTGTATTATACGCAGTACATTTCCATGTATACGAGGTACATATTTCATTTGACATGGTACATGCACATTTAGATTGGGTAACTTTTTAGTGATATGCGGTGCATTTTCTTTTATATATGGTGGTTAACCATTATATGTTGTACAAACGACGTTATATGCAGTACAAACAGCATTATATGCAGTCAGTTTTTTGATACATGAGGTGGTATTTTGATTATATGCAGTAGTTGTACCTTTATACGTTGTATGTTGATTAATAGGTGTGGTAGATGTTTAAATGTATGAAGTGCGTTCGTTTCATTGTATACGTGGTGAATTATTACTTATACTAAGATAATAAATCAATATGTGTGGTGCATATGTCAATATACATGGTGTTAACAACTTTGTATGTAGTAAATACTTTTTAATTATGTTTGTTGCAAACAGCTTCATAAGCTGTACATACGGCATTATATGCATTATGATGATGATACTTGAAGACAGTCTCTAAAATACTCGGAAATTACCGAGCGGTCTAAGAAAAACTTGCTATGACACCGTACAGTTAACATCGAGTAGCGCTTGCATGTACCTCAAAGATAGTCAAGATATTGAGCATAAACCGATTTTCTATCTTCAGCAATGGTGACCTTGGCCTTGTACAGACCGGCACAAAAAGCAATCCCAAAGCGAGCTCTTCAAATGTTCTTACTAGACATCAAGTGGTTACTGAGATATAGACTTAAACATATGTCTAAGTCGAAAAATAAAGAGCCATAATTTGCATTATTTATATAGTTATATAGTTGATAAAGTTATCTAACTTGATTATTGACGTAGGTGTGATGACTGGGAAACCTTGTATATAGTTTAAATGCAATACGTCAAGTAACTGAGATATGGACTTTAAAGCTGCTCGCTCTCAGATTTTGGCGCAAAAATAAAGTTCTTCAAACTGTATGAAAATCATATTTTAGAAGAATAGTCATATAAAAAGGTTCAAGTACAAATTCCTGTAATGTATATCTGTAGATTTGAAATAATACGCTTCCAAACTGGAAAGCATTTCACGCTTTTGAAATTCCAATATAAACATATACATGTAGAGTAAAGGTGCCGTACAACATATTCAATCGATTTTTGCAAATTCCTACCTAGATTTTTACTTGTGTTAAATTCATTCTAGCCTTTAGTTTTATGTTCTATATATTAGTATATCATTGTTGAAAATTTAATTTTCTCAACGACAACTGTGAGCGAGCAGCTTTTAAGTAGTTGCATGCAAAACTTTAACGAGAATTTCTTAGTCGAAAAAGAGGGCTATACTTTGCATTATATACAAGATATAGTTATCTTACTTGATTATTTAAGTTTCAATGCAATACATTAAGTATTTAATGAGGTGCTATACATTACGCACGTCTATGGTTGATGACGTGACTGCTATTTATAGTGATATTGATCTGTTTTACTCGGTATTTTCCGGAAAAATAATTACGGAGAATGCCGGAAAGTATGATCATCGTAATGAAAAATGCACCGCATATAATGCTGTATACACCATGTATATAGTAGAATGGACCGAACATGTCATTTGTACTGCATATAATGTTGTTTGTATTGCATATGACGTTGTTTGCACACGATATAATGGTTATTCTACTGTATCTTCAAGTGGTTGCAATGCAAATTATTAAATAACCACCATATGTAACGGAAAAGGCACTGTATATCATGAAGAATGTACCATGTCAAATGAAATATGTACCTTGTATACATGAAAATGGACTGCGTATAATACAATACAACATCATAAGATAGTAAAGGCGTTCCATAAAAAGAGATATTGAATATTTATGTAATGAATTACCTATCCTGTCTATCGGCAGCTTAGGTAGAAAATACTATCACGACCTATTTTTACGACCTATTTAGGTCTGTTTAGCATGTAACTATTGCATTCACTGTAATTATAAAGGTGTCAAACAAATCATACGTCGACCATTAAGCAAATCAAAGCATTTACTGTGCAAGTATTGTTGTCCCACACGTAATACGTAAACGACTTTAACGCGGATTGCGTCACATATATAATGCTGTTGGTGTTTTCCAGATGGAAAAGAATCAGTCGCACGACTGTGATATAGGATGAAGTATCAGCTTTTCCGTCTAGAGGTTGCAGGTTCAAACCACGTAAGGCTCGAAGTTTTCTAAAACACGACTTTGCTGTTTTGCTTCGTCTGGGCATTGGACCCGAGACAACCTTAAAAGTTTTCTGAATATAAAATTTCTTTATTTATGTGCCTCTCTGAAATATCCAGCTCGTCATAACAGTCAATTTGACTATTGGATTCCTCACTGTCTTTACTTTTCACGGGAGGTTTTAGTTGATGCTCCATGACATCTTCACTTGTCAAGTATATACCTTTTGTTGCTTGCTCCTTAGCAGTACTGTCAAAGTCTTAAAGATGTCCATCTTTAATTGCCACAATGGTGACATTGTTCACTGCCTCTGACTCGCAGGTTTTCTCATCTTATTTAGTGTCTAATGATTTGCAAGCTGGTTCTTGAAAGAAAACATGGTAGTTATCTTCTGGCCATCCCCCCTTCGACAGAATTTGATGCTTCAGATTCGCATGGGATATTAACCCTATCAGGTGGAACCACTGGTCTTGCTGGAATTCCATCAACCACTTGAATCACTGGTATATCTGATCCGTCAAGTGCAATTATATTCTTACTAAGAAGTATATCAGCAGGTCCAATTTCACCTCCATATCCTCCACAATGTCTGCAACCATGGCATCCTTGAGTATCTCGACTGAGCCTAAAGATATCTCAAACTCAGCACTACCAGTACTTTTAATTGGTCTACCTCTTTCTCCAAGTACACAAGCTGGATTATCAAGTATAGTATATGACTCTCTTCTGGTATTCTACTTTTGGAGAAGCCAAACATGTAAGAGCCAACAAAGTTTTATTGCACATATCACATAATCAACGTATGTCAAAACTTCAAGATATAGAAGCTGCAAAGGGTTGGACTTGGGTAGAAGCTCCACCAGTCGTCACAGTTGATTAATCTGGAAAATGTTGGGCTTGGGTAGAAGCCCACTGCTAAATAGCACAGTCAAACCATATCAGTGTGTAGAAACTGTTCGATAAACAGTAGAGAAGAACAGCAAGTGGAATTTGTTCGTCATAAAATTCTTAGTTTTGTTTTGTGCAAATTAGGACGTACAGTATTTCGTATAGTAATTTTCTGAAATAAATACGTACTGGGAGTTATACCCGGGTATTACTAAAGCCGATGCATAGTTATTAATGTGTCTAATTTGACTTTAAGTACAGTCAACTCTCTTTATGTGAATCTGATGTCAAATGAATTTTACAATAAGAGCGGTGTCAGCAATTTCCGAACACTTTATGAGAAAATTTGAATTTTATTGACGGTATCCGAATGCCACGAAAATAAATATACTGGTTACCTGACACAGTTTTATATGGAAGCCTTGGAGGGCCACTTTTGAGTTTCGACTTACGGGTGTTTTTGACTTTTAAGTTATGACTTTCAACTTTTGACTTTTGACTTATGACTGCTACTTTCAGACACTTTAAGAGGAATGGTACTGCATAAAAAGCATAATGATCTGCTGTGACAATATAAACTGGGATTCGAACCTGTATTAAGGTTTTAAAATGATGTTTGTGCGTAGCACTGTAAACTTGTTTGCTGTAAATAAATGAACTAAGTTACTTTTGTCTTTGTCATTTATTTTAGTATCAATGAGCCGTGACGGCGCGTAAGGAGGCGACCTTGGGAGCCTCCGCAGTGAGCGGCGACGCAACTCTCGTCTCGGGAGGCCTTGTGGGTGTCCTCTTTCTTTAATAATAATAATAATAATCTCTTTATTTAAAGAAGCTAGCTCATTAAGCATAATGTACATAAAGCAACATATTTCTTATCTACCACGAGACCTTCTTTTAACAATGATAATATACAATTGAGAATTTTCTTTAAGCGGGGGGTTGGGGGACTTGCCCCCCGGCGTCAAGCCAACTATGAAGGAACTGTAAAAAAAAAAGAATTTTTTTGTTGCTATGGTAACATTTTTAAAAAATTACTTTTTATGTTTTTATGTATCTATATGTTAATATCACAAGGTATACCAGGGAAATTAAAGTGCTGTAATATGTATAAGTATATTGTTATATTGTTGGGTCCTCAGTAGCAGGTTCCTAGTATTACCTGAACCCCTTCCGTTAGGGCCCTCAGTGAGGACCGTGTAGAGGGTTAGGTTAGGGTTAGGGTTAGGATTAGGGTTTCTTTTTTCATAAGTGATAAGTAATAAGTCAAAAGTCAAAAGTCAAAAGTGATAAGTAATAAGTCAAAAGTCAAAAGTAATAAGTCAAAAGTCAAAAGTAATAAGTCATAAATCATAATTAATAAGTCAAAAGTCAAAACAAAAAGCGTGTTAAAACACGTTTTATTTTGTTACTATTGACACAAATGATGTAACTTTTATATATATATAATTGATTTTATTAAAATCTTTTAAATAGAAATTGTATTTATTGAGTGTTGACGTGTTTATATTGTTTTAATAAAAACGCCAAAGAGGCAATACAGTTCTAGTCATAAGTCAAAAGTACGGCGTACAAAAGTCATAAGTCAAAAGTAAAAAAACACCCGCAAGTCGAAACTCAAAAGTGGCCCTCCAAGGCTTCCATAGTTTTAGCTCGCCAATTTAGTATATACAAGGCTGCGTTAATCATGACGGCAAGGAGAACAGGCCGGGTACCATTCATCAACCAATGTCGGGTGATTCCGAATATTAGAGGGCCTTCCGAATACTAAAATGACCAAATGAAACTAGATTGCAGCCACAATAATTGAATTCTAAGGACAAGCTGTTTGAATAGGTCTTTTGTATTTGATACGTAAGTGTGGGCAAATTCAATATCTCAATAAATTTATTTTGATTATTCAGTACACATGTATATGAAATAGAACTAATAACAATGTTTTAGTTGAATTACACCATCACGGACTTGATTAATCAGGTTCTAGGCCTTTTTAATGCTCACACAGGTGGTCATATTAAAATTGCACTGTCTGTATGTATGTTCGTCTTCCGTTCTAAGTTCTAACAGATTGAAATTTAAGTGGCTATGTGACTTATTTCCAGTATTTGGGTCTTGATTTTAGCCATGTTAAAGAATGTTTTAACCACATAAAAAGAATGGAAAATTCAACAACACATAACAACGTATTTATACCTTAAAAGAATAGTAACGTTTCGCCGAAAACCTTCATCAGAATAGTAGTGGATTTTACAACTTATGTATTGTGTGCTATGAACAGTTAGCCACATAAGTACCATTTTGTGTCCGGCATTCCTTTTTTCGTAAAGGAGTTTAAAGTTAATCCTGTGTATATGCAATCGTTCATGTACAGACTGTAACTCCGTTATGCATTGAAACATTTTTAAATAACTTGACAAAAGGGTGTATTGTGTCCAAAACCCACGACCCTACCTCCACAGATCAAGGTGATATTTCGACTTTCAATGTAATGGAATCCTGTAAATATGCACACATTCGTGTGGATTGTAACTCAGTCAAACATCAACGGATGTTAAAGTAACTTGGTACGAATGTTCAGCACATAAAGATGCAAAACCCACGACCCTATCTTTAAGATCAAAGCTACACTTAAAGGTCATGGAATACTGTATACATGGTAACTCTGCCATGCATGAAAAGATTTTAAAATTACATAGCACAATTGATAAGGACATATCCTGTGCAAGTCCCACGTCCTCACCTTAAAGGTCAATGTCGCACTTAGATCAGAGGTTTTAGAATCCTGTATATATGCACATGTCCGGATTGTAACTCTGTTATACATTGAAGGCTTCTAAAAATAATTGGAAACCATTTTCAGCACATAGAGATATAGTTTTGTGCACAAGTATCGGATCTACTATGTCATGGTCACGCACAGACTGGGATACTGCTTTGATCATCAGAGTTATATTTCTTTGCACACATAAAGGTAGTTATATCATCATCCATAATCAGTCTCTTCACAAACAAATACTTGTTGTTTAAGCGTTTTCAAACCTTTGATTGTCAGATACGATTCCATTCCTTAAACTGAGCTACTGGCAGGCAGACGAACGTACGGACTATATTTCGTGCATGTCTCCCTCCTTGCTTTGGAATATTTGCTTACCTATTCCTTGACATTTAACATTTTTGCTAACAAATATTGCCGTAAGCATCAGGAAAACAAACGTATTCCTTGTTTTTCTTATCAAATTTGTTACATGTACTAGAAATATTGACTTAGAAAATATACATGTAGTTGATTACTTAAATTCATTATTAAGACATTAGTTGGGAGGTAACAACATATTATGTTGATAAATATGAACTATCGCGTACTCAAAATTATAAAACCATTCATGCAAGAGTATTTTATTGACCTTTTCAAGTGGTATTATCCAAATTAAAAGGTGTCTTACATAGTAAATTTTTTCAATTCATACAAAAAAGCACTGAAATACGGAGTTTCTCAAATTATTGCACTCAAGCGTATACAAATTACTTCTTGCTAAAATTGTTGCAGAAGTACTTGTTAATTAAACTACCAACTAGTACCTTACTTGATCAAACTATGACTCTTTTAGCAGTTATAAAATGAGCCTGGCTAAAGAATTGATAAGTAAATCTCTAGTTTCAGATTTTCCTTGATTAAAGTTTTGTGTGATATCCATGTGACTGATGTTTATAACATTTGCCTGATGTTTTTGTTAAGTAAAATTGAAGCAGTAATTTTGTTTTGCTATGTAACAGGACTTCTGTAAGAATTGTATACATACATGTACATCTTTTTAATCCGAGTGTGTTGCCCAACTAGCGATTGGCAGTATTAATTGTTTCAACTTGTTAGTAGGCAACCCACAGAATTGCAGATAGTATCTGTAAATGGGATCTGCTAGTTCTTTTCACTAACATCATTTGCATATCTAGTCATATAAGACACTACAAGGAACTGCATTGACGCAGTATTTGCCAAAGGGTGGGATGGTCCTAGGTTGAATCATAACCAGTGCCAAAGTAGTGGTTGTGTCCTTAGGCAAGGCGTTATAGTTCTACATTTCCTATGTCTCTCTTCAAGGTCACTTCCATCTTGATCGAGTCTCAAGAGCAATAAATGTAAATTTCACAATCAAGAAAAACTAATAATTATATGTTTGAATTAAGACACTACGTGTCAATTAAACTTCAATAATGGAATGTAATTTTCATAGTACTTTTCCTTTTTGGACTAATGGTTCAGGTGAATTTCAGATAGTGCAAAATTCATTAGCATGACAATAATTGCAGTTTTAGAGAAGACAACTTTGAAAGAACTTCATGCGAAGAACACATCAACATTCACTCAAAGGTTTCAGAGGAGATGTCCTTTGATGGAAATGGTAGATAGATAACCAACGTACGTTCTAGGGCGAGTGGCCATAAAAGCTCACCCTGGCACTCCGGTGATGAATTTTTAATATCCAACCTTTTGTAAAGACATTGATCTAAGTCGCCGATGACATGTGCTGAACATTACAGCCTGGACATGAAACAAGAGGGCCATAATGGCCATATATCTCTCACCAGAGTACCAGTGCAATTATCTAAGAAAGTCAATTGTTGCTAAGGACGTCACCTGTTGCTAAGGAAGTTAGTGGTTGCAAGTGTAAATTTCTACCTCACAGGCATGATTTGAACAAACTTTGAAGAGGTCCACTACACACTATGGCACACTATAATAATAATATTATATCTTCAGTCTGCTCTAAAATTTGTGGTTTTGGAGAAGATTTTTTAAGGTTTTCTTATAAAAACAAGTAACACAAGTGAACCCCTAAGCAGGGCCAATATTGACGCCAGGGCATGATTTGAACAAACTAATTAGAGGTCTACTAGACCATGCTATATACTAAATATCTTAGCTCTAGGCCTTGTAGTTTTTGAGAAGCAGATTTTTAAAAGTTTTTCCTATAGAAACCTGGGTCGGGTCAATTTTAACACAGGGGTCATGCTTTGGACAATTCTGGTAGAGGTCCACTAGGCATTGTCATGCCAAATATATAAGCTTTAGGCCTTGCAGTTTCAGACAAGAAGCTTTTAAAAGTTTTCCCTATATAAGCCTATGTAAAATAAAAGTGACATAACCTGGTAGGGGTCTACTAACAATTTTGACCCAGGCCGTCATGATTTGAACACTGTTGTAATTAGCAACAGAGGTCTACATAGGATCAATTCTATCTGAGCTTTATGCAATATCTAAGTGATCATAGGTCTTGTGGTTTCAGAGAAGAAGATTTAAAAAGTTTATCCTAATTATTATTTTCACTATAAAATCTTGACATCTATCTCTTATTCTTATCTCAAAACTAAAATATCTTCATTTCAAACTTGACCTGGAGTTTATTATGACAAATATAATTACAATGTATAATGACTGGGAACAGAATGTGGGAGTGGTTTTATTTTTCCTGGTTACCTGTAGTTCTTGACCACATGTGACCCAGTTTTGTGTTTGACCTAGGGTTCATCAAGACAAGCATTCTTACTAAGTTTCATCAGGATTACTTATGAAAGATGGCTCTCAGAGTGTTAACAAGGTAAATGTAGACGGAGGACAGACATACAAGATTTCATCTCCATGGTCTAGTAGTTTAAGTCTGTGCTTTTAAATCACTATAATCTGTCATAGATTTAGGGTCATAAGTTCGGGCTCTGCAACTGACCATGTATGTGAAAAAGTTGGTGGTTACATATGGAACATATTAGGATCTACTGTAACAGTAGTACATGTTCTTCCTAGGAATGATGGTGAAGTAAACTGCCTTGAAAAGGACCGAAATACAGTGGGAAAACTTCTAAAAAGACTCAGGAAAAAAGAAAAAAAGGCAATAACTCTAGAGATTCTAATCCAATCTTGACGAAAGTTGTGTGTGCACCAGGGCATTATGCTATTGTACACCTACTGTAAGTTTAATGAAATTCCATTCATTGGTTCTAGAATTATGACTTCCAACAGACGGGTGAACAGACAGACGGATTCCCTCAGGTGACATTGTGGGTTTGTGCATGTGGGGTGCAGAGTACACACAATACTTTTGCCATGCAGTAAACATACCGGGTACTTACAAAACTAAACATGCCGTACCGGACACATTTACGGGGTATTTATGAGAAACAAAGGGAATTAATGCTTTAGATTTCATTTTTCAAAAGCTTTCTGGAGTCCTTAAAATTTTCCATTAACTTTTGGGGTGCAATGTCCAAATGCATATGGGGATTTTACATACTTTATTTTCAGATGGCCAACACAAACCAATAAATTTCCTAGGTTAATTTGTTATGGTTTTTATGGGGGAGTGTAGAACCTAAGGAAACCTTTCAGATAGGTTGCTGACGGGGTGCACCCCATAAGCAACAAAAATGCCCACATGCAGTCTGTTTTTGTAATTTCAGCCACAACGTCACTTCAGTGAGAGCAGACTGATGGAAAATGCCAAAACAATATCCCTCCGCCTTTGGCAGGGTATAACAACAGATATTAAACTGACATCAAGTGATCACATAAGTTGAAGTTGAGCACTTTGTTCAAGTAATTGTCCACTTATTGTAACATAGGGACCATCGGATTGAACTGTCAAAGGGAAAGGTGTGTTTCATGTCATTCTTAGGTGATCAAAATAGCTATCCTGGAACACTTTGGGCTCATTTTTGTTCAAGAGAAGATAACAGCCAATCATAGCACTCCACTCAGTCATTTATATATTGTTCATAACAAGCTTTTTCAAAGTACAACAAAGCAGTTTTATGAATAAATGTAATTTATTCAACAAGATAATGAAAACAAAAATTGTCCCTGCCAGTGATGCCACCCCGCCCCCCTCCCCCAAAATGGAATTTTGAACTAGAAATTTGTTAAACCACCCCAAAAAGTCACAGGTTATCTTTAAAAATCTAAAGTAATTTGACAAAAGAATTTGTCAGTAAAAGAAAATTCAAATTAACTAGAAAAATGTAATCATCAAAATGAAAGGTTAAACAGATACATTTTAGAAAAGCTGGCAAGGACAATACAATGTATCATACAAAACCCAATATAATAAAAAAAGACAGAACACTTAACAGACAATACAAATACCTCCCTGAATAATACTGAAATTTGAAAAAAAAAGTTACATGTAATGTTTTATCATTTGAAAAATTATTTCCAAATAAACTCTAATAGTAAACAAATTCATTAAAAAAACCATACTAGAAAACTACTGAAATTTTCATAAAAAAAATTCATGTCAAAAATAATTTGAAAAAAAAAAATCCATAAAGGCTCTAATAATCAAATTCCTTAAAGATACAAAATACTGCAATTAAAAAAAGGTAATGTTGAAAGTGATTTGAAAAAATAAATAAAAAAAAAGCTCCAATGGTAACAAAATTTGTAGTACAGTTAAAAAACTGGCAAGACACGAAATTTAAAACAAGACAAGACAATATAATACAAGACGATGCCAGAAAAATACTATAATTTTCACCAAAAAAAAAATCATGTCAAAAATAATTTGAAAAAAAAAATTAAAAAAAGCTCTAATTGTAAACACATCAATTAATAATACAAACTAGAAAACAACTGAAATTCTCATTAAAAAATCATGTCAAAAATAATTTGAAAAAAAAAAAAAATCCAAACGGCTCTAATAAGCAAATTCCTTAAAGATACAAAATACTGAAATTAAAAAAAAGGTACTGTTGAAAGTGATTTGAAAAAAAAATCCAAAAAAGCTCCAATGTTAAACAAAATTTTTAGTACATTTATTTAAAAAGCTGGCAAGACAAAAAATTTAAAACAATACAAGACAATATAATACAAGACAATGCCAGAAAAATACTATAATTTTCACCAAAAAAAACCATGTCAAACATAATTTGAAAAAAAATAATCCAAAAAGGCTCTTATAAGCAAATTCCTTAAAGATACAAAATACTGAAATTGGAAAAAAATGTTAATGCTGAAAGTGATTTGAAAAAAAAATCCACAAAAGCTCCAATGTAAACAAACTTTTATTACATTTTAAAAGCTGGCAAGACAAGAAATTTAAAACAAGACAAGACAATAAACTATAATACAAGACAATGCCAGAATTATACTATAATTTTCACCAAAAACAAAAATCATGTCAAAAATAATCTGAAAAAAAAATAAAAAAAGCTCTAATTGTAAAGACATCAATTAATAATACATAGAAAACTCCTGAAATTCTCATTAAAACAATCATGTCCAAATAATTTGAAAAAAAAATATCCAAAAAGGCTCTAGTAATCAAATTAAAATACAAATACTGAAATTTGAAAAAAAAGTTAATGTTGAAAGTGATTTGAAAAAAAATCGAAAAAGCTCTAATGGAAAAAAAATCGAAAAAGCTCTAATTCTAAACAAATTCATTAAAAAAAACATCCTAGAAAATACTGAAATTGTGAACAAAAAAAGTTACTGTCGAAATGATTTGAAAAAAAATCCAAAAGCCCCCCCCCCCCCCCCCCCCCCCCCCCCCCCCCCCCCCAAAAGGCTTCTACTAAGACAAAACAATATTTACAAGACAAGACAATATAATATAATATAATATAATATGATATAATACAAGACAAAACAATGCCAGGAAATTACTGAAATTCTAAAAAAAAAAGTCAATGCCAAAAGTAATTTGCAAAAAAAATCCAAAAAAAGACTAATGGTAAATAAATTCATAATAAATACATACTGGAAAAATACCAAAATTCTTTAAAAAAAAAGTCAATGTAAAAAATAATTTGCAAAAGAAAATCCAAAAAACATCTAATGGTAAACAGAATTTTTAATATATGTTTAAAAAGCTGGCAAGGAAAGACAAGACAAGACAAGACAAGACAAGACAAGACAAGACAAGACAGACAATAATAATAATAATAATAATAATAATAATAATAATAATAATAATACAAGACAAATACCAGACAATTACAAGAACAAACAACTGTATTGTAGTTTCAATCATTTCAAAAAAGTTAGAACAGTTAACTTAAAGGGCGATGACCAAGACAATGCTACATACCATGATTAAGCTCTTGACATTGAATTTATAGAAACATATTCAAATATTATTATAAACAAAAGGGCCATAATGGCCATATATTGCTCACCCGAGTGTCATTGCACTTTATAACTAGAAAGCGAATTAATACAATACAATACAATTCAATTCAATACAATTCAATACAATTCAATACAATTCAATTCAATTCAATTCATATCATGTAGCGTGAATTATTATATATATAACATGTATATCTAAAGAAGTTCAATTAGAAACTTCATACATAGATTTTTAACATTTTGTCACAAAGAAATATATTGTTTACAAATTTCCGTATACATTTATCAAGTATGTGTAAATATATAAACATGTATGCACAAAAAATCATAGATACAAATGTAGTGTAAAGTATTATATATAATACCTGTATATCGAAAGAAGTCAAATTACAAAATAAGAAACTTTATTCATAGACTTGACATTTTGTCACACAAAAATACCTTGTACTGTTTACAAAGTTCAATCTTCTTATAAATTTATTAAGTGTCTGTAAATATACAAACAGGTATGTGCAATAAGTCATTCTATATGTACTATATATACCTTATTTTTTCAAAATAACTCTGAAAGTATTTGTGAAATCAAAGAATTGTTTGCTTGTATCATATCTGCAAATTATGTGTGGTTACTGTGCCAAGCAAGATAACAGCTGATGTTAAACGGTTCACACGACTGTGTCGACAGTATAATGCTGCTCCTAAAAAATTTAAGGAGCTAATTACTAGTTAATTAAAATAGTGAGTATTTCCACTACATTAAATGAGAACAGTACTATTTACTTTTATTCATCGCTGCAATTCTGCATTTACTGTACTGTATAACAATTGTACTATAAATAACTTGTAACTTGAAATAATGAAACTAATATGTTTCTGTTCTGAATTTTCCATGGTCATACACTAAGAGTCAGTGGACTCGTCATATACTCAAGTCTTTTCAAAACATGAGATATGCAATTTACACATTGTAATATCTGATGCTACCATCAGTATAAATACTTTGTGTTGTGTGTATGAGAAATCTTGAGAAAAGTTTGACATTTTGTCTCTTAATTTGTACAAACAATATGATTATGCAGCTAATTTTGTTAATTCATAATTCCACTATTCAGACGGTGAATAATACCACCAATACCCAATACAATTGCATTTTTCATTGATCTATGTATATGCTTCTTGTATTTGTATATTTTGTGAAAAGATGCAATTAAATACTATTAAATTAAAAAGAATCCCACAAGATGCTGTCATGGCACTATCATTAATGTACTCTTGTTAGCTGCTTCAACTGGCTTGGACACAGTAACTGCTACTATTACTACAAAGATTAGAGTTAAGTTAAAATGAAAAGTAAAACCTCATTTTACTATGATTTGACCTGGTGACCTATATTTTGACTGAAGAAGAAATATATTTGATTTTACCTAATTTCATCAACACAGTTATTCTGACTAAGTTCCATGAAGATCAGTGAATAATGTAGTGATTTATCAAAATTATTGAAAACTATTGTGAGGTTGATGTGATTTGAAACTTTACCCATGTAAATGAATCTTCTATGAATTGAAAGCTGCTCGCTAAACTCTAACAAGTAAACAAGGTTAAAGTGTGAACAGACAGATATTAGAGAGACTACCAACACAAAGTGATCGCAATAACTCACCATGAGCACTTTGTGCTCAGGTGAGATAAATGTGATTTATCAAAATTATTGAAAGCTATTGGGAAGTGATGTGATTTGAAACTTTATCCATGTAAATGAATCTTCTGTGAATTGAAAGCTGGCTAAATTTTCAATTCACAGCCGAATCATTTGCATGGATAAAGTCTCAAATCACCTGGCTGCTACATGTTGATTGTTTACACAGAAAACATTTAACACATAAACTACACAAAAATGAAAACTAAACACAAAAAAAGTAAACACATAAAACACACAAAAATGAAAATAACTAAAAAAGAAACAAAACAACAAAAAGAAAATGAAACTTAGAACAAAAAAGAACAAACTATCTCTATACCTCCATTCACTACAGCAGAAAGTACAAGGTAGAAGTGCACGATGGCTGACATTCACACACGTTAAACAGCATACAGAGTGCAAGCAGTGATCCAGAAAAAGTAATATATGTCAGCCTAGCAGCTTCCGTCACTCTAAATGCCCAGCTAGTTAGCTCATTAGTCAGGTCAGTGGTTGAACTGTTTCATATTTTTGCAATAACCATGCAGACACAACTTCAAAAAATCGCAAATACTAGTGAGGACAAAGTGATTTGAGACTTTACCCATGCTGTGAATCTCTGTGAATTGAAAGCTGCTCTGCCAAATTTTCAATTCAGTGAAACATTCATGAGTAAAGTCTCAGATCACTTTGGCTTCAAATAGCATTTGAGAGATTCCAAAATCATGCCTAATTAATGCAGAAATATAAAAAAGTTCAATCACTTACCTGAAAATGAAAATGTAAATGGTTGAACATTTCTATATTTTTGCATTAACCAGACACAACTTCAAAAATTCTCAAATACTAAGCGATGGCAAAGTGATTTGAGACTTTACCCATGTAGCGAATCTCTTTGAATTGAAAGCTCTGCCAAATTTTCAATTCACAGTGAAACATTCATGAGTAAAGTCTCAGATCACTTTGGCATCAAATAGCATTTGAGAGATTCCAAAATCATGCCTAATTAATGCAGAAATATAAAAAAGTTCAATCACATACAAAATCAAACACCCAAACAGACAAGTAGCGCTCTGCCCTGACTGACTTGACTGACTGGAGGTCATGGGCTAAATAGTTCGGCATTTTGAGTGCCACAAGCTACTCATATATAAAGTTACTTTAACCAAAGCACAACTTGCACAATGTGTGCAAGTTTAACGGGTATGTTTATTTATGATTCACAGATAAAATCTAAACAAAATTCGACAGGGGCCATAATTTATGTGGAATTCATTTTAAAAAATTTAATTGTTTCATACCCCTGAAGTCATTTATCAGTAAATAACCCTAAGTCATTAATCAATAAAGTTTAATTTTTGAAACTGTTATAATAGCCAAATTGTTTTTGATAAAAAATTGTTACTGTAAAAATCTATGGTGCTTTAAATATGCGATGTACATGTACCTGCAAATCAGACATATAAAATAACCAGTTCTACAGTTCAAGTTTTAATATTATTTAATTACTGGCAGTCTTAAACTTCTTACAGTAATTTAAACCAATTTGTGTACCATTAAAGACATATCAAATAAACAATTTCACAGTTTAAGTTTTAACATTTATTACTTATAATAATTTTTGGCAGTCCCTAATCACTGTGGTGATTTATAATGATGTTTAGATTAGGAACAAAAAATGGTGATCGCCAATACAGTCGACTCTCGTTATCTCGATTTTTTTGGGACCGAAGATAATAAGTCGAGATAACGAAAAATCGAGATAACCGAAGTTGAGTAAAATATGCTCGATAGGGGATAGGAGTGGGGTAAGGAAGATTATTGTTGTTAGAAAGAAGTTTGCTTCTTTCTACCATCTTATGATCTGTGTAATACACAAGTTGTAAAACGAAACTAGCTCGTAGGTTTAAATCAACTAAATGTTCAATTCATCTTATTTATGTTGCCTTGCACCTTGGTGCCGAAAGATTGAATTCTCCAAAACTCTCAGCGTTTGCCGATCCAGATATCCTCCCGGGTTGGTTACCTGACCCTTCTCTAGATTGTTCGACTGGCGCTCGGACAAGTTCATGACTTCCGCCCTCCGACATGACTCTTCCGTTTTTTTTCAATATCGAGATGTTATCTGTCTAATTTTTCTCAGTTTTGACACAATTCAATACAAATTACCCATTCCGCATATTACACAGCTTACGTCGCAAACAAAAACTTTAATTAATTTTGGGTAGTTAACCGAATCACTGAGTGAATAGCCGCGCGTGGTGTTTTTCGCACCTCTGACAGCAGACGACAATTGAGCGATTACAATCGCGTGCAGCTTTTTGCACCTTGTTTGGCAGGTGATAAATGTCAAATCGAGATATCGGATGTCAAAATAGAGGAAATTTCATAGTTGGGGATCAAACATTTAGTCGAGATAACGAAAAAATCGAGATAAACAAATCGAGATATCCGTAGTTGATTTATATAGAACAAGAAGGGAAAAAATCGGGACCGAGAAAATCCAGTCGAGATATCGAAAAATCGAGATAACCGTAGTCGAGATAACGAGAGTCGACTGTATAGCCAAAATAAAAACCCCGCCAAACATAGTACTTGTACAGTTATTAAATAAAATGCGCCTCTGGCTGGTCTGAATAGCACACTGTTATGCACCAGTACTTTATTAAAATTTCATTAAAGACATATTAGAAAACAAGTTTTACAGTTTAATTTTTAACATTATTTCACATAAAAGGGCACTGATGGCCTATATTGCTCACCTGAGTACCACTGCACTTACATTGTGAAGTGAATTATTTCTAAAGGGAGTTGCTAAGGCAGTCACTAGTTCCAAATGAAATTACTAGTTGCTAGGGGAAGTCACTTGTTGCTAAGGAAGTCACTAGTTAATAAGGAGGTCCCCGGTTGTCAGTGGTTGTTATAGGAACTCATGATTTGATAGAAGTCCACTATAAGCAATGTTATATGCTAAATATCTAAGCTCTAGGCCTTGTGATTTCAGAGAAGATTTTAGAAGATGTTCCTCATGGCTTACAGAGATTTTACAGCAATCCCAGACATTATGCCCACAAACATGTTCTTTAAGTTTGGCAAAGATCGAATGAAAACTTTTGGACGTAGAGAGCTAGGGGAGAAGGCTTATTTGGCAAATTTTGGATAATTCAAGGGCTAGCAATTTGGCTGATTATCAAACTTATTCTAGACATTATGCCCACAAATCTTTTTAAGCAAATTTGGTGAAGATCAGGTAGAACTGTTAGTTTGAGAGTGCTCAAGGTTAATTATGCCGTAATCCAAAAGTGCCTCTGACAATTGGGCTGGTTATCAAACTTAGCCCAGACATTACCCCCAAACATGTTCAAAGTTTGGTGAAGAAAACTGTCTGACTTAGAGAGCAGAAGTGTGGTGGCCGCCCATCCATCAGAGATGTTTCCATTATATACATCCCTTTTGGCATATATCAAGTGACCCCCTAGGAACTGTCAATTTTGACCCTCGGGGCATGATCTGAACAAGCTCAGTAGAGGTATACTAGATAATGCTACATACTATTATCTACATTCTAGGTATTGAGGTTTCTGAGAAGATTTTTAAAAATTCTCCTGCATAAGAGCACCATCAGGGCCCTATCACTCATCTAAGTACCATTGTCCTTCATGTTAAGATCACATCAGGATCAGTTTTAAAACTTTTACTCTTTGTACAGGCAACTGACACCTAGGGTGTGGTCAATTTGACCCCATGAGCATGATTTGAACAGCTGGTAGAGGTCCACCAAACAGTGTAACATATCAATTATCTGAGATCTAGACCTTGTAGTTTTGGAGGTTTTAAAGATTTCCCCATATGATACTTCACAAACACCAATGGTCAATTTCAACCACAGTGGTATGATTTGACAAATCTGGTAGAGGTCTACTAGTCCATATCCTTGAAGAGCCGGCATATTTTGATGCACTATGAGCAGAAAAGCATCATCTGGCCAATCTTGGATAATTCAAGGTCCATCATCCAAGTGTCTACAGCAATTTTACAGCATCCCAGACATTATGCCTACAAACGCGTTCTTCAAGTTTGGTGATCAAATGAAAGCTATTGGACGCAGAAAGCTAGGGGACAAGGCAAATTTGGCAAATTTATTCTAGACATTATGCCTACCCATATTTTCAGCAAATCAGATGAAAACTGTTAGTTGAAGTTGAACGAATAATAATTTGATATGTATGTCACCGTTAGCTCCGCTCCATCTCTTTTGATTTGCAATTATAACCTCCACAATGCTATTTGTATTATACACTGAACAAAATTTCGAAATGTCCATTTTATTAAATTCATTTTTACGAAAAGCATTTTATGTACCAACATAAAATTTGGAACTCCAGAGTTATACATTACTTCAAATTTTTACATATAAAATGACATTTTTCTGTCAGGGTTGACTGCGTGAGACGATGATTAGGAAGTACGACTTATGGCACGAGGATCATGTGTATTGTGAATTTAATAGCGCTTTATATTATTTCAATGCAATACACATAGAATGTCCAACTCGAAAAACAAAAAAGATGACAAGAATGACCACTGAAGAGTTGGCAAGAGCCGTCAACATGATTGGTGCTGGTACCTTGCTTCGGCAGGTATGACTGATTCTGTAAATAAATTAATCAATTTCGACAAGATAGGAACATTGTTCTATCATATCTACGCAACCGTTTTACTAAGACTACCTCAACAACAGTCGGTACGCATAACCGGCCAATTAGCCCACAGACAGTTTGCAACCGCCTCTGCGTCAGCGGTATTTGAGCCCATTGTCCACGGAAGGTTCCCAGCCTTACCACAAGGCACAAAGCAGCTTGGTTAGCATGAACGAACCTTAGGCTTACTTGAGCTGACTGGACTAATTTTTTATTTGTGGATGCAAACAGAAGACAATTTGTCTGACTTGCTTAAAAGGACTCCCTAACAACGTTGTACTGGTGAACAGCAATAAAATTATTGCTGCAGATGGTGGACCTACTAAATCTAAAATTTTCATCTTGACAACATTCTGTGCGTTTATTTTTAACATTCTTATTCTACATTAATTAATCATTTTAATGAAACGAAATTTTCTAAGAATGTTTACAATAAACTGTATACAAGAGCTATCAGTAGGACAGTGCACTTGACTTTTTTCAGTGCTTTCCAATAAAACAAAACTTTGTCAGTAAAAAAACCCAAGGATCTGTACAAACAAGGTCCACAAGTAGCAAGATATCAAGTCAAGAGTTATCAAACTTATGTGTTTGATATACCTGAATACTACAGCAAAGTTTTAAATTAAACTTTTAAGTGGTTAATGATAAACGTGCATGACAGTGCCAGTTGCACACAAGACTTTAACTAGACATACAAATCAAGAAACATTTTCACTGGGTTATCTTCTCTTGCTTACAGATAATAAGTACATAAGTAGTCCAACTTTCAAAGTAATATCTCAAATGGAAAAGTCAACAAGTGGACAAGAATGAAAACTTTAACTGAGTCTCTAAGTCGAAAAGGGCCATAATTAAAATGAAATTCAAATGAGTTACTAAACCGAGATTCTAAGTCGATAAAGGGCCTTAATTAAAAAAAAAACCTTGACAAAATTACCTTCTCTTGCCTACAGATGGCCACCATGATGCAAACAAGAATTGAAAGTCTCAATTGGGATTAGTGAATAAGTTGATTTTACCCATATTCAATGTATTTTCTAAGTAAAAAAGGGGCATAAGTGTGACAAAAACAGTGACAGAGGTACAGACTCTTGTCTGTGGATGAAAGTGATGATGGTAAATAAGTATGGTAAGTTTCAAAGTATTATCTGTAACGGTTTTAAAATAATTAACCAAGCTCAATACACTTTCTAAGTCAAAGAAGGGCCATAATTCTGACGAAAACCTTGACAGAGTTATGTACTCTTGTCTGTAGATGGAGGTTATGAAGGTAAACTATTATGGTAAGTTGCAAAGCAATACCTCTAATAGTCATATAGACAAAGTTACAGTCAAGACACGAATGTGTGCATATATACAGGATTGCATTACCTTCAAACTTTAAGTGTGCCCTTGACCTTTAAGCTAGGAACATGGGTCTTGCACACAGCACATTGTCTTGATGTGCCGAACATTTGTGCTGAGTTATTTCAAAATCCTTCAATGCATAACAAAGTTAGTTACATTCTGGACACAAATGTGTGCATATATAGAAGATTCAATCATCTTCAAACACTAAGTGTGACTTTGACCTCTGAGGTAGGGACATGGGTCTTGCACACGACATGTCGTCTTTATGCTGAACATTTGTGTCAAGTTATTTCAATAAGTTACAGCCCAGATATGGAAAAATGTAATGGCAGACAGATGGACAGACGGACAGTGCGTTTTTAATATGCCACCCTTTGGAGCCATAAAAACTTAACCAAGGTGTGACACCAGCGCCAAGACGAGTAAGATAGCTCCCCGCTTCGAAAAGTTGAGCTAAAAACGTGTATTAAACAAATTTGTGTATATTTGCTTTTATTCTCATATTTAAATCAAACACCAAGTAGATGTTTAGAAATTTTGTTCAGTGTATATTGCAAAGGAAATAATATTTCTTGCTGTTTTCTACTGACCGGTACATCAACAGTAACTTTATTAATAGCCCAAGAATAATCTTCATGCAAGATTTTAATCTAGACTTTTTACATCAGTATAAAACATTTGGGAGCAGTGGTGTAAAGGTAATTAAAGGTGTCTGCCTCACATCCCAGAGGCCGCGGATTTGAGTCCCAATGGGGTCATGACCGTACCTTCTCATATGACACCAGTACAGGTTTCGGACTCGGGAGTGACTTGAAAAGCTACAAGCTTTCTGCACAATCAAGCTAAAATAAATTAGTATAAACTAAACTAATTTGAAATTACAGCAGAAGATACAAATGTAGTTAGCATGGAGCAATTAAGACCTTAAAATTTAATGGGTACTTTATCAATTGCAACTTTTACCTACAGTCTTTCAGTAGTTTTTCAATTCCTTTAGTAACTAGGAGCATGCAGTATAGTCTTTAAATTCATACAGAAAAAAAAATGTGGAGCACCAAACATTATACAAATTAGTAATTGTTATATCTCTCAAAAGGATACCTAAACATTTTGGTTTTGGAAGAAGAAAAAATTAAAGTTTGTCCTATATAATTCTATATAAAAATCAGTCACACCCTGGGTGTGGTTAAAAGTTCGACCCCATAGCTGTGATTTGAACAAACTTGGTAGATGTCTAATAGACATTGCTACACACCACAGATTTCAGTTCTAGGCAATGGTTTTGGAGAAGCCTTTTAAGTTTTTCCAATGCAAGTAAGGGTGGGGGCGGGCAAGCTGCCATGTTGCAGTGGAAGTGCGTTCGCCTCAGGATCAAAGGTTCTGGGTACAATCCCTACCTAAGCCATGTCAGTAGTGTCCTTAGACAAGACACAAATTATTGCACAATGCTTCTCCCTATCCAGATTGACTCCATCTGAAGTGAGTCTCTTGAGCAATTAATCAAAGTTGTAAGAACTTGTTTCACAATCAAGAATAATCAAACAAGTATTTGAAAAATAAAGTGAGTAAAGCCATGTACAGCATATTCTCCTAGATAGTACAGCATGTAGATAATACACATTTATCATAATCTACTAAAAAGTACTAAAAACGGACAGAATAAGGATGTCTTATACTACTAATCAAAAGAGCATAAAATGTTTCACTTATTTTCTAATTTTTTATATTTACTTGTATATTTTTATATTGTGTTTATGAATAATTTATAAAAATAAAGCACTTGTGATTATGTATAATGTTATTGTATGTGTGTGTAATGCATTGTTAAAAGTAAAATTGAAGTAAATAAGTTAAAAACATTTTATTCCCATCTGAACCACGATGGGGAATCACATGGTCAAAATAATCTCTAAACAAAAGTAGATATATGAAAAATGTTAGAAAATAATGAAAGCTGTTAAGCTGCGAATATAAAAAGTAGCCTATCTTGTGACAGCATTACCGTATTCTAGAACAATTCAGGTCTCAATAACAATCACCTTCTTATTGTGCTGAACACTTCAAAAATAAATTAGTTCAGTGTACTGAAGTGTTTATCACAATCGGAAGGAGATTATAATTAAGACCTATGTAGTTCTAGAATACATTAATGTTGCCATATGAAAGGCTACATTTTATATTTAAAGCTAAACAACTTTAATTATTTGTTAGCATTTTCACAGATTTACTTTTGTTTAGAGATTATTTTGATCACGTGATTCCCCACCATGTGAACAATAGACACTCGTTCTATTTACATTTTTGTACATTAAGTAATCATTCTTTTTATTAGATCTACATATATCAAATTATTCCTCAACAACTACCCGACAAGCGAACATCTCACCACCAGCTGTTAGGAAATGATTTAAAAGAAAATGTTGAGAAAGGGACCTGGAGTTGAATCAGAACAAAGTAATTACAGGAGGCCACAAAGGGCTAGTATCACTCTTTTTCATACAAGTCACAGCTAAATTTTGTTCTAGAGAACCGCACACGGCAACTGGACAATCATTTTCAGGATAAACACCTTGCTATCTCTGACGGAGACTGTTTCTTTTATATATTTATTTAAATTAAGTAATCTTCCTTTGTAATACATAATATATTACTTTAATTAAGTAATCTTTTGTTTTTTATACATATATCAAATTATTTATCAACAACAGCCCTACAGGTTGTCAGCATCAACCAAGAGAACATCTCACCACCAGCCGTTACGAATGATTTAGAACGAATGTAGTTGACAGAAACCTGAACACTAATTGTTTCAATGATGAGGTTGTTTTTACATCATTCTACACATTCAACAACACCATGGTATAATTCTACAGCAGGACGTACAATGCCCCATGTCATACAGGGAGGGGAACCAGGCAATTTTTGCAACACAATTAGGTAAAGGGTATGTCGTGGTCAGCAAAAAGTCCTGAGACCTTGATGAAATTGAGCACACTTGGAATCTCACTGATAAGCAAATTTGTATGCAACCAGAACAACACAATCTACGAGAGCTGAAGAGACTTTCGGAAACAGTGCATGGGCTAGGTATGTGCAACATGAGCTTTGCTTATATGTAATTTTCATGCAGTCACTGCCTAGCAGAACGGTGGGATAGGGGCAGGGGGCCTCAAGTGATGTTTTAGAAGTTTTGGTGAGTATATGTATTTTTGTTGTTCATCCTTCACAAAAGTAGAGGGCCATGATGGTCCTACATCGTTCGCCTGAGAACCAGTGCACTTACCAGAGGAAGTCAATTGTTGTTAAAGGGAACCAGTATTTGCTAAGGAAGTGACAAGTTGCTAGAAGTCTAAGTTGTTGCTTAGGTAGTGACAGGTTACAAATGGAACTGATGTAAAAGAAAATGTTTAGAAAAGGACCTGGTGTTGAATCAGAACAAAGTAATAACAGTAGGCCACAAAGGGCTAGTACCACTCTATATTTCATACAGACTGTTTCTTTTTATATTTTTTTAATTAAGTAATCTTTTGTTTTTTATACATATATCAAATTATTAATCAACAACAGCCCAACAGGTTGTCAGCATCAACCAAGAGAACATCTCACCACCAGCTGTTAGGAAATGATTTAAAAGAAAATGTTGAGAAAGGGACCTGGAGTTGAATCAGAACAAAGTAATTACAGGAGGCCAGAAAGGGCTAGTATCACTCTATTTCATACAAGTCACAGCTGCCTTTAGCAACTGATTTAAAAGAAAATGTTGAGAAAAGGACCTGGAGTTGAATCAGAACAAAGTAATTACAGGAGGCCACAAAGGGCTAGTATCGCTCTATTTCATACAAGTCACAGCTAAATTGTGTTCTAGAGAACCGCACACAGCAACTGGACAATGGATGGAAAAACACCTTGCTATCTCTGACGGAGACTGTTTCTTTTATATATTTATTTAAATTAAGTAATCTTCCTTTGTAATACATAATACATTACTTTAATTAAGTAATCTTTTGTTTTTTATACATATATCAAATTATTTATCAACAACAGCCCTACAGGTTGTCAGCATCAACCAAGAGAACATCTCACCACCAGCCGTTACGAATGATTTAGAACGAATGTAGTTGACAGAAACCTGAACACTAAATGTTTCAATGATGAGGTTGTTTTTACATCATTCTACACATTCAACAACACCATGGTATAATTCTACAGCAGGACGTACAATGCCCCATGTCATACAGGGAGGGGAACCAGGCAATTTTTGCAACACAATTAGGTAAAGGGTATGTCGTGGTCAGCAAAAAGTCCTGAGACCTTGACAAAATTGAGCACACTTGGAATCTCACTGATAAGCAAATTTGTATGCAACCAGAACAACACCATCTACGAGAGCTGAAGAGACTTTCGGAAACAGTGCATGGGCTAGGTATGTGCAACATGAGCTTTGCTTATATGTAATTTTCATGCAGTCACTGCCTAGCAGTCAACAAAGGGTGGGAAGGGGGCAGGGGCCCAAGTGATGTTTTAGAAGTTTTGGTGAGTATATGTATTATTGCTGTTCGTCCTTCACAAAAGTAGAGGGCCATGATGCCCTATATCGTTCGCCTGAGAACCAGTGCACTTACCAGAGGAAGTCACTTGTTGTTAAAGGGAACCAGTATTTGCTAAGGAAGTGACTAGTTGCTAGAAGTCTAAGTTGTTGCTTAGGTAGTGACAGGTTACAAATGGAACTGATGTAAAAGAAAATGTTGAGAAAAGGACCTGGTGTTGAATCAGAACAAAGTAATAACAGGAGGCCACAAAGGGCTAGTACCACTCTATTTCATACAGACTGTTTCTTTTTATATTTATTTTAATTAAGTAATCTTTTGTTTTTTATACATCTATCAAATTATTCATCAACAACAGCCCAACAGGTTGTCAGCATCAACCAAGAGAACATCTCACCACCAGCTGTTAGGAAATGATAAAAAGAAAAGGTTGAGAAAGGGACCTGGAGTTGAATCAGAACAAAGCAATTACAGGAGGCCAGAAAGGGCTAGTATCACTCTATTTCATACAAGTCACAGCTGCCGTTAGCAACTGATTTAAAAGAAAATGTTGAGAAAAGGACCTGGCATTGAATCAGAACAAAGTAATTAAAGGAGGCCACAAAGGGCTAGTATCACTCTATTTCATACAAGTCACAACTAAATTTTGTTCTAGAAAACCACACACGGCAACTGGACAATAGACGGAAAAATCACCTTGTATATCTGAAAAAGACTGCTTCTTTTATATATTTATTTAAATTAAGTAATCTTCTGTTGTATTACATAATATATTCAACTATTTATCAAACAAAAGCACAACAGGATGTCATCATCAACCAACAGAACATATCACCACAAATCGCTAGGCATTGATTTATGAGCAAATGTTGAGAAAAGGTGTTACTCTTAATAGAGAGTCTAGATCAGAACAAAGTAATAACAAGAGGTTAGGAAGAGCTTTGTATCACTCTATTTCAAACAAGTCACAGCTAAATTTTCTAGTAGGGAGCACCTAATCTGGGCCCCGGAACACCTGAGGATGAGAGCCAACTGGGCCAACGTGCAGTTTGAAGATGAAACAGGCTTACAGGCCTCTGTGATATTTGTATTTTGACCATTGGAATTATTTTGTAGACAAAAGTTGTATCTTATAACAAAAAGTTCACACCAAGTATACAATAACAATAATGCAACAGGTTGTCAGTATCCACCAGCAGAAAATTGCACCACAAACTTCTATGAATAAAAGAAGCTGGCATCTTGTAGGGAGCAACTACGCTGGGCCCAGCAACACCTGAGGATGGAGCCAACTGGGCCAACATGCTGTTTACAGATTAAACAGGCTTCAAGTTGCACAAGAATGACTTTAGTTCTCCAAATATCTCTGGAACAATAATGAGATCAAGAATTAAATGTTTTAGTAAATTGTTACTCTAGGTCTCTTATATGGAAGAATATACCCAAACATGTGTGATCATTGGATACACTTAAGAGATTTTAAAAAATCTTATCTTGAGTGGCAACACTTTTACAAGTAATAACTCAACTGTCAAGAGATGCTGTCTGTCTATATTTTCCTTGTAAAAAGTAACATTACTGATAATTATTATTGTTTTGCCATCATCTTAGTATAACATATAATTTTGTCCATTCAAATTTGCTACTGTGTAACCTTTGTCCCATTTAGTACTTTTATACTTTTGGTTTTCTTGTACAAATTGTATCATGTAAGTGAACCAAGAGTACCAAGTATGGTTGTATCTGTTGTATTGTACTATGTTGGATTGAATACAAGACTGAAATCTCACCATTGCTTGTAGTTGCTGAACCCTCCTCACCCTGTGATACTGATGGTCACATTTAATATGATTATAAGCTATAGGTAAAAAAATTTTAAAAAAAATTTTTGTAAAAATTTTTTTTCTTAATTTTTAAAAAATAATTTTTTTTTTTTATAAAAAAAAAAAAAATAAAAAAAAAAAAAAAAAAAAAAAAAAAAAAAAAAAAAAAAAAAAAAAAAAAAAAAAAAAAAAAAAAAAAAAAAAAAAAAAAAAAAAAAAAAAAAAAAAAAAAAAAAAAAAAAAAAAAAAAAAAAAAAAAAAAAAAAAAAAAAAAAAAAAAAAAAAAAAAAAAAAAAAAAAAAAAAAAAAAAAAAAAAAAAAAAAAAAAATCCTCTTATTTTTTAATAAAAAAAAAAAAAAAAAAAAAAAAAAAAAAAAAAAAAAAAAAAAAAAAAAAAAAAAAAAAAAAAAAAAAAAAAAAAAAAAAAAAAAAAAAAACAACAAAAAAAAAAAAAAAAAACAAAAAAAAAAACCCACCCCCCCAACAAAAAAAAAAAAAAAAAACCCAAAAAAAAAAAAAAAAAAAAAAAAAAAAACAAAAAAAAAAAAAAAAACCAACCCCACCCCCACCCCCCCCCCCCCCCCCCCCCCCCCCCCCCCCCCCCCCCCCGCAGAACGACACAATCTACGAGAGCTGAAGAAAGACGGTGGGCTAGGTATGTGCAGTCACTGCCTAGCAGAACGGTGGGATAGAGACAGGTGGCCTCAAGTGATGTTTTAGAAGTTTTGGTGAGTATAATGTATTATTGTTGTTCATCCTTTACAAAACTAGATGGCCATGATGGCCCTATATCATTCACCTGAGTACCAGTGCACATACCTGAGGAAGTCACATGTTGCTAAAGGGAGCCAGTATTTGCTAAGGCAGTGACTAGTCGCTAGAAGTTTAAGTTGTTGCTTAGGTAGTGACAAGTTACAAGGTAAGACACTGTTTGCTTAAGAAGTCACCGGCTGCTAATGAAGTCAGTGGTTGCTAAAGGAACTCATTGGAAGCGAGGTTTAACCCTCACCTCTTTGACAAGAGAGGGGAGCCCCTTCCCCATTCCCCTGGCAGGTATGGTCAATTTTGAACCCAGGAGCATGGTTTGAACAAAACTGGTAGAGGACTACTGGACAATGTTACATACCAAACATCTAAGCTCCAGGTTTTGAGTTTTTGGAGAAGATTTAAAGGTTTTTCCTGTACCAAGTGTTCCACCTTGCAGGATCAATTTGAGCCCTGGGAGAATGATTTGAACAAATTTTCTAGGTTGGCTAGACACTGTTATACACTAAATATCTAAACTCAAGACATTGTAGTTTCAGAGAAGAAGATTTTTAAAGCTTATCTCATACATGGACCTAAATACACATGGACTGGCAACTTTCTTCCCAACCTTTTTGTCGCATGCTATGAGACTTTGGCGAGATTTTGCATTCGAATTGCGGTCGACTGTTGTCCGCAATATTGAAATGGAGGAAAATTGTTTTAAAGAGATTAGTTTTGTGTCTAGGCAATAATTTCTGCTTAATGCGTTTTGTATTTTTCATTTCTTTCTGTCATTGTTGTCGTATTCAAATCGGTTTCAAATTTTCGTAATACAAAAATTTTAACGATTTAATTTGTAGGAAATTTGTGACTATGCGGGAATTTGTCACCAACAAATGAAAATGAAATGCTATTCCGATACATTTCAACACAATGGACGCCATATAAAACAATTGTCATATACGTAAATAGATTTGTATGACAAGAAGTATCTTTAAAAAAGATACACTGTGATTTTGTCAGTCAAATTTGGCATGTCCCCTAGCTTCATTTAAGCAATGTCTAAGAACAAGTGCATGTTATCAAAGCTGTTGGCAAGTGCAGGAAAGGCATTATGGGTAATTTCTTTCCAGATATTGTTTTCTCATTTTTAGAATTTACCATTCCATGTGTATATAGTTCCATGTAATATAAAATGTTTATGTAAAACAAGTTCGCCCCTTGCTGGGCCATTATTCTCACAAGGGGCATGATTTGAACACACTGGGTAGAGATCATCTAGGCAATATTAAACATATAAGTCCTATAGCTTTGTGGTTTCACAGAAGAAGATTGGTAAAGATTTTACCATTGAAACTCATGTAAAGTCAATTGACCCCCGCGATTTCATGATTATTGAGAAGAAGGTTTTCTTTAACTTTTTCCTATTTGTTTCCTTAGCAACCAGAGAACTTCATGGAATGAAATTATTTTAACAATTTTATTAGAGCTTTATGCAATGAACTTTGCTGTCAAGTTTGATCAACATTGGCACAGTGGTTTCAGAGAAGATGTTGTTTGAAGCAAATATTGATGGACAATGGATGCTCAAGTAGAAGCTCCAACGTACATTGAACTATCATCAATCCTAAAAGCTCATCCTGGTCCAAAGGGCCAGATGAGTTGAACATAATCGGTACTCTGTAAATTGCACAATAAAATGCTCCTGTCTAATAAAGTCAATGTCTCGTGAACAGCAGCTGCTGCTAAAATACTTTTCTATCCTTTAATTCTGTCATTGGCCCTTGTGACAGTGGTCCGTTAGTGACATTCTATCCTTTGATTAATTGCAAAAGCTAGTTAAAAATTTTTCTACTTGAAATTTACCATTGTTCCCTAAGCAAAGTGAATCCTTAAGCACTGTCATATTTTTTTTTCATTTTTAAAGGAGTAAATATCTTTGCAAGGTGAACTCAATTGATAATAATTATGATTGCATCTTTTGCAGACAAATGTATCCTTTGAAAAAAAGTACATACATAATGCACCTACAGTTTGCATACAGAAACATTTCACAGAAACATCTTATGTTTCTAAACACATTCAATCATGATACTAAATTTCTCACATACAAGCTTAACAGCAGCATCACAGATGCAAAGTCGGGCTGTCCCAACAAATGCAACAAGAAAACTAGATCCCATTTCCCATGGGTGTGGAGTCCATTTAACCTCCAGCACAACACCACAACTTACACCTACTGTCAGCACCCCATACACTGAGATAAACACAAACACAACCCAGACATGTAGACAAGCTCTAGACTTACTTACAATAAAAAGATACAAGGTGTGAGGTGAAAGAGAGGTAAGTCATAATACCATCAATACAGCTGTTTATCTGGACCTTTATTTTGTCTCTTTCTATCTTCTGAAAGACAAATACACTAAAAGCACTAAAGATATCCGCAGTCTGAAGGACGTTATATCCATAACCTTTGATACTTAAGGGTGAGCTTCTTCTTAAACCAACTATTGGCAACAGGTGTTAAGGAGCATGAAGGAGTTATCGAGGAACAGGCAAAATCCTCTGACCTCAAGTGTGACCTTGACCATGTGCCAGGAGGGTGAGAACAATGGCTCTGCACATAATACTGATAAAATGATTATTTGAACAAAGTTTCATGAAAATCCTTCCAGGGGTTTGAAGTTACAGAGCAAATTCGAAAAGAACATTGACCCATAAGCGTGTTCTTGACCTTGAGTTAGAGCATGACTGTGTTTTGCATTTTATCTTTATGAAATTAACATTTGACAAAAGCTATATAAAAATTTTCTGGTATAGGGGTTATGATGAGCACACAAAAAGCAATGACTTCTTTTGAGGCCTTGAGCAGAATGGTTAGGATATGGGTTCTGCACATTGTTTTGATGAGCTGAACACGACCAACATTATATGAAAGTCCTTTAAGGGGTTATGTGATTATGGTCTGGTTATGAAAGACCAATGACCCCATAATGTGGTCTTTTACCTTGATGCATGGTTATAATATGGGATATGCACTTATTGACCATTCCTATATACTCCTCTTGCGGTGGGGGATAATAGCCAGGTAAAAGGCAGATATTCTGACAGACAGAAAATGAACAAGATAGAAATGCAATTGTTGGAATCAATGGATTCTTCTCCAGCATTTAAGGCAGGTTCTATCACTATACATTGTCTACTTTCTAATGTTCTACCCTGTATGCAGTTTGATGTTTTTATTTTTGAAAACAATTCTTTGCGGTCCTTCTGGGGAAGGATTAGTCTATTAGGCAGTCAAAGAGTTGTTGCTTTTGAATGTGACCATTGATGGAAGTGTTATCATTTCAGAAGAATCAAATTGGCAAACACTAGGAAGTTGCTGTTTGTAGAAGGTGACCACTCATAGAGGATATGTTGAGTTCAGATCAAAGGTTGATTAGAAACTGTCAATAACAAAAGTATGCTAAAGGTAATTTAGCAATAATCAAAATGCTAGAACTCTATTGAAAATCATCCATGCATAGTGATAGAATGCACAACTAATGCTTTATAGAGAAGCATCCAATGAAACACATGGTTGCTAAGAAACAGGATGCAGATATTTCCATTTCAGGAAGAATGAAAGTGACAAACACACAGATAGGAGATAGAATGAGGTAGACTGAATGGTTTAAGGGAGGCTGAAAATACAAAAAAGCAATAGCAGTTGAATGAAATGCAAACTTGAGTAAGACTTGATGCAGACTGTTAAAACAGACAATACAGCTTAACAAGAGCTGTCAGTAGGACAGCGCGCTCGACTTTTTAGTGCTTGCCTATAAAACAAAACTTTGACAGTTAAGGGCACACAAGACTTTAACTAGGAATTTCTAAGTGCAAATCAAAAAATATTTTCACAGAGTTATCTTCTCTTGCTTACAGATAGGTCTCATGATGGTACATAAGTACTCCAACTTTCAAAGTAATATCTCAAATGGTTAAGTCAACAAGTGGACAAGAATGAAAATTTTAACTGAGTTTCTAAGTCAAAAAGGACCATAATTCAAATAAAATCCTTGACAGAATTACCTTTTCCTGCCCATTTTTTGGGATCATGATGGTTTACAAGTATTCCAACTTTCAAATTAATATCTCAAACAGTTTAGTCAAAAAGTGGACTGGCACAAAAAACTTAACCAAGATTCTGAGTCGATAAAGGGCCTTAATTTTTAAAACAAATCCCTGACGAGTTACCTTCCCTTGCCTACAGATGGGGGTAATTATGTAAACAAGCATTCAAAGTTTCAAAGCAATATCTCAAAGGGTTAAGGCAATAAGGGTTTTTACCCCATATTCAATGTGTTTTCTAGTAAAAAGGGGTAGTAATTCTGTCAAAAACCTTGGCAAGTTATGTACTCTTGTCTGTTGATGTTGGTCATGATGGTAAACAAGTATGGTTAGTTTCAAAGCAATACCTCCAATGGTTTTGAAATAAAGTGAGGTGGTACGAAAAACTTAACCAAGCTCTATACACTTTCTAAGTCTAAAAGGGCCATAATTCTGTCAAAAACCTTGACAGAGTTATGTACTTTTGTTTAGATGGAGGCTATGATGGTTAGGCTATGATGGTTAACAAGTATGAAGTTTGACCAGTTTGAAATAAAGTGGGGTGGTAAAATTTTGCACCAGGGTGGCAATTTCCATCGTGGGGGGTAGCTCCCTTTTTTGAAAAGTCGAGCTAAAAATTATCAGAAAAGCCATACTCAAATGAATGCCATACTTGTAGTGCACTTGGCAGGTACCTAGGTGTGCACTTCATAGTGTGCACAAAACTACCTTTTAATCTTAAACTAGTGCCTTTTTTACTCCAGTAACCCAGTCAAACAAATTTTCATAATCACTGGGCATAAAATTTGTAAAAAATTGTAACTGGTCATCATTTGGCTTGACACAGTGACCTAAGTTTGATTACACCTACTTTTATATTAATTTCAGTTTTTGGTTTGACCAGTTTAATACTGTTTTCACCTAATTTCCATCTACACTTTGACCTATCATCACCATATCAAATATTCATATTATTTTTCTATCTGATTTGACCTTGTAAATCTCCAACAAAATGTTATGGACTTTACATTCACAAAGATATTAACTATTGACATGTGGAAATTTTTTATTATATGAATTGCTTCTGGAAATAGCAAATTTCAAACAAAACTCTGATGACTGTAGGTAACAAATCTGCTAAAATCCAAGCAAATGTTATGAAACTCAGTGGGCTCAATTTATTTACTGACCCTAATGGAGCTACTTGACACTAACTTGTAAACCTGGGCAAGGAATACTTTGAAAATAATGAAGTATAAAAAGGACAAGGTTGAGTTATAATTCTTAAGAATTCTTAAAAATAAGAATGATAAACAGAAGTAGTCATGTGCAATGTATGACAGAATGGTAAGTGGTCACAACAGCTCACACTAAGTAAATATGCTCTGCTGAGCTAAGACAAAAAGGACAAACACACAATAAACAGAGAGAAGATAGAAAGTCACAGGAATAGGGACAAGATAGACAATCTAAATTAATGGACAGATGACTACTCTCCTCTACTTCACTCGGTACCTTTTTATTGTCAGTACAATTCCTGTCATAAGCTTGTATACATGTTTGAATCATGCTTGGGCTCATCTCCGTGCATGAGGTGTAGACAATGAGTGTATAGTTATGCTGTTGTATCAGGGGATATTGCATTGCTATCCCCTTGTGAAATGGGAACTGGTCTCCTATTGCACAGGTTGTGACAAGACATATTGATTATAATTATTTTCGGTTACTGCTGTTGAGCACGAAACTTCCCTGAATAGATGAACAAATACATATACCATAAGTTGTATATCTATGATATGCAATGTAATGTTGTGTTTAACTGTTATGTCAAAGGTGGAGTTTAAGACAGAGAGGAATTCAATAGAGACTTTATAACTGGTGCATGAAAAAAGATACATCAGTACAAATGGCTTGTGTTTGCAGACACACAGAATCTAAGAGATTTAAAATAGCTGTGACAGTGTGATTTGATGGGAAGATGCGAATATGGTCCTGTATGCACTCCAGGCTGCTCATACAATAGAAAATAAAACAAGAAGGCCATTCATAAACACACATCATTGAGTGTCATAGCTGGCCTGGTGACATTTGCCCATTCGGTTATCAAGCAAAAAACCACTAAGACATTTTCCATTTTCCAGTGGTATGTGTATAGCAGGCTTAATGGTAACATATGACACAGGCCATGGACCAAAACAAGACCAACAGTCCAGAAATGTACCCAAAATGCCTTGGTAAAGCACTGAATTCATGCTCCAGCAAAGATGTAGTGAGCACAGACAGACTAATAATGTAAACGTTCACTCAGAAATATGCTTTATCTCCTGTAACAAAATACCACAAATTGTATCCGACTCCCTATTTTAAAGGGATGCTTCTAATGGCAACAGCTCAGATGCTTACTGAGACTTAGACTGCACAAGGGGTTACAATTATATAAAATAGATACAAGACTTGTGCCTAACCTAGCAAGTCTGCTTGATATATTCCACTTGAACACAGACCTACCATAATGCACATAAAAAGAGGTGAATTCAGTGGAAGACAGAAATAATGCAGCAAAAGCAAGGATTTAGATTACGTAAAATACCTAGTTTTATATAAAAATTTATGAAAAATGACTGACATATAAACTTTCAAACTATCTTTGTGCACACTTTTTGTATGATGGTAACCACTAGCATTCTTTCTCTAAGACACTGCATAAAGTGTCTAACCCTGAAAACTTGCTAGTTTCAGACTTGTTTGAAAATACCTGGCTGTAATATAACAAAATCATATTATTTTGACTGAATATGAAAATAATATCAGTAACCAATCACCAGCTACGGTTCATATGCACAAAGTCCTGTATATAATGGTTGTGTAATATTACCCACTAACATTTTCAGTTAGAAATCCTCGACCTTCTCAACCTAATGATGATATAAGTCTAAACAATATTTAAAATGAAAATTCTTTTTTTCTGATTTTGTCAAAATGACTTGCCAAAATAGACCTTGAAATTCTTTTGCCTGACCAGTTTTTATGACAGTCATTTTGATATCATATAGTATTATACAGATTATTACAAAAAAAGAAAAAGAACACTAATTCTTAAATTTACTTAACAAGCAATCAAAACTGATTAGCCTGAAGAGATTTTTATATAAAATTCTTACTTTATGAAATAGTTTAAAACAAAAATACTGATATGAAAAAATCTTTAAAGCTTTCTTTGTCACAACATCCAAAACAACTCATTTAAAGGTTACATAATGACTTTGCTTCTTAAGCCATAATGTATGTTCTCAAGAAGCAATATATATAATCTAAACCACTTGCTTTCTATTATTCAAGGAACTTAGTTCTATGCTTTGGTCCAAATTTCAACTTTTGGTAAGAGTGTGCAAGACATTGTCCTTATTTCAACAAAAACATTACATTTCAGTCTGCATAAGTCAGAATGATAAATACAATTATTGTGCTCTGGAGCAGAACTGTGCATCTTTAAAATGAAAATTTTCTCTTAATAGATTTTTCTGTAAAAATTACTTGCCAAAATAGACCTTGACTTTGCTTGGCATAAACAGTATTTAAGTCTGTAATTGAAACAAAACTTCTATATCAACAGACTGTTTTTAAAAAAAAGGTATTTCTTCAAAATAAGCAATTTTACTTTAGAATTCGTCAAAAATGAAAAGTCCTACAAATAAAAATCTCACTTATAAACAAGCTACAAATGTAATTTTTTGTAACTTCCATTACAATATCTACAGCAACTGCTCATTTTAAGGTTACAGTATGACTTTGCTTCATAAGTCACATGTATGTCTTTTATCTAAACCACTTCTTTCTACAATTATATATAATACATACAAGGCCTGTGCCTAACCTAGCAAGTCTGCTTGGTATATTCCACTTGAACACAGACCTACCATAATGCACATAAAAAGAGGTGAATTCAGTGGAAGACAGAAATAATGCAGCAAAAGCAAGGATTTAGATTACGTAAAATACCTAGTTTTATATAAAAATTTAAAAATCAAAATTTATGAAAAATGACTGACATAAAAACTTTCAAACTATCTTTGTGCACACTTTTTGTATGATGGTAACCACTAGCATTCTTTCTCTAAGACACTGCATAAAGTGTCTAACCCTGAAAACTTGCTAGTTTCAGACTTGTTTGAAAATACCTGGCTGTAATATAACAAAATCATATTATTTTGACTGAATATGAAAATAATATCAGTAACCAATCACCAGCTACGGTTCATATGCACAAAGTCCTGTATATAATGGTTGTGTAATATTACCCACTAACATTTTCAGTTAGAAATCCTCGACCTTCTCAACCTAATGATGATATAAGTCTAAACAAAATTTAAAATGAAAATTCTTTTTTTCTGATTTTGTCAAAATGACTTGCCAAAATAGACCTTGAAATTCTTTTGCCTGACCAGTTTTTATGACAGTCATTTTGATATCATATAGTATTATACAGATTATTACAAAAAAAGAAAAGGAACACTAATTCTTAAATTTACTTAACAAGCAATCAAAACTGATTAGCATGAAGTGATTTTTATATAAAATTCTTACTTTATGAAATAGTTGAAAACAAAAATACTGATATGAAAAAATTTGTAAAGCTTTCTTTGTCACAACATCCAAAACAACTCATTTAAAGGTTACATAATGACTTTACTTCTTAAGCCATAATGTATGTTCTCAAGAAGCAATATATATAATCTAAACCACTTGCTTTCTATTATTCAAGGAACTTAGTTCTATCCTTTGGTCCAAATTTTCAACTTTTGGTAACAGTGTGCAAGACATTGTTCTTATTTCAACAAAAAACATTACATTTCAGTCTGCATAAGTCAGATTAATAAATACAATTAATGTGCCCTGGAGCAGAACTGTGCATCATTAAAATGAAAATTTTCTCTTAAGATTTTTTTGTAAAAATATCTTGCCAAAATAGACCTTGACTTTGCTTGGCATAAACAGGATTTTAGTCTGTAATTGAAACAAAACTTCTATATCAACAGACTGTTTTTTAAAAAAGGTATTTCTTCAAAATAAGCAATTTTACTTTAGAAATAGTCAAAAATGAAAAGTCCTACAAATAAAAATCTCACTTATAAACAAGCTGCAGATGTAATTTTTTGTAACTTCCATTACAATATCTACAGTAACTGTTCATTTTAAGGTTACAGTATGACTTTGCTTCATAAGTCACATGTATGTCCTTTATCTAAACCACTTCTTTCTACAATTATATAAAATAGATACAAGACCTGTGCCTAACCTAGCAAGTCTGCTTGGTATATTCCACTTGAACACAGATATAACATAATGCACACAGAAAGGGTTGAATTCAGTGGAAGACAGAAATAATGCAGCAAAAGCAAGGATTTAGATTACGTAAAATACCTAGTCTTATATAAAAATTTAAAAAATCAAAATTTATGAAAAATGACTGACATAAAACTTTCAAACTATCTTTGTGCACACATTTTTTATGATGATAACCACTAGCATTCTTTCTCTAAGACACTGCATGAAGTGCCTAACCCTGAAAACTTGCTAGTTTCAGACTTGTTTGAAAATACCCCAGGCTGTAATATAACAAAATCATAATAAGTTTGACTGAATATGAAAATAATATCAGCAACCAATCACCAGTTAAGGTGCATGTGCATAAAGTCCTGTATATAATGGTGGTGTAATATTACCCACTAACATTCTGTGTTAGAAATCCTAGACCTTCTCAATCTAATGATATTTGTGAAAAAAAATTCAAGTCTAAACAATATTTAAAATGAAATTTCTCTCTTACTGATGTTTTTGTCAAAATGACTTGCCAAAACAGACCTTGACATTGTTTGGGTTGAATAGTTTTTAAGTCAGTCATTGAAACAAAACTTTGAAATCAACATATTATTAAAACAAACACAAGAAATACTTATTCTTAAAAACAGAATAAAAATAAAAAGGAACAAGAGCTGTCACATGACAGCACGCTTGACTATTCGAAAGGTTGTTGGTAAAATGGTTTTTTTGTCAAAGAACAGGAGTATTGTGTAATTGTCTGTAAGAATTAAGGTCAAAGATATGAAACTTGTTCAAAGACCTTTGTAAATGTACATTACATTCAAAGCCTTACTCTGGATTCTGTAAGCCAAGTGGAGGGAGGAGGGGATAATTTCAAAGAAATACATAACCTTGTAAATTTGATCATGAATAACTTTGTAACTTTTCAAAATTGAAATGTATAGAATTAAAAAAGCATGACCGCTGCATGCTGCATAATTATTCTATGATATTTCAAAAGAAAGCCATTTCGAGTATTTCCATGTTAGTCTGGTAAAAACTGTGACAAAATTCTAAGTTAAAAGGGGCATAAATGTCAAAAATCAAAAACATTGGTGAAGATGTTGACAGTAAACATACATTTTAAGTCCATAAAAAAAATCAAAGTTAAAAAGGGGCATAAATCTGTCAAAAATCAAAACAGAGTTATGGGGATTGTTTCCTCAGGTGTAGATGTTGATTGTAGACACATACTTTGAGTTTCAAGTCAATACCTTTGATAGTATTCAAGATATTTGAATTTATAAAAATCTTTAACAAAAAAATCTATGTTAAAAAGGGGCATAAATCTGTCAAAAATCAAAACGGAGTTATGAGGATTATTTCCTCAGGTGTAGATGCTGATGGTAAAGATATATTTTGAGCTTCAAGTCAATACCTTTGATAATTTGCAAGATATTTGAATTTATAAAAAACTTTTACCAAAAATTCTAAGTTAAAAAGGGGCATAAATCTGTCAAAAATCAAAACAGAGTTATGGGGATTGTTTCCTCAGGTGTAGATGTTGATGGTAAACATACAGTTTGAGTTTCAAGTCAATACCTTTGATAGTATTCAGGATATTTGACTTTATTAAAAACTTTAACAAAAAATTCTAAGTTAAAAAGGGGCATAAATCTGTCAAAAATCAAAACAGAGTTATGAGGATTATTTCCTCAGGTGTAGATGTTGATGGTAAAGATATATTTTGAGTTTCAAGCCAATACCTTTGATAATATGCAAGATATTTGAATTTATAAAAAACTTTAACCAAAAATTTCAAGTTAAAAAGGGGCATAAATCTGTCAAAAATCAAAACAGAGTTATGGGGATTGTTTCCTCAGGTGTAGATGTTGATGGTAAAGATATACATGTATTTTGAGTTTCAAGTCAATACCTTTGATAGTATTCAAGATATTTGACTTTATTAAAAACTTTAACCAACGCAGACGCTGACGCCGACACCGGGGCGAGTGCAATAGTCTCCTTATTCTTCGAATAGTCGAGCTAATAAAAAATGATTAACCTGACAAGTCCTTTGAATATTTTATTAGAAGTTTCCATAAATAAAAAAGGAAAAAACAAAAGAGTTATATACACAATCTGTAAAGCTTTCTTTGTTACAACAATTATAAAAACTCATTTAAAGGTTACATTCTGTTTTTGCTTCTTAAGTCATAAGTTTGTTCTCAAGAAGTAATATATAATCTAAACCACTTGCTTTCTATATTCAAGGAACTGAGTAGTACTCTGTTTTACTTTAATTAACAGTGGCCGCAGGTTGGATGAAGTTGGATGAAGACTGCAAAGACAAATCAGCATATGCTGGATGAGGTCCAGAACAAGGCCTATCATAACTGGACTAAATTAAGTACAACTGGAGGAATTCACCGCTATGCCAAAAGTAAAAGAAAGGATGTGAATGTGCTCATGCAAGGCAGCAAATACCAGTTCTTGCCAGACCACCCCATGAAAACAAAACATGGGGCTCCAACAAAGAATTGCCTTAAAAGAGGGAGCATTGTCCATAAATCAAAGAAGCTGACAAAAGCTTGGACCACCATGTCATCCTCTGAACCAGTCAGAACTGCCAGAGTCATGGCCATCTCCACTACAGTACATGGTCTCTTATCGGGTGGCGAGGATTAAAATATAAACAAATCTATGACTATAGCAGTGATAACTGAAGATTATCAACAGAGACATGGACTCATGTATAGAGAGACACAGCTGCTTTACAAGGTGGTGGTGCTGGTATTTTCATCTTGGTTAGAGACAATCAGCGTACCCACAGACAAGCACAGTGTACCAGTAGAAGCCATCATACAAACATTCAAGAGTCAAAAGAGGACTATCAACAGGTGGACATTCTAATAAATGCTCTGGAATTCCTGGAAAAATTGACTAAGTGCCAAATTGCCATCCATTGCAAAAGAACTTAACAGACTCATCAAGTCCTTAGTATGACATTACTCACCTTGGTACCATTGGCTAATATATATGGTGAGTCAGTAACAACAATTAATTACACCCAAGGTGTTCCAAATTTTGATCCAAGGGGCATAATTTGAACTCTCTATGGAAAGTATCACTATGCAATGGTACACAAGTATCTAAGCCAAGGGCCTAATGCTTTCAGACAAAATTATTTGAAGTTATTTCCATATATAAATCTTTATAAAACAATTGAGCCCTTGGACTCAAGGGTCATACAAATTTTAATATTCTTATATGACCGAGAATTTAAGGTTTGCTTGTTGAGTCAAGTCTTAGAACATTCATATACATGTATATTATTGAATTTTCTTTTTTTTCTTTTAATAATTACTTATTTCTTTAATCTCATTTGCGAAACAAGTTCTTACAACTCTTACAGCTTATATTAATTTCAGACGAAATCAACCTTAAAGAGAAACAGAGATGCAATGTGAAATTATGTGCATCTTGCCTAAGAACCCTACCACTGCTTCAGCACTTGTGGGAATCAATCTCAGAACCTTTGGATGCCAAGGTGAATGGATTACGACTGCACTAGAGTGGCTTCTTAAATCAAAAAAATATTTTCACGTTGATATCATAAGTTGTCCGACCACTTCTGTGGTTGAGTGATTAAAGTTGCTGAATCTAAATCACTGTAACCTTTCAGAGATTGACGGTCATGTGTTCAAACCTTACTACAACCATGCTGGCAGTTTCTTACAGATGATAAAGTTGTAGTACTGGTTCTTGCCAGGAAAAATTATGAAAATTGCCCGTCTGTTAAAATGAAATACGTAAGTTTAAAAGGGTCTAAAATCCCAAGGGACAAATATATCATATGCAGAGAGGAATATTTGGATTGCCTGTACTTGGGTCAAGTCATAGACAACTTAAAAGAGATTAGCAAAGAAACATGGTAACTAAATACATTGAAATACATGTATGATCAAGTGTTATAATGAATAAGTATTGCTTTTGAGACAAGTATATAGCATTATATTTTGTACACTTCATTCGCCCCAAGATAAATTTTCTTATTTTGAAATAAAAGATACCGGCAAGTAGCAGATCTACTGTTTCAATATGATATCAAAACACAAGAATGCTTGCAGGACTAAATCAAAGCATTTAAACTACTGAAAGACTGTTGGTGGGGATAAGTTGCTAAAAATATTTCTGCCTCTCTTCAGTTAATTCATGCTACAGTATGTTGGCCTATCTTCAACTGCTGTCATTACAAATTTTTTTTAAAGCATTAATAAACCCTGAAGAAGGCTTTGTAAAAGCCGAAATGTTGGTTTTAAAATAAAAGTGTCAAACTAAACCTGCTTTGATTGTGTGGTTACATTACACTTCTGTGTCATTTTAAAATGTAAATATTAAAATTCTGCATGAAGACTTTTGTAGAGTAACTGATATAGCGTGTTTATATACTAAATTTGTACAATAAAAACAAACTTGTAATTGACAAATACTGTCAAAGTGGTGTCACACAGTTTGTGACCTTGACCTTCAAGGTCTAAGTTCTAGGTCATATGGTTTTAGAGATTAAGATTTTTTAAAGTTTTCCTCCATGAGCCTATGTTAAATCATTTTTGACCCTGTGGTCATAATTTGAACAATCATGGTAGAGGTCCACTAGGCAATGCTACATGCCAAACATGCAAGGGAACATTCCTGCAAAGTTTCATCAACATTAGCCTAATGGTTTTAGGGAAGATGTTGTCTGAAGCAAAATGTTGATGGATGCAGACAGATGATAAGCAGGGGGTGATGGGGAAAGCTCAACCTAGAACTTTATGCCAGATGAGCTAAATAATTAACAAACTATCATGTGGACATAATTGCTAATGTATATTCATTATGCCAGAGCTGGAGCGGTGCTAAAGGGGAGGTTCATCTTAAAATTAGATGCATGCAGATGGTGTCTTAATGCAAAACTGAAAAAAATCCCACTAAACCCATATTATTATGCTAGCTTTCATGTTAAATGTATTTAAACATAAACATTTAAGTTCTTACAATAATGTTTTTGTTTGAGTTTGCATACAACTGCTGGTGCGGATCATTCCCAGAACCCTCCAATCCTTAGGCTTATGTAAAATTAACTTTGATATATAAAAGTCCAATGCGTCCCAAGTAAACTGCTCATGTTATCAAATGTCTTGGTCAAGTTATCCTAATTCTGGACATACAATGCTGTAATCCAATAACTAAGCTCTGGGCCTGGCAGTTTCAGACAAGATTTTAAGAAAATTTCCTTACTTAAGCCTATGTAAAAACAAAAGTGTCAAACTGTCACAAAATATGCCTGTCAAAGAGGCTTACTCAGTATCTGGCAGTTCATTGGTTTAGTAAAACCTGTTAGAGAAGACAAGGCTAATTCCTCTGATTGAACAATAGAGCTGAGAAGGCAAATTTCATCATTTTTTGATAATTAAAGTGCCATAATCCAAAAATGCCTTCAGCAATTTTGCTGGTTATCAAATTTGGCCTCGACAAATGCCCACAAAAATTTTCAGCAAGTTTGGTGAAGTTCAGATAAAAACTGCTTGACTAATTTGGCCAATTTTGCATAATTCAAAGGCCATTATTCAAAAGTGCTTAATAACCCAAAAGTACCTAGGGCTACTTGGCTGGTTATCAAACTTGGCTTAGATATTATGCACACAAACATTTCACCAAGTATGGTGATGATTTGCTGAAAACTGTTTGTCTTAGAGAGCATACAAGGCTTATTTGGCCAATTTTGCATAATTCAAGGGCAATAATCCAAAAGTGCCTTGGGTGATTTGGCTGGTAATCAAATTTGGCCTAGACATTATGCCAACAAACATGTTCAGCAAGTTTGATGAAGATCAAATGAAAACTATTTGACTTGGAGAGGGGACACGGTTTACAACGCAGCCTGCCACCTGACAGCCTGGGGTGTTCACATAATACTTTCAGGAGTACAAAAATCAAGTGAACCCTCAAAGCATGGTCAATTTTGACTGCGGTCATGATTTAAACAGGTCCAAAAGGCAATGTCAAATATCTAAGTTGTAAGCCATGTGGTTTTAGGGAAATTACAGGCTATGTGCATTAAGTCAATTTTGATCCAGGGTTGATGATCTGAACATTTCTTGGTAGAGGTCCACTAGCCAATGCTACATGCCAAATATCTAAGCTTTAAACCAAGTAAATATTTGAAGCTGTTACTAGTATTTAAGCTCTAGGCCTTGTGGTTTCAGAGAGGAAATCCAACTGTTTTCTTATATAAGCCTATGTAAAACCAAATGACTTAGGGTCATAATTAAAACAACCTTAGTAGAGGTCCACTAGCCAATGCACATGCCTCTGAACTCTAGGCCATGTTGTCTCAGGGAAGCCTATGTAAATACAAGCGATCCCCCCTATCCCCTGGTGGGATCAATTTCATTATTTGAACAATCTTAACAGAGGTCCACTAGACAGTGTCACACACTAATTTTCAAAGTCATAGGCCTTGCGGTTCTGGAAAAGATTTTTAAAAGTTTTTCCTATTTGTTGCCATAGGAACCAGAGTTCTGAAGGATGGAAGACATACAACAGACACCAGACAGTGAGTGGTCACAAAAGCTCATCTTGACACTTTGTGCCAGGTGAGCTAAAAGTACATTGATATTAATCCATCTGTAATGTCCAGGAACGTTGGGCTTAATCTTAAAAATGCACAGGTTTTATTACTTTTATTTACTAATTTAAATATACTATGAGGAAATAAACAAACAAAATTCCAAAAATCTATCCTCTATGTCCCAATGTTAAGTTCATATTCTGTAAATTTTTTGTGTTAATAAAATATTGTTTAAACAAAACAAAAATCCATGTTTATTCACAGTACTGGTGACTCATTATAAAAATTATTACCCTGAAATTATTTTACTAAAGTCAAGACTGCACAGGAAACTACCAGACAAATTGTTGAACAGCGAAAAAATCTTTTTCAAAAATGAAACAAAAAAATATCCAAACCAATAATAAAGGTACATGTATTGAAAAAAAATATGAAGAACAATTGAATAAAATTGTGAATCATAGATAAAGCCATCGTTTACTTCTACTTGTTACCTCTGCTATAGTGAATGGATCACAAACCCAGCTCCTGCACCCGCACCTCAGACTCCTCCTGTCTGATATCTAACAACCTGCTTCCTCTCTCTGGTACTCTGTAAGTAAAAAGTTTTGTTTTGTGAAAAATATTATAAGCAATCGTTTCAGTATGTGTAATACATTTTATGCCTATCAAACAATCTGACTGAAATACAGAATCTTACTGAGGAAATTCTCATCACTACTGATTCAATTAATTTTTCTTCCATTTTAGGATTTCCAATATCACATTATATCACACTTCAATAGACACTAGCTTAATCTTTCAAAATGGTGGACATACAACATACTTAAAAGAAAAGCAATTAATGAACTGAAACTCCAGGAGCATATGGAAATGTTTAACTATATATTAAATAACAAGAGAACCTCATACAGTCATAGAAAACAAAGTAAGAGTAGAAGATTTTTAATGTAGTCTATACAAAATAAATTTGCTATATAATCCAGCTTTGCGTTCTATTTAGCTCAACCTGTAACATGTATAGAAATCCATCCAAATACTATACAAGTTTCTATTAGTATAATATAATATATTTGTTTATTGAAAATAGTACGTAATACACAACTGTTTGTTTTTTTTTATGTTAAATAATGCAAGCAAACCTTGATTTTATTTCTAACATTCTTCCCTCCTTTCATGAAAATACAGCTTAATGCAGCTTTCTACTTGATCCTTGCGTATTTAACAGAAGTCATTGTATTTGCATTTATTGAATAAATATGTTTAAACAAAAAAATTGCTATAGGCACGGAAGAGTCCCAATATTAAATATGAAATACAAAAGATAGATCTATATAGTTGTGACTTTAGTGAAGTTTATGTTGGTATTTTATAGAATAAGGTCCCAAAACAATCTATTTTAAATCTTTGGAATCTGTAGAGAATTTCCTGGCACTGCTTTAATTAAAGGAACTGTTTCAGTGCCGTTTATATACTGAACAAACTAATAATAGTATGATCATTCCAAACAAAAGGAAGATGCAATACTTGTGTCATAATACTGCTGAAAATGTTACCCTTCACAAATAGAGGAAATTAATTCTCAATCACCAATGTTGACTTTTACAGAAGCTATAAGTGTCTTTGTCTAACTGGCTGGTTGTATTTCTACCAGTACATTTGTATTGCTTTTAGTTTAACAGTTCACATAATTTTGTAGTTAAATATTTTATCAGATTCTGACTAGGCATAACCACATATATCTTTGGTCTCCTTGTTTTACCTGTTATGTTTTATATATTTTTGACCTGACCATAACAACACCTGCTTTACCTGTAAGCCAACATATATTCTGGGTCCCAATACACCAAATTAAATGTTTTTGACAACCTTTTGACACATCAAATGAGCAGTAAATTATCAATAAGTATAATTAATTTTGGCTGTGATCATGCATATAACAAGATGAATTTTGCTAACTTAAAAAAGTTTCCAAACATATATACTACAATGCATGTAAATTCGATAATTGCATTGTAGGTTTGTTAACATTTTATGCATTCATTTTATTGCTAAGGATAGAACTGAAACTGTAAAATTTATCAATGGCTTAATCAAGAAAGCTTCATTTCAATGCAGCTGATATTCGTTCTCCATCGCCAAAACAACAGAAAAATGTCTTAAATTTTGAGAAAAAAATGGATTAAATATTAGTATCAGAAACTATTCCCACACCTATGCAAAATTTATAAACATATACAAACATTCACACATGTATGATATTTTATCAGTGACAGTTCGTTTTTTTTTCAAACTAGCTGCTATGAGTCACCTTTTGCTATATCTGACATCTGTCTTAACCAACACTTACCTGTGGTTCCATCTCATGTCAGTTAAGACACTGGTATTACTGTATAAAAGTATTACTGTAACTTTACAGTATTTATACTGAAACCTCTGCCAACTTAAAGATAGACTGCAACTTTTCAAGAAACAATGTTTATGTATATATGTACCTCAGCTCAGCAGCATTTCTCCTTTTTAAAGATATTTCTTGTTTATGTTGACTATATAGAAACAGATCACACTTATACTGCTCAATTAACTATCAAGAATCCTTTTCCTTTGACTTTATATTTGTACAAATTGTACATATGTGAATATTACTTGTGCTTTTGTATCATCTTATAATTATGTAGTTTGTAAATTGTATGCAATTTTGCTGTTTCAAGTCTCATTGACTTTGGTGGTAATCTTATCTAATCCAAATCTTAATTCTAATCCTAATAAACTTCAACCTTTGATCATAATCAAGCTAAAATAAATTAGTATAAACTAAACAAAACTAATCCTAATCTTTATCCATTCCACTCTGCTCCTCTGCAATCTCCACTCCAGCCCAATCAAATTACATGCCACTCCACTTCTCACTCCTCTCCACTGCACTCCAATCCAATATCCACTCCACTTATCAACACCCCACTCCACTCCTCACTCCACTTCTCACTACTTCCTCACTCCACTTCCTCACTCCACTCCACTCCACTCCACTCCATACCAACCAACCCAACCCATCTTGTCCCATAACATTTCGCTCCAATCTCCACTTCTCATTCCACTTTACTTCACTTCTGAATCACTCCACTCCATTCCACTTCACACCATCTTCACTCCAATCTCCACTTTTCACTCTACTTCTACTTCATTTCACTTCTTCACTCCACTTTACTACACACCACCCAAACCTGACTTATAACTCCACTCAACTCTATTCTGCATGCACTCCACTCCAACTCTAACCTTATCTATTTGAAAAGACGGCTTTTTAAGGAATTAGTTTCTAAGGTTAGCTAAAAACGCAAAAACAAAATTATGTACTCACTCTTCTACTGACCCCGACCGGTAATTGGTCAACAGGGAACTCTGGCAAGATCTGAAATATAATGAGTATGCAATTTATCAGTTAGTGTAAAATGTATGCATTTATACATTTCTCCTGCAGGAGTCACTATCCGAGATGACTATCTATTCAGTAAATCATGTAATATTTTCATGATGATGTTTTTTGAAAGTTGTCTGGAATAATATTTCTGTCAAGAGCACCAGATTAAAATCCAAATATCCATCACCTTGGGTAACCTGAGGTCACAGATATTTTAATCTGAACCAAATGTCTAATAATTAGCAAAATATCAAGTTTAGAGTAACCTATTAACTTGATTGTTTAATATTCCTAAAGACTACAGCAAAGTTTTGAATATAAATTTTAAGCTGTTATGATATATGTGCATGACAGTGCCAACAGTGTTGCATCCAGGATTCCAAAAATGATCTCTGAAAAAAGAGGGGGAATTCATAAAAAAACATGATTTGGAATGTTCAGATACACATAGGAATCATGCTCAATATAGAACACTGACAAATATTAAAGCTAGTCGTACCAATACAGAGCTTAAGGGGTAGTAAACACTGCAACAGAAAATTGGCAGATTATTTACCATAGATGATTACTTCAAAAAGATTTAATTCAGAGAATTTTTCTTACAGGATGTGTAACTGTGATCTGTCAGAAAAACATGTGTTGTCCAATCACTAAGCCTAGATGCAACACTGTGCCTGGTTAGATTGTTTTGTGTAATGTTAAAAGTGATTTATAATATGGTCTCTGTGATATTTAGTTTGTGATATGCTTGTAAAGTTTGCCTTTCTGTATGTAACAATATATATATCTATCCTGATTATGATACTTTGAATGTATAGAATAAGAGATTTTTCTAAAGGCTCCAAATTCTGCATTTTTTTATTAAAATGATACATGTCTTTGTTTCTGCAGCTTTAACTTTGAGTATTAACTGAATCAAATTCTGCTGCCTTAGCAGATAGAGAATCTCACAATATCTCGAAAGTGAAATGAGAAACATCATTATAAACCGATCAAACAATAATACTTAAAACTTACTATGTGCTTTGTTCCTTTAAGCTTTCTTATCCAACTTAAATATGTGAATGTGCAGTATAAGTTATGTGCATGCAAAAGTCAAAATAGAAGAGTACTACTTATACTTACGAGTCGTCCCTGCGACGCAATTACGCGGTCGGCGGTCATGCGTCGCTTCGGTGCCGGTCCAGGAGCTGGATTCTGTGGAACATTCTGTTGAACATGCTGCCTTTAATATATAGAATCAGAAAATTGGTACCATTTTATATGACATCAAAATACTGTATGACATTAATAAGGAATTTATCAATTAATTTGATCTAAAATATGTTATTCTTCAAAACATTTTTCACCAAAATCTGAAAGCGAGCAGCTTTTAAACATCACATGTTGGCAATATCAGATTTCATCCCATCTGCATGCTTTTGAAGAAAGGCTCAGGGTTATTTCTGTAAAATATTATTACTTGAATATGGTACTTAGCAATTATGTTTGTATTCTCATTTAACTAGTTTACCTTCATGAATAATGGCTACAAGTGCGCTATGAAAAATACAATGCGGATGGCAAAAGAAAAATGCAGAATCAACAGATTTTTTTAACTCTTCAAACATATTTGCAGTTTGTTATATACAATTACTTTACTGTACACTTTTTCATTGTTAGGCTAGAAAATATTGTTCCTTATACATGTAATATATCTGAAGTTACCTTATAACAGGAGTACAATATAACCGTATATTTTGACATTCAACAAAGAAAGGAAAATATCGGGCCAAAAAAAACCTGTTCGATAGTTCAGAATCAAATTACGTTATGTCCGGACTCAATATATATTGAGTTTACTGTAGCTCTAGTACTGGTCCTTACAACTGGAATGATTCTTACGTGATTCTGTAACATGTAACTGAAATGCATTTCCTTTGACATAGATCTTTATACTTATTAACTAAGTAAAGAATGAATAATAGCTGGAATACTTAATACATAATATAATATATAGCCCTTAAAAGACTTCACTGATTGACTGTCTAATACCCTTGAATACTTTGTCAGGGTTTTTAATCAATCCAATGCATGGTAATAAAGATGAGTGCATGATAGTGACTTGCACACATAACAGCCTAGATTCAAAACTTTAACCATAATGTTTAAGTCCAACAAGTGCCATATTTAGACATAAATTTAATCGAAAGTTATTTAACTTAATTGTCTGATATTCCTGAAGACTTTAATGAAGTTTCAATTCAATCCAATCAGTGGTTATGAAGATAAATGCATGGCAGTTGCAACAAAGGCCATAGAAGTCACCCAGCACAATTTGAAGCAATGGCTTCTGCAAGGCAGTAAGGCAGTAGGGCACCATTTTGCACTAGCAAAGGAATAATCTAAATTAAATATATGAAGTTCAGTTGATATTGGCTCAGAGTGGTTTCATAGAAGTAGTTTAAAGCACTTGCTGACAACACACAATGATGGATGGAATACATCATGCAATCACAATAGTTCACCATGAGCACTTTGTGCTGAGGTGGGCTAAAGACTATTTATCACTAAACTATACTCCCAAGAAAATCCAAATTTATACCATATGATCGAAAGTTATGAATGTGTCTAGTGTTTGTATTCTTACCAGTAAGAATCCTTGTGATTGTTCTAAACCAGAATGGTATACAGTAAAACTTCAGTAAATCAACGTTACACAGACTCAATTAAAGGCTCGAGTTATCATTAAATGTCTCGAGTTATCTGAATTTCCAACATTGCACAATAGAAAATACAATAATCTTCTTTAATACTAAAAAAGTGCATTGAGTTCTCAACCTATTACAGCCAGCAATGCCACCAAGGTAATGTCCAAGGTACCAATAACTCATTATCTAATTATACTCATGACAAAATGAAAAGGTTTACAAATTTCATCTACAACTCCTCTTTTATTATGGAATTTATTCCAGTCATTTAAAAAAAGAAAAAAAATGATTCTATTCCTGAAAAATTGTTTATGAACATTATATTGAAATATTAATTAAATTTCTTCACACAAAACATAAAACTCACCGACTGCTTTTATTCTTACATAAATTTTGTTTCATTTGAATCAAAATAATTAGAGACAGTTAAAACATGTGAATAATATTTCAAATAGTTGACCCATTAAACAGACAAATGATCAGCATCAAATAAACACTCAAGATAATTTAACAATAATATTGAAGTTTTTTTCGCAACATGTAAAAAATATAGATGCTGAGTATAGCAGGGTGTGAACAGAATTATTCAATCAGTGACTTTCAGTTGCCGCAGGTAACTGACCCAGCAGGAAAGACTGGCTTCCAGAGTTAACGAGTTGCCAATGCTTGACTTATCCATGGTAAAGTTGAGTTAAACATATAGGATATATGAGCAGAACTGACGAAAGATTTTACAATACTTTCACTTCTGTTTATCAAATTTACTAATATTTCCCAAAGGTTTTCAAAGCATTTACATGTTAAACTTGGCTTTACTGACCCATCCTTGATTTACAGTCAACTCTCGTTATCTCGATTTTTTTGGGACCGAAGAAAATAAGTCGAGATAACAAAAAATCGACATAACCGAAGTTGAGTAAAATATGCTCGATAGGGGATAGGAAGAGGGTAAGGAAGATTATTGTTGTTAGAAAGACGTTTGCTTTTTTCTACCATCTTATGATCTGTGTAATACACAGGTTGTAAAACGAAACTAACTCGTAGGTTTAAATCAACTAAATGTTCAATTCATCTGATTTATGTTGCCTTGCACCTCAGTGCCGAAAGATTGAATTCCCCCGGGTCCTTCTCCAGCACTCTCAGCGTTTGCCGATCCAGATATCCTCCCGGGTTGGTTATCGGGCCCTTCTCTAGATTGTTCGACTGGCGCTCGGACAAGTTCATGGCTTCCGCCCTCCGACATGACTCTTCCGGTTGTTTTTTTTTTTCAATATCGAGATGTTATCTGTCTAATTTTTCCAGTTTTGACACAATTCAATACAAATTACCCATTCCGCATATCACACAGCTTATGTTGCAAACAAAAAAAAAAAATTAATGTTGGGTCGTTAACCGAATCACTGAGTGAATAGCCGCGCGTGGTGTTTTTCGCACCTCTGACAGCAGACGACAATTGAGCGAATACAATCGCGTGCAGCTTTTGGCACCTTGTTTGGCAGGTGATAAATGTCAAATCGAGATATCGGATGTCAAAATAGAGGAAATTTCAGTTGGGGATCAAAAATTTAGTCGAGATAACGAAAAAATCGAGATAAACAAATCGAGATATCCGTAGTTGATTTATATAGAACAAAAAGGGAAAAAATCGGGACCGAGAAAATCCAGTCGAGATATCGAAAAATCGAGATAACCGTTGTCGAGATAACGAGAGTCGACTGTATTTCCACACTTTCAATATGTCTGAATTTCTGCAAAGCTTAAAACTACCCTCTTCCTTATTGCATGATGATCTGCCACTAAAATTAATGTTCTTGAATTGCTCTTATTGTGTTCATAAACAGTTAAAGTACATTATAGACAAGAGCACCACCTACAGGTGCCGGACACTCATCTGATTTTATCTTTTCAAGTATATTTATCACCATTTTTTAAGTAACAGTGTCATTGACCTTGACCCAGAACAAATCCCACTAAAGGTATTCATAATAATAACTAGACACTAAGTTTGGTTACATTAATTCAGTTGCTACTAAAGGTATTGTTTTTTCCCATTTTGTTTTATTTTTAGATAAAAAAACCCTGGACTTTGACCCCATGAGCCCCAAACACAACCCTAACTGATTTAAGTCTTCATTCATATGTATTACACAAGTCATAATTTAATAGTTACAATATGTAAATTGTAACTAAAGATATTGAACATATTACTATTTTTTTATTATTTTTTTTTTAGTTAGTGACCTTGACAATGACCCCAGGAGCCCCCAAAACCAACCCTATCTTCTTACATACTTACTACAAACAAAAGTTGGTTGCATTATGTCAACTATATTAAAGTTTTCCTGTTTTTAGTAACAGTGACCTTGACTCTAGAAGCCTAAAATACAATCCAATTAAAGATATTCATAAATACTTCTTATACACTAAATTTGGTAGCATTACGTTGACTGTTACAAAAATATTGTGTGTGTGAAACTTTCTAAGTTAAGAAGGGACAATAATCCAGCAAAATACATTACAGGGTTATGTAACTTGTAAAAATCTTCCTTTTTTCTATTGTACAATTGGACTTGAATAGGTATTCCAAGTTTGAAAGTAACAGCTTTGATAGTTTGCATGTATGTGACCCAAATGCAAAATTTAAAAAATCAGACTACCTAAAATTGACAAAGTCCAAAAATACTAAATTATCACCCCCCCCCCCCTCCCCCTTCTCCTCCCCTTCCAAATGTGTGACTCAAAAACCCATTTAAAATGTTGAAGTACAGTATCCATATATCCTTTGTGAAAAATTTGAAATCAATCTAACAAAACAGAGAAACTTTGCCCAATTCTCAAAATCCATCAAAATTCATGTTTTTACCAAAAAAAACCAGGTCAGACTCAACAGCCTTAGGATACAATGTGAAGAAGGGTATAAGATGAACAAGTTTCCCAAGTCTCAAAGTGATAGCTTTGATAGTTTTCATGTAAGAGACCTAAACGCAAAAGTTGACCGACGACAATGACGACGTCAATCAAGTGACAACAATAGCTCTACATTTTTATAAAAAATCAGACGGGCTATAACTGTTGAATGAGACAATTTAGTGAACATTTCTGGTTAATGAACAGTACCGAAACAGTTTATAAGTGCAATTTTTTCAAGAAGTGTATTTGAACACAAGTTTCAGGAAATTAGGCCCTAAAAAGATGGCTTATTTTTATACAAGCAATCTATGACGAATCCTGGCTGACTAATGATAATAATAAATTCTTTATTTTGAGAGGCTACGTGTTTGGTTATGGTCCCAATCTTCCATGTGGGCCTGTATATAACATAATACATATTTACAACAAAAACAATAGGAAATCATTGCAAATACAATTTCGAACAAAAGAAAAATCACATAAAGAATTTAAAAAGATTTTCTATATGTACGAGCAATTTTATTAAGTTAAACTGTACTGTGCACCACTTAACCAGAAAACTTCCACTGACAATATAACAGTTTAAACTGATTTAGATTTTCAGCTTTTCAAAGATTTTGTGGAATATTATTCCAAATTTTAGGTCCTGAGTAAGACAGAGAATTTTCCTACTCCATTTCATGTAAAAATCTACCATCTTTAAACAAGATATTTTTGTTTTCAAACAGGGTATAAAGTGTTATAAGCTGGAATCCTAACTTACCCAAATAATCCCCTAACAAAATTGATCACACCTCTCACTCTGTGCATCTTGGAAGCTTCTAAGCTGTAATACTGTGTACTGGTAATACGCTACAAGATAATATAATAAACAAATTCTATAGTATATTGTAATAAAAAGTAAACTATGCAGTTGAAAATTAACACAGTCATAATTATATAAGGCCAGTTTTTTTTCTATTTCAAATTTGTTTTATTGGAGCACCAAACCTAAATATCACCAATCCCAAACAAAAATACATGTAGCATTAAAATCTTATTTTTTATTTTTCCACCATCTGTTGCTTCTACCTCCGATCGAAAAATAAAACTAAGAACTATCACTAAATGTGATTAATACCCCTGAAAGACTGCTGTAAGAAGATACTAAAGAAGATATTAGTAACTGAGAACCTTGTAAAAATACTACAATAGAGTTATGGTTCTTGGCAATCACTCTGTAATGAGTCAGGATATAGAGATATGGTTCTTGTACACTGCACTTCCTCTCATTGTGCTTAACCATTGTATGAAGTTGTATTGAATTCCAACCATTAGTTTTCAAGTTATGCTATGGACAAGAAAAAGTAACCAAGGGCAATAACTCTGTAATTAGTCAAGATAGAGTTATGGTTATTTTACACTGCACTTCCTCCCATTATGATTGGCCATTGTATGAAGTTGTATTGAATTCCACCAGTAGTTTTCAAGTTATACGCCAGACAAGCAAAAGTTACAAAGGGCAATAACTTTGTTATTTAAGTCAAGACCCAATTATGGTTCTTATATACTGTACTTTCTCTCAATGTGATTGACCATTGTATAAAATTATGTTGAATTCCAACAAGTAGTTTTCAAGTTGTCCTCTGGACAAGGATAATGTGGAAGGACCAACCAATAGATCAACCAACAAAGGGTTACTCCTATATACCCCTAAAACTTTCTTACAGACATTGGCAGTAGCCATACACTCAACAGGTTTAGAAATGCAAAAGTGGCAAACTATTTATTTTAACACTGTCATCGTGATTCAAATTTATTGAAATTTCATACACAATAAAAACAATATAAAACTGAATTATTGTAAAAGTTTCAATAATTCATCGCAAAAAATGACTTAAATAGAAATAAAAACAATAGCGTCATTCAAATAAAAATGTTCAACAGGGGAAATCTTTGCGTTTCTAAACCTGTTAAGTGTATTAGAAGCAAATATAATGACAAGTATGTAGCTGGTACTTTTGCTCTATAAAAAATGACGAGAAAAAAAAACTAGAGCAATTTTCGGAGACATGTGTTTCAAAGTTACGATACCACTGACAATGACCAACTGGATACCATTCTCCATAACAGGTTTCTTCTATCACAAGGATACCATAATCATTATGGAAGTTAACTATGGATTTTTTAAATCAAGAGATTATGTGTAATTAACTAGCTTGATTGAAAAATATGTATGGAAAAATGAGATCTACTTTTGTTGGGAAAAACTATTTATGGCAAAATTACTTTAGTGCATCAAAAACTTTGCCATGGCAATATTGAATATTGAACACCCCTGTTCTATGCATCTTAAATGTTATTGAGTCATTCCCATGTAAAGCATGTGTATTTAATGTTCAGATATTTGCAAAAAGGAATTTGGTATCCTAGACTAGTTACTAATCTAATTTCATGCACTATAATTCCAGTCTATTTTATATGATTTTGCTTCCTACACTTCTACACTTGGGCAGTTTTATAAAATCTGTGCTTGAAAGCAGACTGGCTCTAGAACAAAACAGATAGATATTAATTAGTAAAAGAGATATTTCAGGGCCTGGTGACCAGGTTATTGGTATCCCTGCTCAAGTGGTTTGGCACTATTTTCTATAGTTAATGGTTGTCAGTGGTACCTCCAAAAAGTTGTCTCAGTCGCAGGGTTTTAGTATTTCCAGGACAGCAGGAAATACAGGGAATTACTTGGAAATACAGGTATTTTCAGGGAAATAATCAGCATCATAATCCATATCAAAAGAATCATGAGAATCTTTTGTAGTGTAACTATAGGTCTATGTTGCTTTGATTTAAAAATTCATGGAATTATTGAATACCAGTTATCTAGTTGTATTACAAATTATTTTTCAACATAATGTACCATTTACCCTTGATGGTAGCCACGCAAATACCTGGGAGATGTTCCTTATTACTCATTTTTTTATTTTTTGTTTTTTTTGCATTTTTGTAAAGCATGACTTCTAAACACTCTGCAAGAAATACATGTACCAAAATTTCAAACACATAGATTATTACAAAAGGTTTCATGACTTCAGCCAGAAAAATTGACCTAAGTGGTGGGCTTAGATAAAAAATATAATGACTGTTTCAATTATGATTGATTTAGAGATGAATAATTTATTTCTCTGCTGGAAATTTTCAATAATAATGTTTTCAAAAAAGCTTGTTACAAGCTTCCAAACTTTGACATGAAAGTGCTATTGGAAGTGGAAGCAGAACCATAAGACCAATGAATATCATAAACTATTAAAGTCCCTGGACCACTTTTGATGTAAAAATACTTATAGTTTTATACATTGTATTACCAAGAATGAAGTCTTATTGTTAAAATTGATCACTATTTGTTTGAAAATTTTTCCTAACCGTGATTAATATTTCTTATAAACCCGTAAAGCTAATTTTTGGTTTTTAAACATTTATATATAAACTAATATACTGAAGCTCATGCAACTAGCTTTGTGGATAGATTTTGAAGCTGTAAATATATAGATTCCTGGTTCGAAACTTTCATCAGATGTTTTTTTATTGTTTAATAGAATATTTTTCATAAATGCCGAAGCTTAAAAATGTGGGTACTCTTTCCAAACATTTCTTTTTCAGTATTCACATGTTGAAGGAAATGTATAATCATTCTTCATCTTTCTGTAGGTATATAGGGGGGAAATTTAACAAAGATAGTCATCCTCTTGTACAGATCTTTAAAAACTAAAATCCTCTGGTCAGGATTCAAACCCATGGAACCTTGCAACTGACATCTTACCATTACACCACTGTCTATGTCATATGAACTTCAGATAAATGTATAAAGTATTCGTTCAATACAACAATCAGTTTAAATCTTTCAATCATGTGACATCAGAAAAAGCCCTAGCACAACAAACTAGACTCTATATCCTTGAGTGTTGACGAGAACTTGTCATCACAAATTGTTGTTTTGCTATATTCAAGATTTGGAAACGGTATAAATAAGAGCTTGCACTACTTTCTTTGCTTTTTAATGTCAAATTTTATGCTATTTTACTTTTTATAATGGCAGAGTTTGAAAGTGGTTTACAAACAATCTTCAAATAATTATATGAGATTTTCAAACATTAAAACAGAGAATTAATTTCTAAATCAATCTAAACAAGAAATTAGGTGTAAGTTAATCTAAGTCATTTCATTATTCATTTAAACATACACAGGTAGAATTTCTTTGCTGAAGTCATGTACACATTTTGTCTATGTTTTGCATTTATGCTTTAATATATAAACGATAAAAAATAATATTTTTTTATTAGCAGGTTGGTTATAATACTATATTTAGTAACGTGACTAAATAAAGTTACTGTTACTACATTCAGTTACGAAAATATGAACAGGTATTTTGGGTTTCATAGTTTTTATTTGTTTTTGAATATTATTCATTATATATACGATGCTGGTTGATGAAAAGAGAAATTCTGCGGTTGCATTTATTGCAAATAAAGTGTAAACAAAGATCCCAAAATAATTTTTCTCTATTTGCGAAAATACAATGGTGAAGTTTTTATTTTCAACAAGCATTGTGAAATGTGTTCACTGTAAGTCAAATCTGTCAATGTAATTTATTGCAATCATGTCTGCAATATATCTATGTGAATTCTGGCTATTTTTTACAACTATGTTACTATATTTAGTTACATTTACCATTACTAAATATAGTATTATAACCAACCTGATTAATATCAGAAATAACCAACCTGATTAATATCAGAAATTAAAAATTAGAAGAAAGAAACAGCAAGAATGATTTCTTAATGTTCAAACTATATAATCATGTGTGTATTTTCTATGAATTTTGGCATTTTTTTAGGTTTCTGTCATTTTAAAAAAGCAGTAAAAAGATAAATGGACTTGGTTATTTATAGTAGACAAAAAGTCCAGGTTTCAGATGAGACATTTCTCATCACCCGGTAGCTCAATCAGTCATTTGCAGGACTGGTCCCATGTATTCCCGGGGCTGACCACTAAATTACTAACGTCTTTCAGATGAGACATAAAAACCGAGTTCTTTTTTTTTTTTTTTTTTTTTTTTTCTCCTGGTTTTTAATAAAATAAATATCATGACCATTTAGTCGAAAAAGCAAAATAATTCAGCCTATGTTTAAATCTTCATACTCAGCTGCCTATACAAAACGTTAAGGTACCTAACCACTACCCTGACTACCAAAGCCTGATTTTCGAAAGCCTGATTACACCACTTCATCAGCCTGGTACAAAAGACAGGCATTAAGTGTATATAGAACATAGTCATATCTTTTTACCAGTAAATGTCTTGAATTGGGACTTTTAACGTGAAAAGTAAGAAATGCTGTAGGAAATTACCTGCCAATAGACTCTACATAATTTGAATCAAATAATCTAAGGATTATATACTTATGATGAAAGTTGTATCTATAATTCTTGAAAAATTTACGTCCTTACCTAGTGGTGTCTATGGGAGCACTGGTGATTTAGGTACGGAAAATTCCGATCAGGGTGAGCATTTCTCACGGAATTTACCGATCCATTCTGAAAATTCTGTCAACCAGAACACTAATTCATTGTCGGGATAATACACCGTGGTTTCCTTCCACATGGGTTTGACAGTTACACGGTTTATTGGTCAGATTAAATGTGTTATAGTAATACATAAACTAATAAAAAAACATGTTTCGGGCCTTTGGGCGGTAATTTTGCACGTGCTTTTCCGTGTAACCACTAACGCAAATCAGTTGTCAGAGCACAGATGAGTTCTTAGCTCTTATGAATAAGACAAACCTAAAGCATAGTTTTTTTTATTTGATTTGAAGCAAATTTTATAAAGGTCCGTCCATAAGAGCAACTATGCTTTAGGTTGTATATATGGATGAGACCTCAAATCGCCAATTCAAGCATACATATATCTCACTGAATTAAAGGCGCGCGCAGTCGCAAAGAAGTAGTAGTCCAGGCTGGTTAAAGCTTTTGACCCAGACAAAATTCATACAGAAATGATTGTTTTGCATAGCCTATGCGCAAACGGAACAATCAAGCCGAAAACAACACCGCAACCGTTGTGGCCTTATAGTCAGAATTAGGGATTGTATGTTTGTTTGTAATTGTGCTTATTAGGTCCACCAAGTTCGAGGTATAATCGGTACGACCAGGCATGTTCTCCTGTTCATGCCCCTAACAATGCAATTTTTGAGTCCAAAATAGGAGAAGAATTTACCTGACTGCAATTTCCAGTCAGTATAGTCCAACTTTCCTAATGAGATTTGCAGCGAGTGATCCGTATTGTGCGCCCCAGACGTAGTGAGGTCACAGCCACACCAAACAGAAGGCTCTCTGTACCTCTATCGACAGAAAAGGCTGTCTAACAGTGAACGTGAAATGACCTTAGAGACCCCTTTGTGTGAATTATCTCCAACATGCTAGAACATTTCACACTCACTGCCGAAAGATAAAGGGGGCGAAACACCTGACGTGAGCGGGCCAACATGGGCTGACGTCCCATGTTAGCACACCACTCACTCCAGAGTAGCCTTCTATCTGATGTGACCCTGTGATCCCGTTAGGAGCAGGGGTACCAGCCCTTTGCCCAACAGCATTCCCAGAGCACACGCCACATCACACTCATCTCCAATCTCCCCAGGTCAACTGGTAAAGAGTGAATTTAGAGTCCGAAATAGCCCTGACAATGGCTTAGTCTGAAACGCAGCCGAAGGATGAAAGTCCTAAAAAGGACTCTCGTGCCTCCCCCAGAACAGTCACAGTAAGGAGGTCTTACCAAGGCACCACCATCGCCATCCGGAGAAGAAGATTGTGGATCCTCTGCCACCCGGCACCCGTCACCGGCACGCAAGGTTCTCGGAGATTTCTTCGTCATCGCAGCCGCATCCGTACCTGGAGCTTCGCCGTCTCCCGTCTGGTGGAGTTCACACAACATCGTGCAAAGAAAAGACAAACGGCCCTTGTCAGGGTCACCCCCTCGTCGTTAGCCTAGGCCCCGACAGTTACAAGACCTAAGTCAAGCAAAAGTCGAGACCCAGTGCCTGCTCTGCGACGTGCACGCCACGAGGGACAGACAGCAGTCAGAATTAGAGAGAAACCCGCTGTGTCATTTAAACGTGTGTGGATCGGCAACTAAAAGAGAACAAATGCTGATGTGAAACGTATTAAAAATCCCAGGATCTTTTTAAATTAACTGTTATAGTATAATTAATTTACTGACAGGATAATGATAGAACTATGTTCTATTCACTCTCAAACAATGTTGACATATGCCTTTCTTTGGTATTCAATTCGTTTCGTCATTAGAAATAGTTGTCAGGAAGCCGATATTCTTTTATTCAATATCAGGTCATTTCTGTCGGTAAGACATCTTTCTAGGTAAAATGAAAGCTACTTGTAAAGTGTGGTACTGGGACTAAAACCGACCAGAATGTTATATCAGTTAAGGGATATAAATGGTTTGTGTATAAGAGGACTTAAATTCAATGGGATAAACTTTCCGGGGTCTCACAAAAATATTTTATGTATAAATGCTTACTTTATTGGGCGAACTATGTTAAAGATTTTTCATCAAATCAAGTGAACACGGTTGCATGGCAAAATGTAAAAAACTGTCGGGAGATGTAGGCCCTAAGTTCTCGAAAAACGGCTTAGATATTTGTTTAATACGATGCTCCATAATCATGGATATAGTCAAATGACTAAATGTCAATTAATGGTATATTCTTGTTATCTTTTCAATAAAAACTAGAAGTTAATGCCTGGGATAAACTTCCTAATTCATACACGCAAAGTTACTATTTTTATGTAGTAAATCTGGTTGCCAATTAAAATGGGTAACTGGGTTAAGATTTTTCTATCAAACAATCAACACTTTGTTTGGCAAAATTAAGACACTATTAAGTAGCATTAGCTACTTTGCGACGAATTTCACCAAACGTAAACATGTCATTTTGTTGGATCAATTCAGCAAAAATTTTTCCATTAACTATTACGGATATATTTAGTCAAAATATTTACCTGACTCTTAAGCAAATCCTGAGATATTTTCGCGTGAATAGGTCATACAAATAGTAGAAACAATACTCGACCCAAGATACAATTAGTTTGGACTGAGACTACATTATGACGTATTTTGCCATTCAGTCCCAGGTACACTTTTGCACCCTATGCGTTAATTTTAAGATCAGGACATCCACCTCAACGTGTATATTCAGAAGCAATTAATTAATTTTATACACGGTCTTTAGCAATTTAGAATTATTTACATTTATAATCAGGTAATGGCATTCTTACCTACCAAACCACCTTTAGTATGGCTCATAATCTACGTTCAGTGGTGGGAATTTAATGCTCACCTAGATACTTACTCGGAAGTTGTCTGTGAAATTCCGAATCTGTTATATTATCCATTTTTTTGCATTTAATTCCAATTAACTTCTAATGTACAGTTTCAGTAATTTTTAATCGCTTACACTACATAATTAAATCCAACACGTGGAATTTAACAGCATGCAAGCATGATTTTTCTGATTTTTATAAGTAATGTGTCACATGGCTTGAATCAATGACCCATGGATCCAACGCAACTGTTTATATATGGTAAAGTCAAGGTGATCACTACCCCGAGGAGCGGATCAGTGGTCTAATGATTAACGCGCTGGACTTGTAATCCATGGATCGCAGGTTCGAGTTCCCCGCTTCTTCACTAACATAACTAATGGTCTTTTGGATGAGACTTTAAACCGATGTCCGATGTATCGGTGTTGAACACTGGACATATAGAAGAACAAGGGGGTGTCTCTGGAATGGGACGCGTTCAGAACCTTGCATTTTCCCGGACACTTTAAAAATAAACTCTCCTAGGATGGTTGGTCATATGGATTATCTGGTACCAACGATTAAACTCTAAAATGCATACATCCCAACCTGTTCACTGTGCACATGTGAGTATGTACTTCGGGTTTGGTTTGCTGTGTTAATACACTAAGAACTTTTTAATATTATATAGTTACTCAAAATATTTAAAAGTTATTGTTCCATTTTCTAATTGTTGCTAGCAAATTAGTCACTATATATATATCCTTTTCTGATATAGTTTTCAGCGCCTGTAAATGGGTACATGTATTCATTTCACGTATGGTATGTTTATGTAGTACATTCTTTAATCATACAGAAAATTAACTCTTATTTGCAAAAGTACCCCGCACCCTCACTTACTATCGCGTTTTCGCCATGTTAACGTTTTGATTTTCGTAATTACATTTTAGTATGAAATTTACACGAACTTGGTTTATTCTAGTATTTGGAAATGTATCGCTTTACAGTAAGGTATCTAAAATGTATGTTTCACGTTTCGGGTATATAGTCTTTGACAGTCACTTAAAATGACCATCATTCATTTGCCTGTATCAACCATGATTTACGCCAAAATACTAAAGGAATGAAAGTATACATGTACATATAGATCTAGTCAATATCTTTCATTCCTTTGGCATTTTGACGTAAATGTTGATAGTGTTAGAAATAACTTGCCCCTTGCCCGACCGATGAAACGACTTGCCCACCGATGAAATGACTTACCCCACCGATGAAATAACCTGCCCCTCCGATGATAATGCGGAGCGGTCCGCTCTCTTCTGCGCACACAATATATCACGTGATGATTGAAATATGTATTTAGCAAACTCGGATATAACGAAAACTCGTGTATAATGACAGGAAAGTTATTCCCATGCTGAATTTCTTCTTAAATATTATTTTCACCCCCGTACCGCTCACACAAAGGACCGGGAAACAACACATTTTCAACGCTCTATGGCAAGTCGTGTGTGTGTGTGTGTGTGTGTGTGTGTGTGTGTGTGTGTGTGTGCGTGCGTGCGTGCGTGCGTGCGCGCGCGCGTGTGTGTGTTCTGTTCTTCATATTGTTCTTTTATTTTCAAATAATTTAAAATGTAAGATGAAGAAAATGTCTGTTAATGATAGAATATGATATAAGGAAATACGTTGTATCCAAACATGTATGAAGTGATTCCTTGATATCAATATAGCGAAATAAATAATACCGATGATTTCGTTATAAGCATGCTCCACTGTAAACAATTACATTAACAAGACTTGTTTGAATTTACTTTTATGTTTGACTTCTTGACAGAGACAGCTTTCAAGGAATAACCTTACTATATACATGCAATACAAATAGTAAATACTAATACCAACATTCAAATTTTATTTTTTAAATTTTCAACTAGATGCCCCGGGGCAAAATGTCAAACCCACCAACTGCTGTTGATTGAAGTAAACAGAACAGGTCGCTCCATTGTTGTGAACCATTGTCCCAAATTCAATTCAAAATATTTCTATGCAAGAGGAAGTTACAGTCCTGACAAGTCTCACGTGCATATTTTTACATGTTGTCACAAATGTGGCCTTGTTCTTGTGCGCTGCAAACCGTCCTATTTTGTTGAGCCACCACCAACGTGATCGGAAAAAGTGGACGTTTAATATCGTGAAAATGTGTCGAGAACCTCGTTCTGACAAAAATTCACGAAGATCCAGTCAATCAAAGTATTGAAATACTAATGGAAGGTGATTTCGAAACATGTCAGCCTTTGAAAAGGCTATTTAAGCAGTTTAATAACCAACTCTTCTCTGGTGAAAAATCAAGTTTAATTTATTAAACATTTATTAAGTAAATTTAATTTCGAAACTTTTTCGTCATTTTATACATTTACTTTCAAATTTCGTTAACATACTGTAAATTCTCAGTGTACTTGTCGTTCACATATGATATACATTGAGGAAGCTTTAAAAATAATGTAATGAAATAATTCCAGTAGTAACTCAGTGGTAAATTATCCTGACCTTACATGAGATAAATGTCTATAAATGCACCGACTTGGTAAAATCTTTTTCTGTTTTTATTACATGACCTTCCAGCTGATTTTCCGAAAATAAGACCAAAATATCTATTTAGATCAGACTTTCGCAGCTGATTGATACGTAAGTGAAGTGCGAAGGACTGTTGAAAATGCAGAATTAAAGTTTTACATCAAACTGATAGTACATGAAAATAATGTTAGGAAGATTTCCCGTTGCTTTTATCGCACTATATTGATAAGCGTGGGTTCCAATGGTTGTTGTAGGGCACATTCCAAGTCTGGTGCAAAGACTGTGGAAAGTAATCACGTCCCCATTGCATCCGGGCAAACGACAGACAGACGACGGACACCAGGCTTACACAATAGGTAGCCTCAATATATCGACTGCAAGACCGACCGATTGCTTAAAATTGATATTACATAGATGTCTGTCTTTACGAAGGGCGGCCGTCGTAAATATCAAAAAGCCCTGGCGCACAGTTTGTTGGGCTAACACAATAGGGAAACAAATGAATAATGTTTCATGACCCAACGTCACCGTGCTGCCAGGCTGTTATGGGCGCGACGTCATCTGAACTGGAGAAGGGCTGACTGGAACCGAGTTTTGTTCACCGATGAATCTCGGTTCACAATTAGTCATGCTGACGGAATGAAAGATTCGCCGATTGTTGCATTGTTGAGAAGAACAGGTTTGGGGGAGGGAGCGTAATGGTCTGGGGTGGGATCATGGGAAACCGGAAGACAGATTTGGTTGTTGTACAGGGCAACATTAATGCACAGCTTATGTTGCAGACGTGCTAAATGCATATGCCTTACCATTTATTCGTCAGCATGCCTGGTGTAACTTGATGGGACAATGCCCGCCTCTCATGTAGCCAGGGTACCACTCTTGCAGCAAAACAATGTCAACGTCATGCCATGGCCCGCGTTTTCCCGGATCAACCCCATTGACGCACATATGGGATCAGCTGGGCCGCAAAGCACTCTAACCATCGGATTGATGTTCGGATCTTACAGGGCGTTAAGGAATTGGAGGTATTTGCCCAACGTAATGGTATTGCGTTACTTTACGTTGATGCGGCGTAGAATATTTTGCAGTGCATCTCATGCAAATGGTGGCCACACTCGGTACAAACGAGATTTACTGATGTGCCACATTCTTATTGAAATTCCATCTCTAAACATCAAATAACACCTTTCTGAGTTTTTGTGATTTTGATTTTGACCCCTACCTCTCTTGACCAGTATTTCTCTCGAAAAGTTAAAAGATAGCCAGATGCAATTAATTGGTTTTGATATAGAAATGAATGAACTTGTTTTTCTATTTTGATTCATAAAAGTAACCCTTTTGGTTTTCGATAAATCTTTCCTGAAATATGGAGGGACGTTTCTATTTTTGCTGAGTATATTTTAAAACCATAATGAGAAGCTTGTATAATCCATAAATACAAGTTGAAGACAGTCGAGGCGTTCCATATTGATTCGCGCTGAACGTTTGTTGACATATTCACTCCCTTTATTTACATCTTCATCAACAGAATAAGCACCCACAGTCGATAGTAACAATGCTTGAAATCCTGTTAATAGTAATATTCATAAAACTTATAACGTATCATTGGAATTTTTCATTTATTTCTTATTTCTTTAGAAACAAGCAGCCGCTGCAATCAACATAAACTATTTTGGTGTATATATAAACTACACTACAGAGAGCATTCTTGACGACTATATTTTGCATGAAAAAAATCAGAAAAAAAATGAACATCAATTCGGATATTACGATCACAAGTAGCACTTTTTGACCAACTAGGACATTTTACAGGTAAAATAGATATTTATTATTATCTAAAACATTTTATTGTTGCTTTTTAAAACGAAAGTATACAGTAGACTTACAGCACAATACCATTTACTTATATTGCAAAAAAATAATTTGTGAATAAGGGGAGAGTAATCGTGATTGTAAAAAAAAGGTACGTTTGACGGCGTTACCTCCTGTGGTGTTTGGTCTGTCTTATGGGACCGCTCGACTGCCTCATCTTGCTATTGTTGGGTCTCAATTTATCATGTCCAAACTTTGAGTTGTTATATGGATAAAATAATTTGTTGTGTGTGTTTATCAGTTTGTGCTGTACATATTACAAGTGGCTACGTGTGATGTCAGAGGATGGTACGTAAAGTGGTGGCTGATTCACCAATGTGATAATATTGGAGTATGATCGTTAAAATGGCAGACTGAAGGTTGATTTTGATATGAACGTTGATTTTGATCTCCGTGTCTGCATTTTCACATGGTAAGTAGTATTTCTGGCAAATATTTACTTCGTTTCGGCTCTACTGTTTATATGCTTGACTCGAGTATTTTGTTCAAGTCCGTAGGTACATGAACTTAAATGTTATTGAAACCAAACCTTTGAAAGATTGTTTGTAAACACATGTCACAAGGCGAAAGTTCTTGCTTGCAGTGTGATTTTCTCCCATGATATGTGGTATTTAAATATCTGATCTGATCTGATAAACATAAAGTAAGAGTCAGCCACTAAAATGATGGTTAAATTTGAATTGTTTGGCCATTAAGTATCTATAATAAATGCGAAAGCGCCAAAAATGAATGACCCATGTTTGTTAACATTTCAGGTCATACTCGTCTTAAGATACCATATATAGTGGGAGGAACACTTTCAGAACATTGATAGAAGGGCAGGTGAAAATCAGATGGTTCATGGTATTGCTACAGAAAGAAAACATAGAGATCAATGAAACCAGTTGAGGTAAATTGATTAAAATTTGTTTTGACTGTCAATATTGAGTATCTGGATGCTCCTTGCTTCATTCCGTCTGGACAGAAGGTCAGATAACAAGACACATGATGTACTACAATGTATATAATTGTTGGCATGCTTATTTGATAGTTCACTTAAAAGTATAATATAATTCAGTTCTGTCACAATTTAGACAGCACGTTGCAAGCGCCAATTCAGAAACAGGTAAGGTGACATTTACAGGAGAAACGTCAGATACTTAATGGTCTCTCTGAGGGTCAAGACTTTTTGAGTACACTATTCTTGAATGTATATACATGTTCGATAATTTTACTATTGATGAATTACTGAATAGTGCAGCGAATTGCCTTTGTTCTTTATAATTCAAATTCCTATCTTCTAGCTAACTAGCTAGCTAAGGGTCTCATCCAGATATCAAGCTAACATAAGTGCTCTTTTGGACGGACCTTGATAAAATTCTCATCAAATCAAATCAAATCTAGCTACCTTCACAGACGTTTCATAGTAATGAGATATAACATATAAAACAGAATAATCTTATGCTCAGAAGCGATTTCAAGCGAGGCATATAATGATCACATTATCCTTTTTGGTCTGCCCGTACGTCTGTCTGAAACCAGCAATGACGTTTTTGTAGCATGAAGCATTGCTAAGTTGACACTGAGTCCAAATTGACCCTGTACTTGACCCTGTACGTAGGGACCACTAGACTTTACATTAGCTTATGTATGTCTGTGAAGTTGGCTCGGAAAGCATACATTGACATTATATCTCATCGTCGGAACCCTAATTCTGTTTATCTAGATCGGAGTTCAACATTAGCCATGACCTGCATTCACAAGTTTTATCTAGATCGTAAATCGACATCAGATCTGTATTCCAAATTGCAGATTTAGATCGTACATTGACATCAAATCTGCATTTGAAAATGAAGATCTAGGTCGTATATCGACGTCAGATCTGTATTATCAAGACAATAATTCTGACCAAGTTTCGTAAAGAACCTCAATCACATACATTAGGTTTTTCTATTATTTGACTTCGTGACCTAGTTTTTAACCTAAGATGACACATATTCGAACTCAAACTAGATTTCATCAATACAAGCATACTGATGAAGTTTCATGAAGGTCCAATGAATAATGCAACTTCTACTGGATGCATACGCAAGGTTTTCATATGATTTGACATTGTGACCTAGTTTTTAACCCCAGATGACCCATATTCGACATTTTGACCAAGTTTCATGTAGGTCCAGCTAAATCATTTTATTACTTTGTATTGTATTTTATCATTCATTCTCAGATTCCACAGGGATGTTACAGTATCATTCTATAGAAAGATTATCCTCCCTATCACTAACGATACAAAAGTGGCCTTTGATCCATCAATCCAATGAAGGCAGAGCATGACAACAGTATGTGACATTACGTACAAGTTACAACATGTCCTATAAATAGACTTATTGTTGGCATGAGCCAGTCCTCTAACCTAATGTATTCTCAACATGGCATAATCTTCTTAAATTAAACTTGAAATCCTAATAAACACTATGTAAATGAATGTCTGCTTCAAATATTTCTTCTTTATGTACAAGGTTCGCGCGCACCGATGTTCGTTTACAGTTTTATATGCAGCGAGGACCAACAAATGTTTAACTCAACACCTATTTAATTTTTCGCATTGAAATAATAACTAGTGGATAGTTTGTCACTGGAAGATTCGCCACATATGGTATTGACAACGCCAAATAGTATTTATTCCTAATAAGACATTTTTAACATTGATATCTGATTTGTAAGTCAAAACGGATTCGTAACATTAATGTAACAATATAATATCGATAACAGCACAAGTCAAACCAAGGACAGAGTTTTAGAAAACAAGTTAAAGTTTATGAAATAATGTCAATCCATTTAACCAGATTTGAAAAGCAGAATGGCAACTTGTCCTAGGTAGAAGTAGATAAAGTGTTTGGTTTCGTGAGTAACGTAACTTCCAAAGTTTCGTCCTGCGATGCAATGCCATGTAGGGTTGTACTTCTTGTCAAATTCCTTTTTGATATAAGCTGCGATGTCCTTTTCAATGTTATACTTCCCCAGGGCATCGGAGGCGCAGTTTACGGCATCTTTTTGCATGTCTTCCGACATGTCGGCATTCTTAATCACTGCCTTCTGAGTGTCAGCCATCTTTATTACTGTGAAATGTAGTAAAAACAAAGTGGCTACAATATGTTTTTAATTTTTTAATTTTTATAGTGAATAATAAAGCTACGTCAAAGTTAAGTGTAATGTACAGTGCGATTGCTGTTTTATACAGTACATTTTGTGGCTTTACACATAGTTTCATGTTACACTATTCGCATGTACCTCATTTTCCAAAATTAAGAAAGAAAATTGCTGAAACGGCTGCTTGTCGTTACCACGACGATCAACAAATAATACCGGGGAAGCGCACTAGATGATGACATCTCGAATACTATCTAGATATTGCGTACATAGATATTCGATATATCAGTCTCTTTAAACTTTTAAACTGAACCGGTTTGATGTATCCGCCAACATAAATCTATTTTTAAAACCCGGAAAATGTAACCACGAGAAACGCCTTGAATATATCTATTGATGACACTTGTTGGAGCGAAACATTGCTACATACATGAAACCAAATAAAATAAATAATCAATTAACAATAATGTTATTCTCTTTTTGCATTACAAATATACCAGAGCTTTAATGTTTTAATTCATTCCATAGGAGAATCTAATACCCACTTACCTATATCAAAATATAAACCTTAGACATATACCACAGATAATGATGTAATCACTAAAACGTTTTCGTTTACACTTTTATTGGCGTTTCAAATGCATTTCTATAGTATTTTCTAACTACGCGCTTTCTTTTCACGGTGTCGACACAGAGCAAGCCACAAATTTCTTAGAATTATTTAATTTCGTATCGATTATGTTTAGTAGAACTCTGGAACAACTCAATAGTGACATAAGCCATTTATTGCTCACACAAGACACGGTGTGACTGACTATTTACATTCAAGGTTAACAAATTCTGATTTTCAAGGATTTGACAGAACATTTGAATAAAACCAAAATGTTGAAATGCAGACTAGGTGTGAACAGTCAAGCTCACATAACCATGTTAAAACCTAACGTGTACGTGTATTGCAATTAAGGGGGGAGAACCTGCTGGATTAAATATCCGTTGATAAGTTTACTGAAAGAAAGCAACATTTACATGCTGCATCGCAATGACCACTACGGGCCTGTATTAGATGTTGAAGATGATAGCCTTGTAAATCTCGCTGTTTATCTATTAGCAAGTATGTGAGGTTTGTATTTGGCATGATCGTACTCGACGTGCAAACTTTCGAAGATAAACCAAGAAACATTTCAGGAACCGAACATATTGCAAATCAGATGGATCTTCATAGTTTCAATCTTCCTTGTGTCAAAGAGGATTTTGCTTATTACGGGTTTTGATTCCCATAGTTGTTTAACTCGGTTTCAATTTCTATATCTGACCAGTATCAGCAGCCATGGCCCTTGACTTAGCAAAAATTTAGTATTTTCAGCTTGTGATATTCGTAACTCTAAAATGTTAATTATTTAAATCCCTGAAAAGTACAGAAATGTTACTCAAGAGGAGATGGGCACCTGGAATGTTACTGAGGTGTTGATAGAACTAAGAACCTCGCATATGATTATTGAGGTCAGTTTTCAAAATCAGTCTACAAAATTTGAGTAAAACAAAATTATATGTTGGCTTTCATTGTGGGATAGGTAAAAAGTTCATTTCGTCTAGTTTTATTTTTTATGTATATGATATGTATGAAACATTCAAAAGGCAACATTTCAATGAAAAGGTATCCAAGTATATGCACAGCTGGGCTTAGTTTCATTGAATTACTACCAATGGTTATCGAGAATGAACGCGTGCGTCCAATATAGCCTAAATACATTTCGTATCTGAGGATATCATAAAGAAAATATAAACGTTGGACAGTAGTTAAGAAACAAAGCAGAGACTGCTTATAGTATATCATATAATCATTATGCTTGTAAATATAAACCAATTCCAATAGTCAGAAATATTTCCTTCCCGATTGCAAGTATGGTTTCTAAATCGGGAAGTCACTGATTTTACCAATTTTGTTCATTTTGCGCAAATATTATGTCCAGAGTGAATAAAAACTAGGAAAATTTTGTCTGAACAGTGGATATTTAGATACGCCTTTCTTCAATATGTTACTACTTTAGATTAATTCTATCTCAACAAAGAGTTTTCGAGAAAACGATTTTCAACCCCATTAAAAGCTACGAATTGCTTCGCGAAAGGGAATTGAATTCTAAATCTAGTAACACACTCCCAGATCGGACTGTCAGCAGCTCGAACTTTATTTCTCTTCAAACACTGAACGGAATCAGATATTGCTATATTGCAGATGATTCAAGAGTCAAAGTGAGTGTGAGAAAATGCAGTCACGTGTCAATAAAACATTATGTGGTCATCGTCATTTGTATATGGTCCAAACATGGAAGCGTTGTAAATTTCTTTCCGTATCTTCGTGGACGACACAAACTCTGTATACGGAAGAAAATGTATAGGCATCACTTCTTCGATGAATTTTCTGGCGGGAAAATTTGGCATATCGTCTCCACGTACATACATGCTGGTCACAGGTTCATTTGCGTCGTATATACTTTTAAGGAAAGGTGTTGGATCTGTCCCATGGATACAGAAGACCTGAAATAGTTACAAACGTACAATATTAAGATTCTATAAAGAAAAACTCTGATTAGCACAGTTCAATAGTCAAAGCTGTTTTTTTTATCAAAAGTTGGACCTGCAAGGTCGTGGCCTGCAGCCGTTCGTGTTCCCATTAATGTCGGTAAAACAGTCACTTCGTTCCATTTAACTACATCTTAATCAATGCATATGTTCTGTATAAACACTGGATAAGATAAGACTTAATCGTACTGTGTCCAATCATATCATAAAATAATAGTGAAGGCCATATTCACTTAACTTGCAAAAATGAAACTGAAAAGAACTGACCACATCAGCGTGATTCTTGATATTGGCCATTCTTTTCTGCGTACTGTCAATAGGTACCCTCTTCTTCAATCTAAATATACTTCGACTGTCATGAACACCAACTACCACCTGGAATCAAGTAAAACATAAACATATATCCACATGCACTTGCACAAATAGTGCTAGAAATAATTCCTTTGCGCGTCCATTTACACAATGCTACAACGTATTTAATTATGTATGATTCCAGAGGGCATCAAACATTCAAAAGAAAGAGACAATAAATTAATTTACTTGTACTTTCAATTCACTTCCAATTAAAATGTTATTTTCTTTTTCTGTCAATCTCTGAACCATATTATGGTGGCAGCTTCTGTAACTGCTCGCACACCTATCTTTGGCTACTGGCATTACTCACAATTTGGCCGAGTAAACATACTATTTGGACAAAACTGACTAGGTATATAAAACTCCCTAACGTTTCAAAATAATCATACTGGGGTCTTGGCAGGTTCACCTGGGGAGAAATACTAGGGTCGGCCGGGACTATAAAGAATCTAATAATAATGATTGTTATTTGTTAGATCGGCTAAAAGCCATATAATAATATAGCTTAATTTTGTTATTATGTTACATGCCGACTCTAAATCAACTTTGTAATGTATTGTTTTAGCATGTATGTTGTAAGACAAGTACAATCATTTTGATAATTGTATAATTGCATCCATGTCTGTTGAACGTTGACTGAAGTAACATGTTGTATAATGAGTAAGTCAAACCTGCTTTCCAATCTCTTTTAACCGCTCCATTAGTATTTTGTGACCTTCGTGGAACAGGTCAAAACAGCCGACTGTGTAAACTTTATCAACTTTCTGCTTTATTTGCCAAGACGGCACAGACTGTGACCTCTTCATCGACAACTTGTGGTAAGGCGACGACAGTTTTGTATCTTCTTCTTCTTCATCTTTCTCAGAAGACACGTCAGATTTTTCTTCAATGTCATCTAGATCTTCCCCAAGGTCACCAAATATGCTCATCCTGCAGAAAAATCCAACAGTTAATCTTGTTTTAACAAAATGGTCCGTTATACAGTACAATACATTTTTGTATATACAAAAAGATCAAAAGAGCTTGTAAAACTTTATATATACAAACTCTCAATCCCTTCGCATAAATCAAGATAGATAGAAATAACTTAAATTCAAATTAAGTTTCAAGTATTAAAACATCACGGTTCTAGATTATTTGAATAATAGAATACACTAAATATACACGGGATGTAAATAAACAGTAGTCTCTTACTGTCTGTCGTAGCTCAGCGACAGTTTTTCATCCGTTTGCGTGCCGAAACTTCTCTGGAAATTAAAGTAATAACCATACATTTCGATTATTTACTTCCCTCATTCAACTTTTTATTTTCAATTTATCAGTTTTGAAACACGAAAATGTTTTGTTAATTTTCGAATTCATTTCAAATAATTATATTGACTATCGAATATTTCACAGTAAAGTTAAATTAGTATCATTCTGTACATGAATGATAATGTCCGACAAGTCTGAAAAATGCCTGGGTGATGCTTTATCAATTTGTTTGTAATAGGGTATATGTGTGCCAGATGGCCATATAAGTGCCTTAATTCAATAAAAAAAACGAACATGCTATTTGTTGAATTCAGGCCTTAGATTGCCTGGACAAGAATGCATAAAAGTGCTATACATGTACATTGCGTATGAACTATATGTTCATATAATGGAACGGCCATGATTCATTGTGAAAAAAATCAGATAACCGAAACATGTTTGCAATATGCGTATCTCCTCTTGTTAAGAAAGCTTTCCATAAAGATTTGTTGAAAGCCATGCAGCCTGTGGTTGCAGAGAAATAGCATGACACGAACTCATTGAACTGCTACGTGCTGATAATATGCGCATTTCTCCTTGATACTGAAGAAGTCTATGTCGTTTCACTGAATTAAAGTATGTGGCTTCTGAGAAATAGCCTGGACAAGAATTTTGACAGACCGACGGACGGACAGACGAACGGAGACTATTACCATTTCCACCGGCAAGGGATCATGATGTGACTTAACTTGCAATTTACAGGTTACTTACAGTTTGGATATGGTCATCTTCCTGAATCTTGTCTTTTTTCTCTCTCCTTGGCTTCAATTTATGTTCTAAACTTGCATGTGCCAGGCGGATAGACACCAACAGGCATACAAGGCCGATTACTCCAGCTGCAAATATATAGAACAAAAAACAATAAGGCATTCTGTGAAATCCTTAACAGTGATTGGAGATAAAAGCTTCATTTTACCTTACTAAAAGAGAGTCTTTCAGACGTAAATTTGCAACATTTCCCATGTGATGTATTTAGCACAAGAAACATGTAAATATATTTTCTACAAAAGTAAGTGTCCTTGTCTAAGCTCTTTATTCTAAAGAAAGATATTTGGGTCCAGCCACCTTTGTTAACCATTAATCAAAGCTTCTGATCAGGGTCTACAATGTTCATGTAGGAAATTACTATCATCTCTATGAACAATAATAGTAGATCTACTGTCCGATTTAAAAAATGGAAAGATAAATGGCAGGTTTAAAATTAACCTACACTGTATGACCATAATAACATTACTCCAGATCCTCTAACCTCGTCAAACATTGTTATTTCTATATATAATACTTACAGATACTCAGAATTGGTATAGCAGCTCCCTGTGCCAGACAAAGGCAAGCTATACCCATTGACTCAAGCTTTTCTTTCAATTTGCCCTCCATTACTGCCGCAACATTCGTTTTCGATTCTGTAGAGACCGTTTTATACTTTCTGAAATTAACATACTGTTCTCAGGACGAATAATATCTAAGTTATCTAAGTTTTGGTTATGGAGATATAAAGTTTATCAGATCCCACTTAGTCTATGCTTGTGACCTGAGACTATGAAAACCCCAGGGTAGAATCTACATATCTCAACGACATTAAAATCGAACATGGGATTCATTTTTCTTTGTAGGGTGAAACAGGTAATTAAGTCTAAAGCTTTTATATAATGATTCGATTAAAACACTAAAACAAAAAACTGTGGACTTGAAAGGTACAACTTTACCTTGCATAGTAAGCCTGAAAATAGTCCTGAACTCTGACAACGCCAAGAACAAATTCATACGCAATGATGATTACGCATGCGCCTACATACAGCCATGTTTGAGAGGACGTCATATTGCTGAAATCTGTCACCATCAAAATTGTCCATAGTGAGACACAGTTTACTATCTCGGAAAGAAAAAAAGTGATATACGATCATAATCGTTATATAACTACTACATTAATACGAGAGTTTTATCAATTCTAACCGCAAAGAAATCAAAAGCGCAGTTGATATAAAATCTTTTACCGTGACAACGGACGGAGACATTACCAATTAGATGCATCAGTTTAAGACAGGAACAAATACGTTCAAACTGTTATTCAATGTTTCTCTATAGGTTTGAAGATCTAGCATGAACTCAAGACAGAAAAGACTCTCACTTTATCACAGAAAGCATCCATAAATCCTCCCAATAAAGGATCATCAATCTGTCCATAGATGGATTTCTGGACCTTTGCAACAATACCGTCCAAATGATCCAGGAAATCGTGAAGCATGATGCACAAGAATGCAGCAACATGGTAGTCATATCTGTAAATAGTCTATATAGTTTCTGGTTTGCATCTTTTTACTCAATATGTTGAATATTGCAGTTGTTTTGTTACTTCGGGGCCATAACTCTCAAAGATAAATTGGATCAAGCCTGTTATCGAATTCATTTGCGATATATTGGCTATACACATTGCATGTAAATATGATTAGGACTGGTGCTAGAGTGTAAATCAGGGGCATAATCTCTAAGTATCAATCAGATCAAGGTCAACGAGATCTTACAGTCA